>JAAALK010000285.1:56376664-56445973 GCA_019279435.1 Zizania palustris | reverse complement strand
CGAAGGCCAGGGCTTTGACGGCTTCGGCTCAAAACCGTCACTGTATCGAAGGCTGACTTCGGTGAAGCGAAGGCCATCTGGCTCAAGGCTTCTCACCGAAGCTACCGCACCCTCGCGTGCGAAGGGAGGCTGCAGAAGGTCAAAGACTGCAAAGGCTGACACTGTCTGCTCTGCAAAAGTGACGTTGTCCCCTCTGCAAAGCTGACAGAGAAGCCTCCAGAATAAAGGTGGACTACCTTGTGTACCCCTTAGTTCTGTAGAGACAAATTCAATGTAAACCCTAGGGGTAAAGTAGTCACTTCCTTTGGCGGTGAACTGTGGGCTATAAATATGGGGGCTCGGTAGGTAACATTTAACACTTTGAGCATTTACTGTTGAGCTCCTGTAGCCACATACCTCGCTGTATTCATCCAGAGTTCAAACATTTTTGTGTTCCTTGTTCTAGCGGCGAAGCCCTGCTTCTTTGTGCTTTTTGCTTGAAGCTCGCATTACATACCTCGCTTGTTGTAGTGCACCGAAGCCTGTCTAGGCGAAGGTTGTCTTTGTGCGAAGTGTGTTTTTCAGCGTGCTGTCGCTCTGTGTAACTTGAGGCTAGACCTCACAGCTTACTAGCGAAGCCCTGATCGTAGCCCAGTTTTGCTTCTCGTGTCGAAGCCCTTAGCGGTGTCCGCGTAGTGTGATTTAGACCTTCGTGTACGAAGCCCAGCACCTAGTTGCTGCTGCCAAGTACTTGGTCGAAGTCCTCAGAGGGTTGTCCACTCTTGCGAAGGGTGAAGTGCGAAGCCTGCTCGAAGCACCCTGTGTGCGGAGCCTGCACTGACTTAGCGGAGTAGATTTTCGAGGGTTGTTAGTGGAGCGAAGTCTTCTTGGCTTCGAACTTTTGCTCCTGCGATGCCTGTGTTCGGAGCTGTCGAAGTACCTCCGAACCAGACCTTCGAAGGTAGTGTTCGAAGCCTATTCCGCAGAAGACAGGATTAAAACCGAAGGCTGTTTTTAGCCTGAAATTTTAAAAAGCTCCCATTCACCCCCCCCCTCTGGTCGCCGTTTCTGGTCCAACAATTGGTATCAGAGCGGGTTAAGATCACCAGTTGACCTTAACCAGTTTTGTGATCTGTTGGCGACATGGATAGAGGCAGTAAAATTCCTCTGTTCGATGGGAAAGATTTTGCATACTAGAAGGTGCGCATGGAGGCTTACTTGTTAAGCCAAGGAAATGCAATTTTGGAGATTGTGGACTCACAATACTCCATCCCTGAGACTCGCACTTCTCAAACCGAAAAGGATCAGTATAATGCCAATTCCAAGGCAAGAAATATACTGTTCATTGGTTTGAGTAGAAGTGAGTTCGATAGGGTGCAGCACCTTAGGACTGCTAGGGAGATCTGGACAACACTCACTGTCTTTCATGAGGGCTCTACTCAGATTAAGGCCAGGCGCCAAAGCACATACAATCAACAGTATCAGTTGTTTGTGCAGGCACCTGGTGAATCTATAGATGCCATGTTTTCTCGCTTTGATGCGATAGTGAGTAACTTGCGGTCCAACGGGACGCTTGCTTACAGTGATCATGATAGGGCTATCAAGCTTCTCTATGCTCTTGACCGTAGCATATGGGAAGTGAAGATATCCAGCATTGAGGAGTCCGCAGGATATGATACTTTAACCTGCGATGAACTCTTTAGCAAGCTGAAGTCCACAGAGATTGCCAAGGCATCTCTTGCAGTGCACAGAAGCTCTTTGCCACAGCCATTGGCATTGGTTTCTAGCACTAGCCGTGGCACCACTGCAGAACCAAGCACATCTGGCACTTGTGTTCTTGCAGATGGTTTTGCTTTGTCCTCCCTGGTCTCCGTCACAAAGGAGCAGGTGGACACTCTAGATGATGATGAGCTTGCTCTCATTGCCCGGATGTTCACCCTCTTTCATCATGAGAGACGGGATCAGAGGAGAAGTGGTTTTAGTGGTTGCTATGAATGTGGCGACACCTCTCATATTAAGGCCAATTGCCCCAAGCTCAAGAAGAGAGATGAGAGTGAGCGCCCCAAATACCACAAGAAGGAGAGGAAGCCCTTTGTGAAGGGCAAGCGCGGCAAGATGGCTAAGAATGTAGTCAAAGCCGCTCCCAGAGCATTTGTTGCTGCTCTCAGCGACATCGACACTTCCTCAACTGAGGAGTCGAGCTCTGAGGAGGAGGAGTCCCCAAGGAAGGAGGACAAGAAGGACAAGAAGGGACGAGACTTCACCGGCCTTTGCTTCATGGCCGACAGCGATCACAAGCGGTGTTGAGCTTGACTCATCTGAGGTAACACTATCATCTGACCAGCTTCTAATTAAATTAGATGAGCTGAATGAAGTAGTACTTGGTCAGGATAGATTACTTGTGCAAGCCGCTAGAGAAAGAAAAGACCTTAGACTTAGGCTAGAAACTGTTTCTACTGAATATGCCATGCTTAAGTCTAAGTTTAATGATGCTGAATGTGAATCTTGCTCTGTTGTCATGGGTGAGCTTGCTCAGTTGCGTTCTGTAGATGCTCAAACTCTTTCTGAGCTTGAGACTGCACAGAAGCAGCTTTTGGAGGTGGATTCTAGACCTCATGATGTTATTGATTGCATGAACTGCTCTTTATTACGCGAAAGCATTAATTTACGTGATAAGCATGTTCATGATTTAGAGGCTAGATTGGAGAGGGCTGGTAGTTCTAAGGATGTGCAACCTGTTTGTGACACTTGCATCACCCTTAAGGACCAGCTAGGCACTGTTAGAGAGCGAGCTGAAAACCTCATGTCTGAAAATGAATACCTCCTTTCCGTGGTTAATAAATGCACTGAGGGAAAGGGTAGGATGGATTTGCTCTTGGCCAAGACCAAGTTGTGTGCTGACAGAGCAGGGGTAGCTCTAGGTTTGGGTTTTGAGAGGATTTCTTCAGACAGTAAGACCAAAACTGTTTTTACCTCTCCCACTACCTTAGAGAAAGAAAGAGCTCTGTTAGACACCCCACCAGCCAAGAAACCTACCCGAGCTCAAAAGAAAACCACTCCTCCTGCCAAAAAAAATCCTCCCAAGAAAACCACTCAGAGAAAACCCAAGGAGCCTGTGAGAGTTGCTCCTGTGACCCATGAGAGTTACCTCCAGGAGAGTGTTTCATTGTTCCTATTGTCAGCTGGGCGGGTCATTTGGTTGGGTTTTGTTTTCAGTCGCATCAAGGATGAGCGACGCTCTCAGGCGATGAGTTACCAGGACATGCATTACCAATCTTTAGGTATGCATGAGTCTGAGATGTACTATCGTCCTGCTTTTGAGGCTCCTCGTGCTTCTCGGAGAGGTTTTGCTCCTCGAGGTGTTCACCATGTTCCATATGGTGGTAGACCTCGGGCGAGTAGATTTGTACCTCGTCAGAGTAGGAGACCTCGACATGTTGTTCGATCACAGCATGTAGGTAGACCTCGCACTTTGCATTATTCTGATTATCATGTGCGTAGACCGTCTACTTTTACTGCGCCTACTACTCAGTGGCACTGAGTGCTGGATGCCTCATCATTATTTTACTCACCCCAGCACTGAGCGATCGAGATATTCTTATCGTGTGTAGGCGACAGATCGAGGCTTGGAGGGCACGTGGATCATGGACTCCGGTTGTTCGCGCCACATGACCGGAGATGCAGCTTGGTTCTCCAGCCTCACCACAACCAAGCAAAGGGAACATATCACCTTCGGAAACAATCGAAGGAGTAGAGTGAAAGGTAAAGGTGTGGTAAGAATTACTCGAATTTCACTCTCAAAGATGTTGCTTTGGTTGAAAATCTGGGATACAATTTGTTGTCTGTATCTCAGTTGCTTGATGAGGGCTTCGAAGTGCGATTCCATCGCGATACTTCGCAAGTGCTCAATTCTGATGGCGTTGTGGTGTGTAAGATCTTTAGAGTTGGGAGAGTTTTTGGAGCTGATTTTTCAGAGTCATCTGGTTCTTCTCATTGTCTTGTTGCACATTCAACTTCTGATCTTTGGAAGTGGCATAGGAGACTAGGGCATATGAGCTTTGAGTTGCTCGCTCGTCTGAGCGCCCTAGGTCTGATCCGAGGATTGCCCAAGCTCAAGTTTGAGAAGAATTTAGTTTGCGCTCCTTGTTGACATGGAAAAATGATTGCTGCTTCGCATTCGCCAGTCACTACTAGTGATGACTGAACAACCCGAAGAACTTCTCCATATGGACACTGTAGGTCCTTCTCGGGTTAGTTCTTTAGGCGGCAAGTGGTATGTACTAGTTATTGTCGACGATTTCTCTCGCTACTCTTGGGTCTTCTTTCTTGCCAGCAAGGATGAAGTGTTTTCACACTTTCGAAGCTTGGCTTTGAGACTTTTCACTGAACTCCCGGGTGCATTGAAATTCATTCGAAGTGATAATGGCACCGAGTTCAAAAATAGTCTCTTTGTTGACTTTTGCATGGAGCATGGCATAGAACATCAATTCACTGCTCCGCGGGTTCCTCAACAAAACGGTGTTGTTGAGAGGAAGAACCGCACTTTGGTTGAGATGGCTAGGACGATGCTTGATGAGCATAGGACTCCTAGAAAATTCTGGGCTGAGGCCATGAACACTGCATGTTACATCTCAAACCGTATATTCTTGCGCTCAATTTTAAATTTGACATCTTATGAGCTGCGTTTTGGGAGACAGCCCAAAGTTACTCATCTTCGAGTTTTTGGCTGTCGCTGCTTTATCCTAAAACGTGGTAATTTGGATAAATTTGAGTCGCGATCTTCTGACGGGATCTTTTTGGGTTACACTACTCATGGTCATTCTTATCGTGTTTATAACTTGGAGACTAACACTGTCATCGAGTCATGTGATGTGACTTTTGATGAATCAACCCCCTCTGTTAGTTCTGCTTTTGAACAGGCAAATGAACACGACATGGAACAGGCCATCTTCGAAGAAGAAGATCCCGGAGAATTCGAGGATGAACCCCTACTACCCTCGACATCGACCCCCGAAGCTGACCCCGCTTCAACTACTTCGGCACGAGGTCCCGAAGCGACTACCTCAACATCGGTCATCTTGGACCACTCCAACGCACAAGTTGAGGGGGAGACTACATCCCGCCGCGAGGCTCCACATCATGTTCAAAGGATGCACCCTCCCGAGCAGATCATTGGTGAGCTTGATCAAAGGGTAACACGTTCTCATGCCCATTTCACTAATGCTGCTTTTGTTGCTTCTTTCGAGCCCTTAGATGTTAGTCATGCACTTTCTGATTCTAGTTGGATCAATGCCATGCATGAGGAACTTGAAAATTTTGAGAGAAACCAAGTTTGGACTTTAGTTGATCCTCCACCAAATGTTCATTTCATCGGAACAAAATGGATTTTCAAAAATAAACAAGGGGAGGATGGGACTATAGTTAGAAACAAGGCTAGACTGGTAGCTCAGGGCTTTTCTCAACTAGAAGGGATTGATTTTACTGAAACTTTTGCACCTGTTGCTCGCCTTGAGGCCATTAGGATTTTGCTTGCCTTTGCGACATCCCGGGGATTCAAACTCTATCAAATGGATGTCAAAAGTGCTTTTCTTAATGGCTTCATAGGTGAAGATGTTTATGTAAAACAACCCCCTGGTTTTGAAAACCTCAAGTATCCACATAAAGTCCTTAAACTTCATAAGGCTCTTTATGGACTCAAGCAGGCCCCTCGGGCTTGGTATGATAGACTTAAGTCTTTTCTGCTTGAGCGAGGGTATTTGATGGGCTCTGTTGATAAAACTTTGTTTACTCTCAAGCATGGCAAATATTTCCTCCTAGTGCAGATTTATGTGGATGATATCATCTTTGGTGGCTCTTCTCATGCTTTGGTTGCCGAGTTTGCAGATACCATGAGCAGGGAATTTGAAATGTCAATGATGGGTGAACTCACCTTTTTCCTTGGTTTGCAAATCAAGCAAAGCAAACAAGGTACTTTCGTCCACCAGACGAAGTACACCAAGGACCTGCTCAAGAAGTTCGACATGTCCGATGCGAAGCCCCTCGCCACTCCAATGGCTACATCTGTAGCATTGGATCCTGACGAAGATGGAGAAGCCGTAGATAAGAAGGAGTTCCGGAGCATGATTGGCTCCCTTCTCTACTTGACTGCCACGAGGCCAGACATACACTTCGCAGTATGTCTGTGCGCTCGTTTTCAGGCTTCACCACGAGTTTCGCACCGCCAAGCGGTAAAGCGCATTCTAAGGTATCTCAAACACACCCTTGAATTTGGCATATGGTATTCAGCGTCTTCATCTTTATGTCTTCGAGGTTATTCCGATGCGGACTTTGCTGGGTGTAGAATTGATAGGAAGAGTACCTCTGGTACTTGTCATTTTCTGGGTACTTCATTGGTTTGCTGGTCTTCTCGCAAACAGTCTAGTGTTGCACAATCGACGGCTGAGGCCGAATATGTTGCTGCAGCTAGCTGTTGCTCTCAGATTTTGTGGATGACTTCCACTTTGCGGGATTTCGAGTAAAATTATAAGAGTGTTCCACTTTTTTGTGATAACACTAGTGCTATTTGTATTGCAAACAACCCGGTTCAGCACTCCAGAACCAAACACATTGATGTGAGATATCATTTTCTCAGAGATCACAATGAGAAGGGTGATATTGAACTTCAATATGTTGATACCCAACACCAGCTTGCCGACATTTTTACAAAACCCCTCGATGCTTCTCGATTTGCTTACTTGCGTGGGGAACTTGGCATTTGTCATCCTTACGGCATTTTGTGAGGGGGAGCAGTTTTAGATTGATGTGCTTTTGCTACTTGTGAGCTGAAATTGCATTTACATCTCTTGCACTTATATGCCTATTTATAATCCATGACATCATGATAGCTCAGCTCTTTTAATTTATCTAAACATTCATGTGCATGATGTTTTATTTTCAAAATCAAATCGTGCTCACTACTTAGTCTTGAATCTAGCATGTTTAGGCAGGACTGCTTTAGCTATCTTTTATTTGCTTGACAGCGAGACATTGCTCATTGGATGCTAAAAATTGCAACTTGAAAAATTGTTCTACATTTTCATGGATATTCATAAAAAGCCAAACAACTGGTACACTTAGTTATAATCAAAAATTCCATGATTTGCATGCTTTAAGTGAAAAGATCCAGGTGGGTTTGTTTGTCGCACTACCCTATTCTAGACTGCTTACCATTGCACATTGGTCTGAACTGGAATAGTGTAGTGTATGCCAAAATCATTGCCTTAAGCTTCTTATGGATTTCATGCCTAGGCTTGGCCGGATTGGAAAGTATAAGGTGGACAAACAAATAACCCCTGGCACTAAGAAAAGAACAACGAAAATTCATTGATTATCAAGTTTGCTTTACATGCTCCATTTGAACTGGACTTGTCTGTCTAGAGTAGAAATTGACTAACTTTGCGCAGCCCTTGCTTTTACTTGTCTAGTTTCCTTGACTAAGTGGTGATGCTTTAATTTCAAAAATAATCAAATCCCATGCTTCATCATGTTTTTTAGAGAATGTTAAATTGAGCTGAGCCCATGATTATTGGTGTTATTGTTGGCATATTTTTGCTTCATATGTCTTTGCAATTCTGATCATTTCGAAGCTTTGCATCTTTTTCATGCTCCTTGATGCTTGCATTGCCAAAGGGGGAGAAATTCCTCAAGGGGGAGAGACTTGCTTCGTTCTCTGCCGCAAGGGGTATAATTTCCAAAGGGGGAGAACAGTTGATGTAAAGGGGGAGAAGGTTCTTTATTGCCAAAGGGAAATTTAACTCAGGGGGAGTTTTTATTGCCGAAGGGGCTTTTTACTCTTGTGAGAAACAGGGGAGGAAAATTCTTTTATCAAGTGACATGATTTGGCTCTTTTCTGAGTTTTTATGGTCACTTGTGTGCTGAAAGTTTTTAAATTTTCTTGGACTTTAAAGTTGGTTGTCAATGCACTCATCAAGGGGGAGATTGAGAAACCAAGGGTTGGTTTCAGTGTTTGTGATGAGTGATTGACAGGCTTTTTACCCTCTGTTCGAAGGGTACCTCCGAAGGGTGTTCGGAGGTTGGACCTCCGAAGGTGTTCGGATGAGGGTACCTCCGAAGGGTGTTCGGAGGTGATTTCACCGAAGGGTGTTCGGTGGCTGGTTGTTGCAGCTGTTGCAGCGGAGTGTGCTTGTCGGAGGGGTCCGACAGTACGCGATGACTGGGTTCGTACCGAAGGGTTCGGTACTTTGGGCGGTACACCGGAGTGTGTACCGGAGGTTGCTAACCCGGAGAGGTCTCTGGAGTACTGGATACACTTGTCTGCTTGTCTGTGGTGCGCAGGGACTTCGGAGGTGACGGGCGAGGTTCGTAGCAGGTGAACCTGGGTCAAGCGGGAGGCTTGATGCCAGGGGAGCGGGGAGCTCCGTCACAGTGGCTGCGAAGGTGGTCCGGGTCGATCCTCGGGTCGAGGCGTGCCAGGTGAAGGCAGAGAGTGCGGAGCGTGGCTCCGGCTGAAGGTGCTCTGAGACAAGTCCTCGGAGGTGAGGCACTTCGAAGGTACTCCGAATGGAGTGACTTCGGAGTTGGGTGGATCAAGTCCTCTGCGGAGGCAAGGAATTCGAAGTGTGCTCCAGAGGGAGACATTCGAAGGTACCCAACGAAGGTCTCAGAAGTCGAGGCGCATCGAAGGCATGGTCCGGGTGAGGCTCGTCGAGGAGTGTGCTCGGGGAGAGGCACTGCGACGAAGTGCTCATGGAATGCTTCATGCGGAGGCCTTGGACGAAGGAGGGACTTCGAAGGGTGGTACTCCGAAGGTGGGGCTTCAGAGTGTGAAAGGCTTCGGAGCGAGGCTAGCTCCGGAGCGAGGTTGTCTTGTGGTGCTTCAGCCTGCATGGCTTCGGTACACGGACTGGAGTTCGAGCTGGGTGAAGCTGCGAAGCCGTGGTGGTCCACTCCGGAGGTGTTGGGGCGAAGGCCCAAGGGCTTTGACGGCTTCGGCTCAAAACCGTCACTGTATCGAAGGCTGACTTCGGTGAAGCGAAGGCCATCTGGCTCAAGGCTTCTCACCGAAGCTACCGCACCCTCGCGTGCGAAGGGAGGCTGCAGAAGGTCAAAGACTGCAAAGGCTGACACTGTCTGCTCTGCAAAAAGCTGACGCTGTCCCCTCTGCAAAGCTGACAGAGAAGCCTCCAGAATAAAGGTGGACTACCTTGTGTACCCCTTAGTTCTGTAGAGACAAATTCAATGTAAACCCTAGGGGTAAAGTAGTCACTTCCTTTGGGTGAACTGTGGGCTATAAATATGGGGGCTCGGTAGGTAACATTTAACACTTTCAGCATTTACTATTGAGCTCCTGTAGCCACATACCTCGCTGTATTCATCCAGAGTTCAAACATTTTGTGTTCCTTGTTCAAGCGGCGAAGCCCTGCTTCTTTGTGCTTTTTGCTTGAGCTCGCATTACATACCTCGCTTGTTGTAGTGCACCGAAGCCTGTCTAGGCGAAGGTTGTCTTTTTGCGAAGTGTGTTTTTCAACGTGTTGTCGCTCTGTGTAACTTGAGGCTAGACCTCACAGCTTACTAGCGAAGCCCTGATCGTAGCTCGTTTTGCTTCTCGTGTCGAAGCCCTTAGCGGTGTCCGCGTAGTGTGCGTTTAGACCTTCGTGTACGAAGCCCAGCACCAGTTGCTGCTGCCAAGTACTTGGTCGAAGTCTTCAGAGGGCTATCCACTCTTGCGAAGGGTGAAGTGCGAAGCCTGCTCGAAGCACCCTGTGTGCGGAGCCTGCACTGACTTAGCGGAGTAGATTTTCGAGGGTTGTTAGTGGAGCGAAGTCTTCTTGGCTTCGAACTTTTGCTCCTGCGAAGCCTGTGTTCGGAGCTGTCGAAGTACCTCTGAACCAGACCTTCGAAGGTAGTGTTCGACGCCTGTTCCGCAGAAGACAGGATTAAAACCGAAGGCTGTTTTTAGCCTGAAATTTTAAAAGCTCCCATTCACCCCCCCCCTCTGGTCGCCGTTTCCGGTCCAACAAAAAGTCTAAAAAATTTAAAAAGATGACAAGTTTGCTGAAGCACTTTGTTTTGGACAATGCTTATCTTGGCAGATATCAGTTAGCTATTGCATCTCATGCTTTACTTTGCTTGTCTACTAGAAAAAGTGGTGATGCTTTTGTTTTTTGCAAAAATCAAAAAATGCGTGCTAATGACTTTCTTAAGATATCATCTATTGCACTGATCATGTCATGTATCTTAGATAGTATATTTTTCGCTATACCTGTTAGATGTTGTAATTGCAGTCAATCATATCTAAGAAGCATGCTTTTCACACTCCACCTGCACCCCATCTGCATTCATGGCATATTTTGAGGGGGAGCTGCATTTCAGGGGGAGTTTATGTCTATGTCTCTTTAGAGTGCATTTAGTCTCACTTGATGAGTCCAATTGTCAACAAGAGGGAGAAATTATGGATATATTTTTGGCTTTCTCTAGGATTTATTTCACGGGGAGTTTATTCTTGTTGGTAATTCTGAGATTTGCACTTGTTTTTGAGGCTTTATTTTTGGTTAACCATAATGACCATTTTCTTGCTTCTGTTTGGCTTTTGGTCATTAGGGTTAAACTTTTATTTTCTCTCTTCTATTTTCTTTTGTTTTTGTTTTCCTGTTTCCACGTGTTTTGCAGGTTCTGGAGATGAGCTGAAAAGGGTGCTGACAATGCACTCA
This sequence comes from Zizania palustris, assembly GCA_019279435.1. Lineage (NCBI taxonomy): Eukaryota > Viridiplantae > Streptophyta > Magnoliopsida > Poales > Poaceae > Zizania > Zizania palustris. The sequence continues at coordinate 56,435,285 of JAAALK010000285.1, read as the reverse complement.
TCAAGGGGGAGATTGAGAAACCATGTTGAAGATTATGGTTTTGATATTTCAGATATGATGAGTGATTGTCAACGGAAGTTAAAGGAAGGGAGAGATGAAGATCTGTCGAGTCTGAGGCGCATGTGACTCAGGTACACGGGCAGTGAGCGACGACCGGGCAAAGGAGCCGGGGAGTCGGGCTGGCCCAATCTGGGTACATGGCTAGGAGCGGCAGATGTTCCACTGGTCTGTTGACTGGGTTTGACTCAGGTACACGGGCGGCGAGCGATTGCCCGGCTGAGGAAGCTGCGGGGTCGGGTCGGCCCAATTCGGGTACCCGGTGCGAAAACGGTGGACGCTTTGTTAGTTTCGGCGTAAAACTAACAATCTATGCTTAATTCGTTTTTAGGATATTAATATTTAGTTTTTAAGTTTAGAATATTTTTATTTAATTCAGGTAAATTTTCTAAGAATATTTTAGTCATTTTCGGAATTTATTTTATAGTCAGTTTAATTTTACCCGAGGGTAAATTAGTCTATTCATGTATTAGGAGTCGCCTATAAATAGTCCCCTATCCCACTGGGGATAGATGACTGTTTTCTTTTCCCCCAGATCAATCTACAGTCCAATTTTTAGTTTTCATCGCCACAAAATTTCTTTCTCAAGCGAAATTTTTCCACGGCGTTGGTACTGTTTTCTCCTCCGTGGGTGGCAGCCGCACGCCTGGCCGTTCCCTGCGGCCACGCGCTGTATTTTTTGGCGCAGCAGAAGCCGTCTGGCTTCTCCCTTTCCACAAGCCAGCGCGGGCCCCACAAAAATAAAAAGCTGCGGCAGAGCGACGTGCGCGCGTCGCAAGTAGCAGACCACCTAGTGCGTAGGCACGTCAGGGAGCCCAGGTAGGCATGCAGGCGCACATTTTTTTGGCCAGGAACAATATTTTTTCTTTCCTTTGGAGAAAGTGCAGGCCGGAGTTCAGTTTCTTGGCTGCGGGAGATGAAGGTACGCGGACAACCGGTGGAAGCAGGACGAGGCTCACGGCAACGTATGCAGGTAATTAATCTAATCTCCTATCCTCTATGTAGATCAATTAGTTAGATAAACATCTATTAATTAATTAGCTAAAAATCTATTTAGAAATTTCATGATTAAATTTTATCGGCCGAAATTTTATTAGTGCTTGGTTGCCTTTATTTAAGTAATTTTAATCTACTCATATTTAAAAAAAATTATATATATATTATTATTATTATCAGTACTATTTTTATTCTAGTTTTTTTAAGCGCAATATTTTAGGTTTAGTTCTGAATTAATTCTTAATTATCCTAGATTTATTCATTTGATTAGTATTTTATTTCTAGACTGAAATATTATTATTTCAAGTCTTTATTTAGGTATTTTGCGGACATTATTAAATATTTCTAGTGCCAATTTTATTTATTGCAGTATTTCTGTTTGGTTTATTTTAATATCATTTTAATTAGCATACCGGTCATTTTTAAGCTAGACAACTTTAATTCCAGTACTTGTTAATATTATTTGTCTGGTTAACTTTGTTTGGGTGTTTGGGATTAAATCTTAGTTTAGCAAGAAATTTTTAGGTGCCCATTCACCCCCCCTCTGGTCGCTACTTTCGGTCCTATAGCCGACAATTATAAGAGATGCAGTGGAGTTGGTTCGAACCTGCCAAGGATGCCAATGGATGGGAAGAAGAAGCCACCGTCCGCCAGTTCCACTTCAAGTTATTGCCCTGATATGGCCAATGGCTCGGTGGGGCATGGACCTCATAGGCCCTTTTCCAATGGCGAAAGGCAGCTTGAAGTTTGCGGTGGTATCAATCGAATATTTTTCAAAGTGGGTCGAAGCAGAACCATCGACTACTATCACTTCAAGGAATGAGCAAAAATGTTTCTGGCAAAATATTATATGCAGGTTCGGAGTGCCAAGGGAGCTAACCGTGGATAATGGAACCCAGTTCGAAGCTGACACATTCAACGAATTTTGTGAAGAACTGGGCATTATGTTGTGCTTCGCTGCAGTGCGCCATTCATAGTCCAACGGAGCTGTCGAGCGAGCCAACGGAAACATTCTCTCCGGTCTGAATTGATGAATTGTCGGGTTGGCCAAGGGGCTGTGGGTTGAGGAGCTTCCCAAGATCTTGTGGTCCATTCGAACCACTCAAGTCAGGTCCACAGGCTTTACCCCATTTAGACTACTATTCAGAGATGAGGCCATGACTCCTACGGAGCTCAGGGGTGGATCCCTTCGTGTAGTGCAGCCCAGAGATGAAGATGAAAGAAACAAGGCTTCGAGCTGTCGCCAATCTAATGAAGTACCAAGGCCAAACAAAAACATGGTATGACCCGAAGATAATGCCGAACGAGCTTAGACCAGGTCATCTAGTGTTGCGAAGTGTAATAGCCCCGGGGAAGCTAAGAAATAAATGGCAAGGACCATACATTATCCTACGCTCAAGACGCCCCGGATCGTTTAAATTAGCTAATTTAGAAGGGGAAGAATTGAAACATGCATGGCATGCGGAGCACCTTAAGCGTTACTACGCTTAGGGGCTCCTTGTAATCACTTGTAAAGAATTCCTTTTCTAAATAAAGTGGAGGGTCGAATTTTGTTTGCTCTTTGAATATCCCTTACTCCTGATGGACGCATCGGGAGGACGGAGATGCTTGCGGAGTCAAGCATCTTTCCCAAGACTCGGGCAACAGCCTACGAACCATGGGTTCAGGGGCTTCACTGCCATCCTACGGATTCCAGGCTCCGGCTTGTTAGGATCTGTAGAAGAGTCTAAGGACTTTAAAAAGAACAGATTTCCGGCCTCTGGGTTCGAAGTATATGTAAAAGAGCCGAAGGTGGCCAGCCTACAGATTCCAGGCTCCGGCTTGTTAGGATCCGTAGAACAATCTAAGGACATTAAAAGAATAGATTTCCGGCCTCCGGGTTCGAAGTATCTGTAAAAGAGTCGAAGGTGGCCAGCCTACGGATTCCAGGCTCCGGCTTGTTAGGATCCGTAGAAGAGTCTAAGGACTTTAAAAGAACAGATTTCTGGCCTCCGGGTTGGAAGTATCTATAAAAGAGCCGAAGTTGGCCAGCCTACAGATTCCAGGCTCCGGCTTGTTAGGATCCGTAGAAGAGTCTAAGGACTTTAAAGATAAACAGATTTCCGGCCTACGGGTTCGAAGCATTTGTAAAAGAGTCGAAGGTGACCAAGTAATAAGGTTTCAAGGCTCCGGCCAATGAGACACTTTTAAAATCCTATGAGACCAGTATAAAACCCTCTAAAGGTAGACCCAACTTCGAAACTTAGAAAATCATAATATGAAACTATGTTCGAAGAACCCTATGAAAAGGTATAATAGGAATATTAAGTGTTGTGCGACGCATCGGTTTGTTCTGCTCGTCATTACGTCTGGCGAACCTTTTTGCAATGCAGAAGGTCCCCCACCCATAAGGAGGGGTAGGAGGGTAAAATAACAAACAATATGCTTCCAGTGCAATTCACATTAATTCATCATACTTTTACATTAAGAGAAATTTTGGTCCAAGCCTAAGAAAAATCGGAGACCCTGTCGGCCTCTAGAGCTACCTCTCCAGCTACTCTATCCTTCGGAGCTCGTAGCCATTGGGATTGTCCTTTTTGTTCGAGTGCTTCTCTTCTTCTTCGAGGGTCGCAGTTTCTTCTGCTCCTCTTGAAGTTCAGCCCAAGTCAAAAGTCTTTCGGAGTTAGCTTCCGCAAGGTTTTCGACCTGGTACTCCGAATCAGACCAATCCATGTGTTCGGAGGATGAAGATGCCTTCTCTTTTTCCTCTTCCTTGATATAAGCTAAGACTTCTTGAAAAACCTCGAGGGTTACCTCCCCTTTGTCTCCGCGAGGAACAGAGAAGTGGGAGCGGCGGTAAGGCCTTAAGCTCTCGAGGCTTGCCCACTCCTTCCGGAGCCCTTCGTTAAAATCCAGTATTTCGAAGTCAGGTTTCGAAGGGCATGACAGAACCTAAAAGAGCAAAACACCCAAACAAGCTCTTCGTTTATAAACTTTTCATTAATGCAAGGGGCTTTACAAGATTTCTTATACATAATTGCCCTATGAGCTAGACCTGCAGGTCGGTTGGTGGAGCAGGAGGTGCTGGAGCTGGCGAGGCTGGAAGCGGTGGCCTTGTCTGTGCTTGCTTCTGCCGCGGGCCTCGTCGATCCACGCTTTAGCCGCAGCCTTGTGGTCCGTCTTCCAGGTTGACCAGGAAAACTTCCCAGGCCGAGGCTACATTCGACGATGGATGCAACAGGTCCTCGGAGGCAAAGCTTCCGGGGGTCGAACCCCCGACTGGAGCGATGGGAATCTGAAGGGCTTCGAGGTGGCGGAGAACTCCAATTCTGGCGCACTGATCGGAGATCTCTCCATACCGAACACCGGAGTTCATCATCAGCGATGCCGCCACTTCAATCCTCTTCAGTTTCCGGTCGAGGGGTCGCTGGCCACCGCAGAAGACGAAGGGCACATAGTGCCAAAATATTCCAAGGTACCCTGAAGGGCATCCAAGGTACGTTCCGCTGCACTGGCATTCTTCTTCTCTGCCGTCTCCAGCTCCGACGTGGTAGCAGACACTTCGGCCACTTGGAGCAGCAAGGAGCTCTTCTGGGCCATCGCTTGCTTGAGAGAATCTTGGAGCTCTACCAGTTGGGTGCTCGAAGTGGCCGCCGCTTGCCGGAGCTTCTCAACCTCCGCCCAGAGCACTAAGCACTCGGCTTCAGCTTCTTGGGCTGAAGTCCGGAGTGCGTCATTGTCTTGCCTTGCTAGGCGGAGGGCTTCACCGGCCTCGGCCCTAGCCCTCCGTTCTTCGAGGACTACTTCCTCCAACCGAAGTGCTCTTTCTTCGGAGCTCTTGAGCGCGGTTTGGAGGGTGGTAACCTTCCTTTTGAGTCGATTGATTTTGACTTCATTGGAAGTCGCTACCGCTCTAGCAAGGACGAATTGCTGCAAAAAGAACAAGTAAGAGCCAGGTGTTTACATTTATTAATTGAAAATATTTGCAGTACTCTTTGTACCTGAAGGGCAGCCCTTTTGAGGGCCATGTTGAGCACCGGGGCCCTAGCTTCGCTCAGAGCAGAGACCAAGTCAGAGTTGGCAATGTCCTGGCTTTTCTCTGCCAAAGGCTCCAGGAGCACCCGGAGGCCTGTCCGGTGTTCCAAAAATGGAGCCAGCAGAGGAAGCCAAGACGAAGCTTTGCAATCATCTGTCGTAGCCTCTTCCTCCGAGTTGCTAGCCGAGGTCGTCGTTGGACCGGGAGGGAGTCCGAGGCTGTACATGCTTTTGCCCCTCCCCGGCACAAAGGCAGGCGGTTCGACTACGGCGGAGGTAGCTCTTCCTTCGACGGCTACCCCTTCGGCTAGAGCCACATCAGCAGGAGCGACCTCGGTCACTGTAGCTGCGTCAGCAGGAATGGCCCCCGCCACTGGGGCCGGGGCGTCTAGTGGGGTAGAGGTGTCCATCGGAACCACGACCCCCGAAGAAGCTGGGACTTCGTGTGCAGTCGGGGCTTCGTCGCCCTTCGATGTACCTGCGGTACCAAGGTATTTGGTGAACATTTACAAGTAAAAATTGTGCAGGAATCGACCAAGGAAAAAGATTCGAAGTGAACCTTCGGAGGCACCGTGAGGTAAAATCGTCGGGTCCCCCAGGACTTCGTACATTCGGAGAATATCGTCGAGGTCATCCCTCAAAGTCCTCTCCGGTATGTTTGCTGCTAGAACCTCGACCTCCGCCATCATCACCACGGCTACAGATGAGTTGGGAGCAACGGCCTCCGGCTCCAAGCTCAAGGCAGCGGGTGGGGGAGTGCGAGCCGTGTCCACCTCTGCAGCCTCCCGAGCAGGAGCTTCGATGGGGACCCATGCCGCATCTTCGTCACCCTCCAAGAGGTAGTTCTCGAAGGTCTTCGCCAGTTGGGCACTGGAGTCCTCGTTTCCAGAACCCCCCAAAGCCGAGCTCCGAACGTCTAAAGACGAAGCAGACGAAGCAGGGGTCAGTTGAGGAGGGATCTTCACCACTTTTTTCTTCTTCGAGGGGGTCTTGTCGGCCTTCTTCGGAGGCTCGGCGACGGCCTTCCTTTTCCGAGGGGCCACTCCAGCCAAGTTAAAATCCGGACAGAGGAGGGGGCACCATCCTGAGAGCTCCCCACACTCTGTTGGAGCGCTCCCAGCTCCCCACCAACTCCAACCTCTTCTGTCTTTCATCCACCGTAGGGGCTCTGAGGACCCGTTCGGTGGCCCGAGCTTCCTCCTCCGGAGCTAACGCCAGTGGAGCTGCTGAAAAAAGGGTAACATATTATAAGTATGTTATTTTCATCATCTAACATGTTACTGCAGGAGTTGAAGTCTTACCTAAAGTTTGGAGCTCACCCTCCGAAGCTTGTTTAAACACTATCGCCCAGTTGGCCCCGAGGGGTGGAATCCGAAGAGCAATGAACTCTTCGGCAAGGTCGCGCATGCTCATGCGGCTAGCCATCGAAGTCAGTAACCCTAGCCACGTTGAGAGCAGGCTAGGGTTCGGAGTAACCTTCCCCTCCTTCCGGAACCAGATCTCCTGAAGAGGCCCAGCGAGGGGAGAGTCCTCTCCAACTTCGGCGTAGAACCACCGAAGGATCCAGTTGGTGTACCATCGATCGTTGATGGCCTTCGCTGGAAAGTGTTGGGCGTGCTCCCTCCGCAACTGGAAGTTGACGCTGCCGAAGGCTGTTATCACCTTGGTGTCCCTGGGCCCATCTTGCGGCTTCAGCTGGTAGATGGCTTCGTGGGTGGTGGCGAAGACCTCCGATCGCCCCTCGCACCCTTCGGCCTGGAGCGCCCATTCGAAGACAGCCAGGCGGGCGATGGCATTGGGAGACAGTTGAGGTAAGGTGATGTGGAACATATCCAATACCTCCGCTAGGAAGTCGATGGCCGGAAGCCCCAAGCCTGCCTCGAAGAAGGCCTCGAAAACCACGACCTCTCCGCTCCGTGGCCTCGGGGTTGATTCCGACCCGGGGACTCGAGTACCTCAGTCAGGTTCCCAGCTTCCCTTCCATGGCTTCTTCAATGGACTCGGTGGTGCTCGTGGACTGGCGATGAGGAAGCTCTGAGGGATCTTCTTCTTGGATGGCGGGCGGAGCTCCCGGGGGTTCTTGGGCCAGGCGTCGCCCAGAGCTCCCGCCATTGCTGCTACGGCTGAGGCAGCCCATGGTTGCCTTTGCGCTAGAGTGCCCACTGCTGCCGGAACGGTGTGTTTGGTCCTCACCATGGCTCGGTGGATTGAAAGATTGTGAGAATTGAAGATTGAATGAAGTGAATCACAGATGCTAGGCACGGTAAAAAGTCTTGGGTAAATTCTAATCCCCTTTTTATAACCGTCCACTGGTCGCTGTGCTTCGATCGCATTCACACTGCAGGTTCGACTTCCGTCGCTGGCAGGCGGGTCTAGAAAGTGGAACGGCGAGAGACTGCCGTAGATTTCGACCGTTACCTTTTACAGAGCGTAACGGCTACTTGTGCAGTAACGGTTATAATCAAACGGTTCTTCAAGACGTTTGGGCTTCATAACGGTTCTCTTTCCCACGGAGTATTCACACAGCGGTTGAGAGCTCAGAGTCAGGGTCCGAATGCTTTGGATCAGAGATCGTCCGAAAGACTGTAATGTGTTCAAATTTCCTCTAAGTCTCAGAATATGAAAATATTCCTTGCGTATACTGCCTCCCTTCTATACAGGTTAAATTCAGAGAGGCGTATTCGAGGGGCTATTGTTGGGGGAAAATGCTTCACTTTCAGGACTTAGAGATTAACAGTTCAAAGAGACTTACTAAGCTTCGGAGCTGATGGGTTCATACTCGAAGGTGGAGGCGTTAAGCCGAAGGGTGCCTCGATCTGAAGTCCGAAGGAGCCCTCTGCATGATATGGGGCACCAAAGCAGAGCGACAGGATTGATAAGACATTTGGCTTATCCAGTTGCCTCAGATAGATTTTACCATTTTAACCCTATTTAGGGTACCGAATTGCTTCCATTATGTCGGTTGTAATCAAGGGGTAGACAGGTCTTTTCCTTTGACATTTTTTGCCTATAAATACCCCCCTCTTCACCCTGTAATGGGCTCTCGAATACTCAACTATTCTAATACACATACTCGGACTACTTAAGGTATTATCCATACGAAGGCTTGAGGTAGTTCTTAAGCACGAACTCACTGTTTGTCTATTCTTGATCTCAGAGAACCTGTTAGCGTAATCTTTTACGCCAACATCAAGCTCAAGTGATGAGGAGATCATGATCAAGAAGGGGAAGGACAAGGATGATCCGGCGGGCCTCTGGTTCATGGCCTTCGGGGACAAGTCGAAAAGCCACTCGCACCGCAGCCGAAGATCCCGCAAGAGCATCTACTCAATGGCACTTGGGGATAAGGAAGATAAGGGCTCCCCCGACAACTCTGATGATGATGATGATGAGAATATATCTTCCTATGAACAAGAAGTCGTTGAATTACTTGAAGAGAACCATCAGGAGATAAGATATTGGGAGAAACTACTTAGAGGGGCTAAGAAGAGGATAGATGAGCTTGAGAGTGAGCTTGCCATGGCCAATGGCAAGATTGAGAGTCTATCTTCTTTCCCTTGCTTGGGTGAGAGCAGTGAGTGCCCTAACTGCGAGGTGCTATTGTGTGACCTGACGACTCTGAAGTCCAGGTACATAGAGAGGGTAGATGAGAGAGACGCTTTGGCCACTGAGCTTGAAAGTGCTCAGCTGGAGCTGAAAGATGCTCATGCCACTATCGTCGTGCCTGTAGAGACTGCCCATCCCACTTATCTGATCTAGCTAAGCTGAGAGCGAAGGGAGATGAGCAGTTGGGCGAGTTAGAGAGAGTCAGCGGTGAAATGGAGCAGACTAAGCTTGAGATTGAGACATTGTCAGTTCCACCCATTGTTTGTGAGAACTGCTTGTCTCTGAGGTTGGAACTAATCAAGCTAAAAGCTGAGAAGTTTGTCCAAGTTGATGGAGAGTGTGAGGTCTGCCTGTCTTAGGTGGAGATGCTAGCTACCTTGAGAGAGGAGCTAGCTGATGCTCAGAATGAGAACTCTTACCTCCGACAGATCCTGGGTTGGGTGAGTGCCAGAGAGCCACAGCTCGGCATTATGATCTAGCAGTTCAAGAGGCAGGATGAGTTTGGAGTAGGTTACACCTACACCAAGGCTGACTTTGAAAGTGCCCTGAGTCGTGTAGTGGAGTGGAGTAAGATGACTCCATAGAAGGATATCCCAAGACTCACTCCACTGAGTCTTTTCAGGCCTATCAGCCCAAGGATGGAGTGTTCCAAGAACAACCTAGAGCTCCACCCAAGAAGCCTATCTAGATCCTGAAGCCCAAGCAGCTCCACACTTCTCTTGACTCTCTACCTAGACCCTCTCACACCAAAGCGCATACACCCAACACCACCAAGCCCAAGAAACCCAAGCCTCAACCACATCCCAAGAAGCCTACCTATCATTGTGAGTTATGTCAGAGAGATGGACATCTTGTGGAGTTTTGCTTCAGGAGGAAGCGGGTTAAGAGAGCAGAGAGTGCTCTAGGTGGGCAGGAGCAGTTCTACAAGTAGGGTGATAGACAGAGAGTCCCTCGACGCGGAGAGAGGCTAGAGGCCAGGGCACATCATGTAGGTGGTGGTACAGGAGACGACTTTCGTGCCCGTGCTCCGGAGGGTGGTTTTTGCTCTGGCAGAGCTCCAAGGCATTCTGGATATGGTTTTGGATCACGTGGCCGTGACTTTAGATAGAACAGAGGACAGCGCTTTGATCCACATTTTGGTCCAAACACTTATGATTCTTTCTGCTTTCCATCTTTTGAGCAAATGGCTCGACACTGGTTTAGCTTGTTTGCTAAACCTGGTGTCAGACCGTTTGCTCTTCCTTATGACCATTGATTTTGTAGGATTGGGGCCTGGAGGACATATGGATCATGGATTCAGGATGCTCTCGCCACATGATGGGACATCGCCGATGGTTCTCCAGCCTCACTTCCCCGAGCTCTAAGGAGTACATCACATTCGGGAACAATGGTCAAGGGATGGTACGTGGCATTGGTTCAGTTCGAATTTTTCAGCATTTCTCTTTGAAGAATGTTGCTTTGGTTGGAAATTTGATTTTTAATTTGGTTTCTGTTTCACAACTTCTTGAGGCAAGCTTAGAGGTTTGGTTTAAGAAGGGCATGTCTTCTGTTGTTGATTCTAGAGGATCTTTTGTTTGCCAGAACTTACCCTTCGGTAAGGTTTTTCGGATTGATTTCTCTAGTTCTTTTGGCCCTTCTCACTGTTTGATCGCTGGATCTTTTTCTGAGCTCTAGAGGTGGCATAGGAGGTTGGGTCATTTGATCTTTGATTTGCTAGTCAGATTAATCTCTATGGACCTCATCCGAGGATTGCCTAAGCTTAAGATGGAGAAGGATCTAGTTTGTCATCCCTATCGTCATGGGAACATGGTTACCGCTTCTCACGCACCTGTGACTCAGGTGATGACTTCGTACCCGGAAGAGTTGTTAGACGTGGACACTGTTGGTCTAGCTCGGGTATGTTCAGTCAGTGGGAAGTGGTATGCACTTGTGATTGTTGACGATTTTTCTCGATTCTTCGTGGGTTTTCTTTTTGGAGTCTAAGGACGAGGCTTTGCAGTTTGTTCATGATCTGATCCTGAAGCTGAAGAATGAGAGCAAAGGTCGGATGCGAGCAATTCGCTCCGACAACGGTTCTGAGTTCGAGAATTCTCATTTCGTCAGCTTTTGTCGTGATCAGGGTCTTGAGCACTAGTTTTCTGCTCCTTACATTCCCCCATAGAATAATGTTGTGGAACGAAAGAACTGCACGCTAGGTCGAGATGTCCAGGACAATGCTCGATGACCATAGGACTCCTAGGCGCTTTTTGGCTGAAGCTATGAACACTGCTTGCTATCTTGCCAACCGCATTTTTCTTAGAGCTTACCTATGTAAGACATCATATGAGTTGCAGTTTGGCAGATAGCCCAAGGTGCGCCACTTGCGAGCATTTGGCTGCAAGTGCTTTGTGCTCAAGAAGGGAGGGCATTTGGACAAGTTTGAGTCTCGTTGTTGGGATGGAGTTTTTCTTGGTTACGCTTTGCATTCTCGAGGCTTCTGTGTTTGGAACCTCAACTCCCAGCATCTCGTCGAGACATGCGAGGTTTCTTTTGATGAGTCCATGCCTTCGCTTACTCCTTCTTTTGAGCTTTCTGGTGATGATGAGCTTGGAGAGTCCTTCTTCGAGGAATATGATGACACTCCCATTGTTGATGAGGGTGGGACTGCTGCACAGCCTGCAGACCCCACACCTTCTAAGACTTCGATTGAGGATGAGGGTGGACCTCTGATCACTACTTCCACTTCGATCGAGCCCCCTCAGTCGAGTCCATAGGTTCCAGCTGCTGACACCAGTGAGGTGACATCTGATCACCTCGGATCCCGATAAGTTCAGCATGATCATCCCTCAGAGCTCATCATCGGCGATCTCACCACGAGATCTTTGTGTTCTCAGGTTGGTCACTCGTTGTTTTTGTTGAGTCTGCTTTTGTTGCCACCTTTGAGCCTAGAGATGTTGCTCATGCTTTATCTGATGCAAATTGGATAAATGTCACACAAGAAGAGCTTGAAAATTTTGTTCGCAATCCGATTTGGACACCAGTTGAGCTGCCACCAAGATGTAACCCCATAGGCACCAAGTGGGTGTTTAAGAACAAGCAAGGTGAAGATAGGGTTGTGGTGCGCAACAAAGCTTGATTAGTTGCCCAAGGCTTTTGCCAGAAGGAGAGTATTGATTTTGAGGAGACTTTCGCCCTTGTTGCCCGTATTGAGTCTATTCGCATACTTTTGGCATTCGCCGCTTCTAAAGGTTTTAAGCTTTTTCAAATGGATGTCAAGGGTGCTTTTATCAACGGGTACATAGAGGAGGAGGTCTATGTTTGGTAGCCCCCCGGTTTTGAAAACCCTAAGTTTCCTCAACATGTTTTCAAGTTGCAGAAAGCTTTATATGGTCTGAAGCAAGCCTCCACGGCTTGGTATGATTGTTTAATGAAGTTTTTGTAGGGGAATGGCTTTGTGATGGGTTCTGTGGAAAAAACTCTTTTCTTGCTCCGAGTTGGCACTGATTTCTTGATTGCTCAGATTTACGTGGACGACATTATTTTTGGTTGTTCTACTAATGAGCTTGTGTCCAAGTTTTCTGAGCATATGCACAGAGAGTTCGAGATGAGCCTCATGGGTGAGCTCAAGTACTTCTTAGGGATCTAGATCAAGCAGACCAAGGACGACATCTTCATCCACCAGAGCAAGTACACGTGGGACATGCTAAAGAAGTTCGACATCGGTAGAGAGCTGAAGCCTCAGATGACCCCCATGGGTACATCTGGGGGCCTGGACAAAGACGAGAATGACGTCAAGGTCAATGAGAGAGAATATCGAGCGATGATCGGATCATTGTTGTACCTGACCATGATGAGAACTTTCATTCAGTTTGTCGTGGGATTGTGTGCGCGCTTCCAGTCTTCACCATGTGCATCTCATCGACAGGCTGTCAAGCGCATTTTCATGTATGTTACCTATGCGCCTGATCTCGGTTTTATTATTAGCATCATCATCTCTTGAGTTATCTGGCTTTTTCGACGCTGATTTTGGTGGGTGCCGGCTAGATCGCAAGTCGACTTCCGGTACTTGTCAATTTCTCAGTTCTTCGCTTTTTCTTGGTCTTCTCAAAAACAATCTGGATTCGCGCTTTCCACTACTGAGGCTGAGTATGTAGCTGCTACTAGCTGCTGCTCACAATTGGTTTGGATGATTTCCACTTTGAAAGATTTTGGGTTGTCTTTCCCTACCAGAGTACCTTTTTTGTGATAGCACCAACACGATTATTGTAGGGAAAAACCCATGTCTTCATTCAAAAACAAAACACATTGATGTGCGCTTTCATTTTCTGAGAATCAATATAAGAAAGGTGTCATTGACCTTGTTCATGTTGATACCCATCATCAGTTGGCTGGCATTCTATGATGCCCCCGATTTACCAAAATCGGAATATTATTGAATTTCCAAAGAAAAACAATAATACAAAAGGTTCATCATGTGACACGTACATATGAGCAATCATTCGTGGTACGCAAACCACGTTATTACAAAAGAGTAAAATTAAAATAAACCATAAAAATAAACTGCATGATGAACGCCCTCTTCTGAATCTTTGTTCTTGATTGGGTCGCTACTCTAGACCATCTTCGTAGTAGGCATCCTCTGAATTGTGTGTCCAACGGGTATGAGTACAAAAAGTACTCAACAAGCCACCGCAAATGCAAATAGTAATGCAAGGTAATAACGAAGGAAGGACAATGGCTAATAGTGTGGAAAAGTACATTTTTCAGTTGTTGCACTTAGTGTAGTCAAATTTTATCATGCGGAATAATAAACCTGAACATCATAATACCATCTAACTCGCGGAGTACGTTTTTCCTCCTCGCTCAACAATCCTTACATGTCAAATCATCGTGCACATTCATTAAAAGTAAACTAACTGTGGGATGTCACGCAACCCGCCCTTTACCGTGGGCTAGACTTTTCGAAAAGATTTAAGACTCTGATCAGAGGTGTACTACTGTACCCACAAGGCACGCACTCATCCCATACACCTAAGTGTAACGAGATGACCCATACCACAGGAACTCGTGCCAAAACCTCAGCATGAAATGCTCCAAGCAATAACCACTCGCTCTAGGTTTCGCCGATGCGCCGGGCCTTATCCCGGCTAACGTCGCACCCCCTTTTGCACCACGTCGGTACAAGCCACCTGCAGGTTCCGCTTGACCCATCTCCTAGTGGTGGCCTCGGTTTGGAACACTCCATACCTTAGTTAGGACTTACCCACTAGACTTGTGGTTAGTATGGAAGTGTATTCAACGGATCCCGCAGACCGGTCCTTATAGTGCCCCGGGTGCTACCGACCTAATGCCCTAGCTTGCACCCGAAACCCACCAAGCATTCACTCACAACCACAACTCCATCACCGACAGAATTCCAAAGACAAGAATAACAAGGATCATATAGTAGAACCAAGTTGCTACGACTCATTCTTAACTTATAGCTATTGTGCCAATACATTGGACACTAGCTAATAGTACTAATAATATGGTGACAAGGAGTTTTAGGCTAGATAGCATGGCTTGGGTTGCACATCAAGGTCGGGGGATCTTAATAAATATATTATAAGGCTTTCATTTGACTAATGCATGTATACCCTATGTGTTTTAGCGATAGTTTAATAAAACATGGGTTCAATATGCTCAGAAGATTGGTTTGGTGACTTGCCTTGTTCAGCAAAAGGTGAGGGAGGGACTTCGGAGAAGTACTCCGGCTCCTCGACGGCGTCGTAGTCTTCTTGTTATAAATAATTTAAATGTAACATTCAATTAAACAAATCAAAAATCACACAATAGGCATATAGGTTTTGTTTGGTTTGAACCAAGGAAAATAAAGTGGTTAACTTTCTGGAGTTTATTTTATATGCATTTTAAAATGAAATTTAATGAAATAATGGCCTTTCTAAAAAGGAATAATAATGTAAACTAATGTATTATAAACTTCCAATTAATTTAAAATAGAAAGTTTAGAATAAACCTATTGTTTCTATTACACCAATATGAAGAGGATAAAAGATAAATTTTTCTAAAGTTGAAATGGATAAATTTCGAGTCTATCCTAAAGTGCATTTGAATACCTAATTAAATAAAAATAAAATACTCAAAATGAACCTACTGTTTTTATTGCACCAACATGTAGAGAATGAAATTATGAATTTTGTGGAATTGAAATGGTGCGCGTGCGCCGGATCCAGATCCACCGTTGGATTGTGATCGGATGGCCACGAGCGAGGTGAGTGGTTTAAATGAAAATGGATGCGTGAGATTAAAAGGTCGAGCCGGTACGCGATGGATGGCCCAGATTCATTACGGGTTTTAAATACTAACGGACGCACGAGATTACACCGTACCGCTTCGCTCAGATCTGACAGCGTGAATTAAACCGCACATGCAATATAACCTGCGTCGTCCGATCACGATCGCACCGGCCCCGTTTGAATTCGACACGGCACGGGTACTTTACCTGTGCCGGTCATCTTCTCCGGCGACGTCGAGCGGGCCAGAGGCCACGGCGAGCGATGGCGGCCGGATCTAAGGGCTAAAACAGAAAGGGGATACTACGGGGATCACGAGGGTACCGCTAGTGGGATGAATGGTCGTCGGAGGGTGGCTAGTGACGAGCGTGGCGGCGAAGGCGTTCGGGTCCTCGTCGGCGATGGCGTTCTGGCGGGGTTCATCGTCGATGGAGCGGTGGCCGAGGTCGGGGAGGCATCGACGGTAACGTTGATGCGGTCGCCGAGGGTGGAGGAGGACTCCAGCAACGGCGAACTGACAGCTGGAGCAAGGGCGTTGGTGTGGCATTAAAGGGAGCGTCTTGGGCGTTATGTTTGTTCTCACAGCGAGTGGACGTAGGGGTTGAGTGAGGCAGAGGCGCATGGTTTAAATAGAGGCGTCGGTGAGGGCAGGGAGGGCACAATCGGGGGAGGCCGAGAGTAACGCCGGTGAGGGCCTTCCATGCATGCGAGCGACAGTGGGCGATTACGCGTGGATTAATGGGGAGAAATGGTTGGCGCGTCGTGGGGGTGTAAATGCCAGCGACGAATTTAAGCGAGGGGACCGGCTGGGTGGATCCGAGGCGGGATCGGTGGCCAGCGGAGTTAGGGGGGTGGCACGAGGTGGACGACGGGTCCGATAGGTGGGCCAAGGCGGTCAACGGGCGTGAGCGTACGGGCGTGGCGGCTGACGGGTGGGGTCGGGTGGTCGGGCGCGCGCGCGCGGAGGGGGAGAGGGCCTCTCACGGGTGGGGCCCATCTGTTAGTCCGGGGCACAAGGAGGGAGTGGGCTGGGCTGGCCGATTGAGGGAGAATGGGGGGAAAGGGGGCCGTTACTGTTTGAATTCTTTTCTAGATAAAAATAATTGCTGAAATTAGTTTAAAATATTAGGGCTACTTCCAAGGGTGATAAAAATCTGTAAAACTTCTCAAAAATATTTCTTGGCCTTGGGATCATATACAAAATTTTCTAGCCTCTGGTTTGGTTATTCCATCAAGGTTCTAGTTCATTTAAGCCTATAAGGGTATTAAAGGTATTTCAAAATAAATTATTTCCAGAAAAATATATTAAATGGTATTTTTATTTCTCTAAAAATTTGGGGTGTTACAAACCTATCCCCCTTACAAAGAATCTCGTCCTTGAGATTGGAAAGCTACTCGAATAGCTCGGGGTATTGGGCTTTCAACTCGTCTTGTTTTTCCCATCTGTCTTCTTCAACGGGGTGGTTGTCCCACTGAACCTTGCAGAAGCTAACCACACGGCTCATGGTTACTCTTTCCTTATTTTCCAGAATCTTGATGGGTTTCTCAATGTAGGTCAAGTCCTCTTGGACGTTGAGCTGTTGGAGGTCGGCCTGTTCGGTGGGCACACGAAGACACTTCTTCAGCTGAGAGACGTGGAACACATCATGGACTCCTACCAAGGATGGAGGCAGTTCTAGCTGATATGCCACTTCTCCTTGCCGTCGGAGGATCTAAAGGGTTCGACATAGCGGGGTGCTACCTTGCCTCTCATGTTAAACCTTTGAGTGCCACGGAGGGGAGTGACTCGGAGATAGACATAGTCGCCCTCCTCAAAGGTTAGGTCTCTCCGTCGGTTATCGACGTAGCTCTTTTGTCGGGACTGGGCTATCTTCAATATGTCCCTGATGATCTTGACTTTCTCTTCGGCTTCTCGCAATATATCTATCCTGAATAGTTGCGATTCTCTAGTCTGATCCCAGAGTAATGACGTTCTGTACTAACGCCCATAAAGTGCTTCAAACGGGGACATCTACAGGCTAACTTGGTAGCTGTTGTTGTAGGAGAACTCTGCATAAGGCAAGTTCTTGTCCCATATTCTGCCAAAGTCTAGAGCGCAATGCTCTAAGCATATCATCCAATACCTGGTTGGCCCTTTCGGTTTTACCCTCAGGTCTGTGGATGATAGGCGGTGCTAAAGTTTAGCCGGGTGCCGAGCTCTTCTTGAAGGTTCTTCTAAAATTTGGAGGTAAACTGACGCCCTCGGTCAGATACAATCTTCTTTGGAACTCCGTGCAGGCACACAATCCGGGTCATATACAACTCGGCCAACTTTGTGACGGTGTAAGTTGTCTTGACGGGGATGAAGTGAGCGACTTTGGTTAGTCAATCGATGATCACCCAGATAGAGTCATGATCGGCTTGGGTCCGGGTCGTCCCGTGATGAAGTCCATTGCTATTTCTTCCCACTTCCATTCGGGGACCTTGAGGGGTTGTAACAGTCTGCTAAGTCTCTGGTGCTCTGCCTTGACTCGCCGACATGTGTCGCACTTGGCCACATACTCAGCTATTTCCCTCTTCATACCGACCCACCAATATTTTTCTCTTAGGTCTTGGTACATATTTGTGCTCCCAGGATATATGGAGTATAGAGTTTCATGGGCCTCTTGAAGGATGAGGGCCTTTAACTCTGGCTTGTCGGGCACGCATATCCGGTTTCCGAACCAGACGGTACCGTGCTCGTCCTCAGAGAATCCGGGGGCTTTACCTTTTCTCATGTTCTGTTGGATCTCCAAGATGTTCGGGTCTTCCTTCTGTGTCTCCCGGATCTGGTCCATTAAGACAGGTCTAGTCTCTAGGGTGGTGAGATATGCTCTGCTAGTGATCCCTAGATTCAGTCTCTCCATCTCCTTGTACAAAAATGGGGCCTGGTCTTGTACCATGATGGCATTGCAGTACCCTTTTTGACTTAGGGCGTCTGCCACCACATTTGCCTTGCCTGGATGATAATGGATGCCCCTGCTTCGCCCTCGGGGTTGGTCACAATTACGGACTTGCTGGCGCAGTCGATCACTCCCTTGTGCTTCATCAACCAATCCATCCCTAGGATGAGGTCGAGTCCGGCGCACTCGATGAGGACTGGATCGTCCCAAAATAACACTCCTTTGATTTCTATCCTTACCTTAGGGCTGAACAGGTTAGCTAAGGTTTTCTTGCCGGGGGTGGCAATCATCATGGGGGCTGGTAGAGGGAGTACTTCCAAGCCATTGGTTTTCACAAAGTCCTCCGAGATGAAGGAGTGTGTTGCTCCAAAGTCAAATAGTACGATAGCAGGTATGGAATTTACGGTGAACATACCGAGTATGACTTCAGGAGCTTCCTGAGCTTCCTCCACGCTGATGTGGTTGACGCGGGCACGAACCGCCTAGTTGGGTGCCGCGCCTTGTGGCTTCTTGGGGTGAGGACACCTAGTGCGAGTAGTGCCCTTCCTTCCGGCAGTTGAAGCAGACGACCAGCTTTCCTTGGCGGTCCCTCATGATTGGGGCCTTAGTGGCGGGCGTCGGCTGAGCGGCCGGAGCTGGTGGAGCAGGGCGGGTGTCGTGCCCCAATTTAATAAATCAGGACTTTATTGAAATTCCATAGAAAATCAATAAAACAAGACGTTCATCATGCGACCTCGTACAATACGGGCAATCATTCACGGTTCGTAGACCGCATTAATACAAAAGTGAATAAAGGTGAAGAGAAACTAATAAAATAAGGGTCCTAGATGAACGCCTCCTTCCAGTCTCGCCTTGACTGGGTCGCTACTCCAGACCTGCATCCTCCTCGTAGTAGACGGGCTCTGATGGTGTAAGTCAATGGGGTGAGTACAGGAGTACTCAGCAAGCCACCGAATGCAAATATAATGCAAGGTAATAACAAGGGAGATAGTGGCTAGTTTTGCGGAAGCGAGTAATTTGTAAAGCAATTTAAAGTGAACAATTTATTAGTACTGAAACGTAAACATGTGTATGCATCATCATCTTCTAACTCGAGGGCTACAGTCAGCCCCACCTCGCTCAACAGTCCTTACATGCCATGAATAACTCAATCATTCAAACAATTGTAAACTAACTACGAGTAGTCACACAACCCGCCCTTGACCGTGGGCTCGGCTTTTCGAAAAGATTAAATTACTCTGATCAGAGATGTACCACTGTACCCACAAGGCACGCACTCATCACCTACACCAAAGTGTAACGAGATGACCCATTTCACGGGAACTCGTGCCAAAACCTTCCATATAGTCCTCCCCGACTCAACAGCACCCTCTTATAGGTTTCATATGGTGTCCCGACGCATCGGAGCCCCACCATACCCCGCCTTGAGCCTCGTCGGTACAAGTCGCCCGCAAGCTTGCCCCTTGCCCCCTCCACTATGGTGCATCGAGTCGGAGCATTCCATACTTCCAGTTAGGACTTACCCATTAGACTTGTGGTTGGTACGGAAGTGCTTTGCAACAGATCGCGCAGACCGGTCCTTATAGTGCCCCGGGTGCGACAAACCAATGCCCGAGCTTGCACCCGGAACCCACCATACTTATAACTTAGCCAACTCCAACAGAGTCCAGAGACGAGAATAACGGGGAAATTCATATACAGAATCCAGCTATCTACGACTCATTCTTTTTATCCTATAGCAGTTGTGCCGGTACATTGGGCACTAGCTAATAATTTTATAGTAGAGTGACAAGGAGTTAAGGCTCAATAAGCATGGCTTGGGTTTGCACACAAGGACGGGGATCTAATAAATATAAGTGTAAGGCTTGATATTTGACTAATGCAGTATTAACCTATGAGTTATAGCGATAATTTATTAAAACATGGGCTCAATCATGATCAACTGTTTCCACGGGGTGGTCGATGACTTGCCTTGATCAGCAAATGGGGATGGAGGAACCTCGGGGTAGAACTCCGGCTCCTCGACGAACTCGTAGTCTTCTTGATACGGAAAAATAAACAATACATTCAATAAACTGATAAAAATCCACCAAATAGTAATCATACATGTTTATGGGTGTTGTTATGTGAATTAATATTTTAATATTCTGAAGTTTTGTATAAAACAGTAAAGCTTAACTTTTTAGGGTTTTTCCTAATTTATTTTCTGTATTAATAATTTTAACCCTAAGGGGTTTTATTCATTTATTTATTAAGAATATTTTGGGTAACAGTAACATATTGTTTTTATGGCATAAATGTGTAGAGAATATTATACTGATTTTAACAAAATTTGAATGGTGAAATTTGGAGTTAAAATGAGCAAGTTATGAATTTTCAAATTTTAAATGAATTTCTGGAATTTTATTTAAACTGGAAAATGGGCTTTGGTCCACGGTGAACCAGGCTCACGGTGGACTGGCTACTGTGCGCGTGGACTGGTTGATCCAGAGCCGTCGGATCTGGATCTGGCGGTCCGGCGCGAGGCGAGAGGGGTTAAGTGAAATCGGACGGTCCAGATTAAAACATAGCGAACGGGTATACGTGGACGCACCAGATTGAGTCAACATTTTAAATATCGATTGACGGCCTAGATTAAAAGATACCGGTTTGACCGGATCTAAGGGCTCAGATTAGATCTCCACAGGATCTAATCTGGACCGTTCACTCGGGATCGTGCGGCTCGGATGGATTCCGGCACGGCACGTGGTGACAAGGGTATTTTACCCTTCGTCTCCGGCGACGGCGGCCTCAGGCGCAGGTGGCGACGGCGACGGCGAGGGCGAGGGCCTAGAGGCCTAGCTCTTGGCGAAAATGGAGAGAGGAGAGGATGGCGATCATGATGATACCTCGGCGGCGATGGAGGGTGACGGACGGCGGCTGGCGACGAGGGTAGATGAAGGAGGGTGTTCGGGTGGTCGACAGCGACGGCGATCCGGCGGCGTTCACGGCCAACGGAGGTGTGGCCGAGGACGGGCAGTCGACGATGGTCACGCTGGTGGCGGCGGCTAGGGCGGAGAGGGCCAGAGTCGGCGACGAGGGCTCGCCAGAGTCGAGGTAGAGAGGGAGCCCGAAATTTGGGAACAGGGCGCTCTGTTCTCGCTTGGCTAAGGCAGCTACGGTGTGGGCAGAGGGCGGCGTGGGCGAGGGGTACTTATAGGGGTCACCGGACGGCGAGGATGGAAAGCTAAACCGGGGAACCCGAAGGTTTGTTTCCATCTCCGGCGAGGTTTCCCAAATCCTCGGATATACTTCCATAATCACGAAACCGCGTGGGCTATGGATGGAATGGGGTCAGTGATGCTCGGGGAAGGTGATCTGGGGCGATCGGGCGGGATCGGGCGGCCGGTGGCAATAAATCCGAAGGGGATCGCCAGGGAAAAGGAAAGGGGATCCCCTGCTCGGGAGGAAGACGAATCTGACAGGTGGGCTCCACCTGTTAGTGGGCGAAACTAAAAAGGAAGGGCCGACAGGCGGGACCGAGCAGGTCAGAGGGAGGGTTAGGGATGTGGGTGGCTGCCATGTGGGGCCGAGCGGGGACGGGCGCGGGAGAGAGAGGAGGGAAGCGGCGCCGACAAGCGGGCCCCACTGGTCAGTGAGTTACGGCTGGGCTGGGCTGGGTTGAGGGTGAATTCGGGGTTGCGGCCCATTAAGGATTTAAAATCTTTTCTGATTTAAAAAAATTCCAGTAATTCATATATTTGATTTAGGGTTAAATCACTGTTGATTAAAATTTGTAAAAATTCCTAAAATTATATTTTGGCCTCTAGTTTATCTCATAAAATTTTCATGTCCAGATTTTGAATATTTCTCCCTATTCGGCTTTATTAGGGCTCTTTTAGGATTTTCTTTAATTATAAATTGCAGAAATGTATTTAATAATATTTTTATTTTATTTTAATTCCTATTTTATTTCTGGGGTGTTACAATCCTATCCCCCTTACAGAGAATCTCGTCCTCGAGATTCGGATCAATCCTCGAATAGCTCAGGATGTTGTGCCTTGAGTTCATCTTCTTTTTCCCAGGTAGCTTCCTCTACAGGATGATTGCTCCACTGCACTTTGCAGAAGCGGATGACCCGACTCCTGGTGATCCTTTCTTTGACTTCCAATATCTTGACATGCTTTTCCACATAGGTCAGATCCTCTTGAACATCCAGCTGCTGTAGATCCACTTGATCTGTCGGGACGCGAAGAAACTTCTTTAGTTGAGACACATGAAACACATCATGCACTCCGGTCAACGAGGGTGGTAGTTCCAACTGATAAGCAACTTCGCCTTGGCGTCGAATAATGGGAAATGGTCCAACATATCGGGGGGCCAACTTTCCTCTCATGTTAAACCGTTGAGTGCCACGGAGGGGTGTAACTCGAAGGTAGACATGATCTCCCTCTTCAAAGGCTAGGTCTCGGCGTCGATTGTCCGTGTAGCTCTTCTGTCGTGATTAGGGCTGTCTTGAGTCGATCTCTGATGATCCGTACCTTCTCTTCAGCTTCTCGAAGGATGTCCGTTCCGAACACTTGAGATTCACCAGTTTGATCCCAAAGTAGAGGCGTTCGGCACTTACGTCCATATAGGGCTTCAAAAGGAGACATCTGACGACTGGCTTGATAGCTGTTGTTGTACGAAAACTCAGCGTACGGTAAGCTCTTGTCCCAAGTGGCTCCAAAATCCAAGACGCATGCCCGTAGCATATCTTCTAATATCTGATTCACCCTTTCAGTTTGTCCATCTGTCTGAGGGTGGTAGGCAGTGCTAAAGTTCAATCTTGTTCCTATCTCTTCTTGAAGGTTCTTCCAAAATGAGAGGTGAACTGACTTCCTCTATCGGACACTATCTTCTTGGGTACTCCATGAAGACACACAATGCGGGCCATGTATAGTTCTGCAAGCTTAGGGCCACTAAAGGTTGTCTTGACGGCTATGAAATGCGCTACTTTCATGAGTCGGTCAATAATCACCCAAATAGAATCATATCCAAGTTGGGTCTTTGGGAGTCCGGTGATGAAATCCATACCGATCTCTTCCCATTTCCATTCAGGTACTTTCAATGGCTGTAACAGTCCTGCAGGTCTCTAATGTTCAGCTTTTACTCTTCTGCAGGTGTCACATTCGGCGACGAACTGTGCAATCTCTGTCTTCATGCTAACCCACCAATAACGTTCCTTCAGGTCCTGGTACATCTTGGTACTGCCGGGATGAATGGAGTACAAAGTCTCATGGGCTTCTCTCAGGATAAGGGTTTTTATCTCTGGTTTATCCGGCACATATATCCGGGTTCCAAACCATATGGTGCCATTCTCGTCCTCTGAAAATCCTGGGGCTTTTCCTTGCCTCATATTCTTCCTAATGGCTGCTATATCCGGGTCTTCTAATTGAGCTTCTCGGATTTGTTCGAACAAGACGGGTTGAGTCTCCAAGGTGGCTAGGTATGCTCCGGTGGTCAACCCGAGATTTAACTTTTCCATCTCTTTACAAGTGTGGGCGCGTGCTCCTGAATCATAATGGCTGTGCAATATCCCTTGCGACTTAATGCATCAGCTACCACATTTGCTTTTTCGGGGTGGTAGTGGATACCTAAATCATAGTCCTTTATTAATTCCAACCATCGTCTTTGCCTCAGATTAAGGTCTGGCTGTGTGAAGATGTACTTCAAACTCTTGTGATCCGTAAAGATCTCACAGCGATTTCCGACCAAATAATGCCTCCAAATCTTAAGGGCGTGCACTACAGCGGCAAGTTCCAAATCGTGGGTCGGGTAGTTCAACTCATGAGGTCTCAACTGACGAGAGGCATAAGAGATAGGGTTAATTTTTTCTGTGCCATTACGATTTTTACGGTTTGCCAAAATGCCATCGTTGTGTCACTGCCAGATGGGGGCCGCCACAGTCACTGACAGTGGCATGTAGGCAATTTCTGAAAATTATAATGGCATCTGAGTAATTTTCCCTAAGAGATAACCTTTCCATCTTGCATAAGAACACATCCCAACCCTTGGCGAGATGCGTCGCAATAGACATGGAAGTCTTTCTGGATATCGGGTAGGGTTAGTATGGGTGCTGACACCAGATGGGTCTTGAGGGTGCGGAAACTTTCCTCGCACTCAGGAGTCCATTCAAACTTTTCTCCTTTCTGCAACAACTTGGTCATTGGCTTGGCTATCTTGGAAAAATTCTCAATGAATCTCCGGTAATATCCGGCCAAACCCAGAAAACTTCGTATCTCAGATACGTTCGTGGGTGGCAACCAGTCTGTAACTGCTTCCACGGTGGCAGGATCTACTGCAATGCCTTGTGTAGAGATAATGTGTCCAAGGAACTTCACTTCCGCCGTCCAAAACTTGCACTTTCTGTACTTGGCGTATAACTGGTGTTCCCTTAGCTTTCCTAAGGTTAACCGGAGGTGAGTCTCGTGCTCTTTCTGGTCCTTGGAATAAATGAGGATGTCGTCTATAAAGACCACGATGAATTTGTCCAAATATTCCATAAATACCTTGTTCATCATGTTCATGAAGAATGCAGGGGCATTGGTCAATCCAAAGGACATAACCGTACACTCATATAATCCATAATGGGTGGTAAAGGCCGTCTTGGGTATATCCTCTTCTCGAATCCTTAATTGATGATATCCAGACCGCAGGTCGATCTTTGAGAATACCGTAGCTCCCTTCAGCTGGTCAAAGAGATCATCGATCCGAGGCAACGGGTACTTGTTCTTGATGGTCAATTCATTCAAAGCGCGGTAATCCACACACACACACACGCTTAGCCTTGTCTTCTTTCTTCTCGACAAAGATGATGGGGGCACCCCATGGTGATGTACTTGGTCTGATGTAGCCTTTCCTCTCGAGATCCTCCAACTGTTGCTTCATCTCAGCTAGCTCATTAGCGGCCATCCGGTATGGTCGCTTGTAAATAGGGGTAGTCCCGGGTACCAAATCAATCCTGAACTCGATGTCCCTCTTGGGTGGCATCCCTGGTAAATCCTCTGGGAATATGTCCGGGTATTCACTGACTATCGGTATTTCCTCCAAGGTAATCTGATGTAGTCTTGGTCTTCCGGTCTTCATGCTTGGCATCTGGAATGTGACGGCAGTCCCTTCTTCATTGGTCACAGTCACTTTTCTCTGGGCACATTCTATTAGTCCTTGGTGTTTATTTAACCAATCCATCCCTAGAATGAGATCCAAACCTTGGCATTCTATTAGAATGGGGTCGGCCCAAAATATCGTGCCTTGGATATCTACCCATACCCTTGGACTAAAGGAATAGGCGAGGGTTTGCTTGCCCGGGGTAGCTATTAATACTGGTCTTGGTAGTTCACTTATGTCCAGGGCATTTCTTTCCACAAAAGCAGTTGATATAAAGGAGTGTGTAGCTCCGGTGTCAAATAATATGACTGCAAGTGATGAATGGACCATAAACTTACCCATGACAATTTCCGGGGCGGCCTGGGCTTCTTCGGCGGTGATGTGGTTGACTTTGGCGCGGATGGCGGGGTTCGATGCGATGCCTTGGGTACGCTTGGGATGAGGGCACTGGTGAGAATAGTGCCCCTCTTGGCGGCAGTTGAAGCATACCACAGGCTTGTCGTGCCTGTCTCACAAAACCTCCACCTTCTTAGCCAGGGCAGATGGGGCGGCTGGTGCGGCGGGAGCGGGGCGAGGTTGTCCGGCTTCGGTGTTGGCGGCAGGTGGTGCCAGACGATATACTGGGCGGGGGTGGTACTGTGGTGCTGGTGGAGGAGGGGTGAAACGGGGCCTCTGAGCCATGCCTTCATTCTGCTCGAAGGCAATCATCCTCTTTCTCTTCAGGTCGACCTTGTTCTGCTGGGTCTCCTGAATAATAGCTTTGTTCACCAACTTTTGGAAGTTGGCGAAATCTCAGGAGATAAGCTATAGGGATAGCTCATCCTTCAGTCCCCGGAGGAACTTAGCCTGCCTGGCCGCATCTGTACGGACCTCCTCAGGTGCGTACCTGGCCAGTCGATTGAACTCATGCAAATATTCAGTTACGGACCTGCTCTCCTGCTGCAGGTCCCTAAACCCTTGTTGCTTCTGAGCTATAATGCCATCGGGGATGTGAGTGGCACGGAAAGCAACCGAGAACTTCGCCCACGTATGGACGTGTACCTCGGGCAAGGTCTCGCGCAGAGTGGTGGGTGGGACCCTGGAGCTGGTGGGTGGCGAAGGCCACCCTTTCCTGCTCAGTGCAGGTTAGGAGGTCGAGCTTCTTCTCGATGGTCCTCAACCAATCCCCAGCCTCCATGGGGTTGGTGGTGCTCGAGAAGGTCGGTGGGCGGACTCGGAGGAATTCCGAGAGTTGGGAGGCGGGAGCGGGAGCTGGAGTGGCGGGTCGTGGCAGCTCGGGCTGTTGGTGGAGACGGAAGAAGTGAGCCTGCTGCTCTTGCATCTGCTGTTGTTGTTGCATCTGGTTCAGAAGGGCAGATACCAGTTGGTTTTGTGTGGCCATCATCTCGGCCAAAGTGGGGTGGTTGGCAACCGGGGCTTGCCTTTGCCCAGTTGCTCCCCAATGAGGCAGGTTTCTGTTATCTCCTCCGCTCTGAGGAGCATCGGAGCCTTGGTTGTTCGACATCCTGAGGTTTCCAAAATAACAATATCTTTAAAGGGGGAACACTGCTAAACTTTATTTCAAAAGATCGTTCGTGCGATTAAATTTATTGTCTTTTATTTAGTTCTTCACTCATGCCTCATATTTTGACATGAATGGCAATACAAACAAGCAAAAGAAAACAATCAATCGTAAACTACGTCTATGGTAGCTCGGTGGACGGCTCGATCACGGGATCGTCGGAGACGGTCGGGGTCGTGGAACTGGATGGTCCGGCGGGAGGTGCACTGCGTGAAATCCTCTTGGGTCTCACGATGGGGATCCAAAGGGATTTCTGCTTGCGGGCTGGAAGGGGTGTGATCTCCTCGATGTCCTTCTTCAGTTCTTTGAGCTGCTGGCGGAGCTGGGTATTGACCATGGCGCCTTGGCGTAGAAGCTCATTCTGACGCCTCAACTCCTCTACCTCGAGGGTCAACTGGGGGTTCTGCAGTACTTGCCAACGGAGCTCTGCATTCTCGTGGTTACGTTTCTCCGAGGTATGGCGGTAGAAGTCAATTGTGTCATGCTGGCTGTCTGCATCAAGAATGGCCTCGGTGTGGAGGTTGTCCATGGCCTCCAGAAGTCTCATGGTGCGTGCGATGGCGGAGTTGCTCTACGTGAGGGAGCTGATGTAGATGCTGCGGTGACTCCCTGGTGTGCGCATGGGCATGAAGCGGTAGACGGTGTCACAGAGGTGGCAATCGTAGACCAGTCGAAGCTCGGCGAGGGCCTGGAGTGCTGCGCGCTGACTGGCCACCACGAACGAAGGTCCTCCAACTCCATGGGTGTAGAAGGGTGGCTGCGTGGAGGAGGGGCAGATAACAACCGTGACCTCACAGTAGCTCTCGCTCGCATCGGGAAAGATCCCGTGGAACGCGGGCTCATGGGGAAACCCCAAGAAGTCGACGAGCACGCGAAGCTCGCGGATGAATCCGGCCTCGTCACGAAGAGTCCCGCCCATGGTATGGACCGGCATCTACAAAAGAGAGAGATTTTTGTGAAACTCGGGAAGATGAGAAGATAAACAGTTTTATGAGAAAATATGGTTACTATAAGTCCTAGGGTCAGGTCTGTTTGGCTTCCTACAGTCAAGTCGGCTCTGATACCATCTCGTCGCGCCCCGATTTAATAAATCAGGACTTTATTGAAATTCCATAGAAAATCAATAAAACAAGACGTTCATCATGCGACCTCGTACAATACGGGCAATCATTCTCGGTTCGTAGACCGCATTAATACAAAAGTGAATAAAGGTGAAGAGAAACTAATAAAATAAGGGTATCAGAGCCTTAGAGAAGTTTGAACACATTACAATTATTCGGAGGGTCTTTGACCCCGAAGCACCCGGACAACGGCTTCGAACCCAAAAACCATCGTGCGAACGCTCCGTGGGAAAGAGAACCATTGTGAAGTCCAAACGTCGTGAAGAGCCGTTTATTTGGAGCCGTTACTACATAAGTAGTCGTTATGCTCTCAAAAGGTAACAGTCGAAATTTATGGCGGACTCATACCATTTCACTTCTTGGAACCACCTGCTAGCGACGGAAGTCGAACCTGCAGTGTAAATGCAATCGAAGCACAACAACTAACGGGAGGCTATAAAAAGGGAATCAGAATTCACCAAGGGCTTTTTACCGTGCTTAGCATCCGAAACTTACTCTCTTCAACCTCCAACTCCCTCAACTTCCTGAGCAACTGAGCCATGGCGAGGACCAGCCACACCGTGCCAACGGTGGCGGGTACTTTGGCGCAGAGGCAAGCTTGGGCGGCTTCAGCAGTAGCAGCAATGGCGGGAGCTCCGGGAGACGCCTGGCCCAAGAACCCTCGAGAGCTCCGCTCACCATCTAAGAAGAAAATCCCCCAAAGCTTCCTCATCGGCCAATCCACAAGCACCGCAGAATCCATCGAAGAGGCCGTGGAAGGGAAGTTGGGGCCCGGAATGACGACTCGGGTCCCTGGACCAGAATCGACCCCGAGGCCACGAAGCGGAGAAGTTATGGTCTTCGAGGCGTTCTTCGAAGCAGGTCGGGGGCTTCCTGCCATCAATTTTTTATCAGAGGTACTAGACATGTTCCACATTACCTTGCCTCAGCTGTCTCCCAATGCTATCGCCCGACTGGCCATCTTCGAATGGGCTCTTAGAGCCGAAGGGTGCGAAGGGCAATCAGAGGTCTTCGCTGCCACCCACGAAGCCATCTGCCAGCCAAAGCCGCAAGAAGGCCCCGGAGACACCAAAGTAATAACGGCCTTCGGAAGCGTCAACTTTCAGTTACGGAGGGAGCATGCCCAACATTTTCCAGCGAAGGCCATTAATGACCGATGGTATACTAACTGGATCCTTCGGTGGTTCTACGCCGAAGTCGAAGAGGACTCCCCCTTCGCTGGACCCCTAAAACAGATCTGGTTCCGGAAGGAGGCGGAGGTCACCCCGAACCCTAGCCTACACTCAACACAGCTAGGGCTATTAACTTCAGTGGCCAGTCGCATGAGCATGCACGACCTTGCCGAAGAGTTCATCGCTCCTCGAATTCCACCCCTCGGGGCTGACTAGCCGATAGTGTTTCAACACGCTACGGAGGGTGAGCTCTGAAATCTAGGTAAGACTTCGACTCTCCTGCAATAACATGTTAGATGAAGGAATAACATACTTATAATATGTTTCCTTTTTTATCGACTCCATTGGCGTTAGCCCCAGAGCAGATAACACGGGCCACCGAACGGGTCCTCGGAGCCCCTACGGTGGCCGAAAGGCAAAAGAGGATAGAGTTGGTGGGGAGCTGGGAGCTTTCCAACAAGGTGTGGGAAGCCCTCAGAATGGTGCCTCCTCCTCTGTCGGAGTTCAACCCAGCTGGAGTGGCCCCTCAGAAGAGGAAAGTCATCGCCGAGCCTCCAAAGAAGGCCAACAAACCCCCCACCAAGAAGGGGAAGAAGGTATCAAGGATCCCTCCTCAGCTGACCCCGGCTTCATCGGCCTCATCCTTGGGCATTCGGAGCTCAGCTTCGAAGGACTCTGGGAGCAAAGGCTCTGGAAGCAAGGGCTCCAACGTCCAATTGGCGAAGGACTTTGAGAACTATCTTCTGGAAGGCGATGAAGATGGAGCCGGGGCCCCAACCGAAGCTTCTGCTTGAGAGGCTGTGGAGGCATACATGACACACACTCCAGCGCCCGCTGCTGTGAGCTCAGAGTCGGAGACTGTCGCACCCAACTCACCCGTAGCTGGGGTGATCACGGTAGAGGTTGAGGATCCAGCGGCAACTACACCAGAGAGGACTTCGGGCGATGACCTCGACGAGATTCTCGGGATGTACGAAGTCCTGGAGGACCCGACCATTTTACCTCAAGGTGCCTCCGAAGGTATACTTCGAACTTTTGCTTTGATCAATTCCTGCAATAATTATTACTCGTGAATATTCACCAAATACCTTGATGTTGTAGGCATATCAAAGGGCGATGAAGCCCCGGCCGCAAACGAAGCTCCAGCCTCTTCTGAGGTTGCTGCTCCGATGGACACCTCTGCTCCACTGGATGCCCTGGCTCTGGTGGCCGGGGTCATCTCCGCCGACGCGACTCTGGTGGCAGGGGTCGTCTCCGCTGACGCGGCTCCGGCCAAAGGGACAGCCGTCGAAGGAGGATCTACCTCCGCCAGAGTCGGTCCTCTAGCCTTTGTGTCGGGGAGGTGAAAGAGCATGTCAAGCCTTGGACTCCCTCCCGCTCCGATGACAACACCCTCTTCCAACGAGCCTTCAACAAGCAACTCGGAGGAAGAGGCAACGGTAGATGACCGCCAAGCTCTGTCTTGGCTTCCTTTGTTGGCTCCTTTCCTGGAGCATCGGACGAGCCTCTGAGCGCTTTTGGAGCCCTTGGCGGAGAAAGGATAGGAAGTCGTTAACTCCAATTTGGTCTCCGTCTTGAGCGAAGCCAGGGCCCCGGAGCTTAACTTGGCCCTCGAAAGGGTTGCCCTTTAGGTATAAAGAGTACCACGAATATCTTTAATTAACAAATGTGAATACTTGGTACTTACTTGTTCCTCTTGCAGCAATTTGTCCTTGCTAGAGCGGCAGTGACTTCCAACGAAATCGGAACTAACCGACTCAACAGGAAGGTTACCACCCTCCAATCCACGCTTAAAGACTCCGAAGAGAAAACACTTCGGTTGGAGGAAGAGCTCCTCGAAGAATGGAGGGCTAGGCCCGATACCGACGAAGCCCTCTGGCTCGAAAGGCAGAACAGTGGCACACTCCGACCTTCAGCCCAAGAAGCTGAAGCCGAGTGCTTGGTGCTCCGAGCGGAGGTCGAGAAGCTCCAACAGGCGGCGGCTACTTCGAGCACTCAACTAGTAGAGCTCCAAGGCTCTCTCAAGCAGGCGATGGCTCAGAAAAGCTCCCTGCTATCCCAGATGGCCGAAGTATCTTCTACTGCTGCGGGGTTGGAGGTGGCAAAGAAGAAGAATGCCATTATAGCGGAGCGTACCTTGGATGCCCTTCAGGGTACCTTGGAATATTTTAGCACCATGTGCCCTTCGTCTTCTACTGCGGCCAGCGAGTCCCTCGACCCGATGCTGAAGAGGATTCATGTGGTGTCGTCGCTGATGATGGGCTCCGGTGTCCGGTACAGAGAGATATCCGGACAGTGCGCTGAAATCGGAGTCCTCCATCACCTCGAGGCCCTTCGGATTTCTACCGCTCCGGTTAGGGCTTCGACACCTAGAAGCTTTGCCTCCGAGAACTTGTTGCATCCTTCGACAGATGTAGCTTCGGCTTGGGAAGTTTTTCAGTCAACCTGGAAAATAGACCACAAGGCTGCAGCTAAAGCTTGGATCAACGAGGCCTATCGGCAGAAGCAAGCACAAACAAGGCTGCCGCTTCCAGCTTCGCCGGCTCTGGCACCTCCTGCTCCGCCAACCGACCCGTGGGTTTAGCTCATAGGGCACTTAATCATGTATAAGAAATCTTGTAAAGCCCCTTGCATTAATGAAAAGTTTATAAATGAAGAACTTGTTTGGGTGTTTTATTCTTTTAGGTTATGTCATGTCCTTTGGAGCCTGACTTCGAAATACTGGAAATTAACGAAGGGCTCCATCGGCAGTGGTCCGTCCTTGAGAGCTTAAGGCCTTACCGCCGCTCCCTCTTCTCTGTTCCTCGCAGAGATAAAGGAGAGGTAACCCTCGAAGTTTGTCAAGAAGTCTTAACTTACATCAAGGAGGAGGAAAAGGAGAAGACATCTTCATCCTCCTAGTATATAGATTGGTCCGACTCAGAGTATCAGGCTGAAGACCCTGTGGAGGCTAACTCCGAAAGGCTTCTGACTTGGGCCGAGCTTCAAGAGGAGCAGAAGAAACTACGAGCTTCGAAGAAGAAAAGAAGCACTCGAACTAAAAAGACAATTTCGGTGGCTTCAAGCTCCGAAGGTCAAAGTAGCCGTAGAGGTAGCTCTAGAGGCTGAAAGGGTATCCGATTTTACCTAGGCTTAGACCAAAATTTCTCTTGATGTAAAAATATGATTAATTAATATGAATTGCTTGAAGCATCTTGTTGTTCCTTACTCTCCTACCCCTCCTTGTGGGTGGGGGACCTTGCGCATTGCAATAAGGTCCATCGGGCACAATGACGTGCACAACAAACTGATGCTTCGTACAACACTCAATAACCATAGTTTACTTTTTCGTAGAGTTCTTCGAACTATACGTTTGTATTATGATTTTTGTATGTTTCGGGGATGAATTTATATTTGCAAACTCCTATACTAGTCGCTTAGGATTTTAAAAGTGTCTCATTGGCTGGAGCCTTGAAACCATATTGCTTGGTCACCTTCGACTCTTTTACAGATGCTTCAAACCCGGAGGCCGGAAATCTGTTCTTTTAAAGTCCTTAGACTCTTCTATGGATCCTAACAAGCCCGAGCTTGGAATCCGTAGGCTGGCCACCTTCGGCTCTTTTACAGATGCTTCGAACCCTGAGGCCGGAAATCTGTTCTTTTAAAGTCCTTAGACTCTTCTACGGACCCTAACAAGCTAGAGCCTGTAATCCGTAGGCTTACCACCTTCGGCTCTTTTACAGATGCTTCGAACTCGGAGGCTGGAAATCTGTTCTTTTAAAGTCCTTAGTCTCTTCTACGGATCCTAACAAGCCAGAGCCTAGAATCTGTAGGCTGGCCACCTTCGGCTCTTTTATAGATGTTTCGAACCCGGAGGCCGGAAATCTATTCTTTTAAAGTCCTTAGACTCTTGTACGGAACCTAACAAGCCGGATCCTGGAATCCGTAGGCTGGCAGCGAAGCCCTTGAACCAATGGTTCAAAGGCTATTGCCCGGGTCCTTAGAAAGATGCTTGACTCCGCAAGCATCTCCGTCCTCCTGATGCGTCCACCAGGAGTAAGGGATATTCGAAGAGCAAACAAGATTTGAACCTCCACTTTATTTAGAAAAGGAACTTTACAATTGATTAAAAGGAGCCCCTAAGCGTAGTAACGCTTAAGGTGCTCCGCATGCCATGCATGTTTCAATTCTTCCCCTTCTAAATTAGCTAATTTAAATGATCCGAGACGCTCTGAGCGTAGGATGATATATGGTCCTTCCCATTTATTTCCTAGCTTCCCCGGGGCTATTACACTTCACAAAACTAAATGACCTAGTCTAAGCTCGTTCAGCTTTATCTTCGGGTCATACCATGTTTTTGTTTGGTCTTGGTACTTCGTCAGATTGGCGACAGCTCGAAGCGTTGTTTCTTTTGACAAGTCTAGCGAAGTGTTCCTCTTGTCTTCGTCTCGAGGTTCTACTACACGAAGGGATCCACCCCTGAGCTCTGTAGGAGTTATGGCCTCATCTCTGAATAGTAGTCTAAATGGGGTAAAGCCTGTGGACCTGGCTTGAGTGGTCCGAATGGACCATAAAATCTTGGGGAGCTCTTCGACCCACAGCCCCTTGGCCAACCCGACAATCCTTCGATTTAGACCGGAGAAAATATTCCCGTTGGCTCGCTCGACGGCTCCGTTGGACTGTGGGTGGCGCACTGCTGCGAAGCGTAGCTTAATGCCCAGTTCTTCACAAAATTCTTTGAATGTGTTAGCTTCGAACTGGGTTCCATTATCCACAGTTAGCTCCCTTGGTACTCCGAACCTGCATATAATATTTAGCCATAAAATTTTTTGCACATTCCTTGAAGTGATAGCAGTCAAGGGTTCTTCTTTGACCCACTTGGAAAAATATTCGATTGCTACCACTGCAAACTTCAAGCTGCCTTTTGCCATTGGGAAAGGGCCGATGAGGTCCATGCCCCACTGAGCCATTGGCCATACTGGGGCAATAACTTGAAGTGGTACTGGCGGACGGTAGCTTCGTCTTCCCATCCACTGGCATCCTTGGCAGGTTCGAACCAACTCCTCCGCATCTCTTACAATTGTCGGCCATTATAGCCCCTGCCGAATTGTCTTTCCTGCTAGAGCACGAGGGGCTAGGTGGCTTCCACATAAACCTTCGTGAATGTCCCGAAGTATATCTTGGCCTTCGGGTTGGGAGATGCACCGAAGTAGAGGAGAGCAAACTCCGGCTTTGTACAACATTCCATTGACAAGCTTATAATTTCGAGCCTTTGCTTGTAACCTTCGGGAATCCGGACCTTCTGACGAATCTGCGTTGCCTTGCAAGACATCTATTATCGGAACCCGCCAATCTGTAGCTTGAATGCAAAAGACTTCTGCGGAGGGTAATTGATTGACTATAGGCTTGACTAGTTCTTCATAGAAAGCACCCTCCGGGAGGTCCAATGCTCCGGCTGTAGCCTTTGCTAGAATGTCTGCAAGTTGATTATCTGCTCGAGTGATACTTCGAACAGAAAATCCTTTGAATGCTGCTTTTGTTTTGTGGATTTCCTTTAGGTACTTCGCTAGATGTGGGTTCCTTGCTTGAAAGCTTTTGTCAACATGCCCTACGACGACATGGGAATCTGTTTTAATTATTATCCTTGCTACTCCAAGTGCCTTTGCTTTTCAAAGGCCTAGCAGGATCCCTTCGTACTCTGTGATATTATTGGTGGTCTTAAAGTTGAGCCTCACAGAATACATGGCCTTTTGCCCTGACGGTGATATAATTACTACTCCAGCTCTGGCACCAGATGCCTGATAAGCTCCGTCAGAAAATACTGTCCATAAACCTTCGGAGGGCTCCTCCGGAGCCCAAACTGCAGATGGAGTCCACTCTGCTACGAAGTCATCTATGATTTGGGATTTGATAGCTGTTCTTGTCGTGAAGGAAATTCAGAAGGGGGCTAGCTCTACAGCCCATTTTCCGATCCTACCTGTAGAATCTTTGCTTCGAAGCATATCACCAAGAGGATACGAGGTAGGAACGATTAGGTTATGCGCTAGAAAGTAATGCCTTAGCTTCCACGAGGCCATTACTAGGGCATAAGCAAATTTTTCGAGCTCAGAGTATCTTGTCTTTGCTCCGGACAAAGCTTCTGAAATAAAATAAACTGGGTTTTTCTCCAACTTTCCCTTAAGCTCGACTTCCCTGACCAGTACTGCACTTACTGCGGAGCCTGTTGCTGCAAGATAAAGGATGAGAGTTTCCTCTGGGAGGGGCACAATAAGCGTTGATAGGCTTCCGAGGTATGCCTTGATATCATCGAAGCTCTTCTGGCACTCCAGCGTCCAATTGAAACTTTTGGACCCCTTTAGAGCTTTGAAAATTGGAAGGCTTCGTTCGGCTGACCTGGCCAGGAATCTACTAAGAGCTGTGAGCCTTCCTGTTAGCTTCTGGACTTGCTTCAAATTTTCTGGTGGAGCATTCCCCTGCTCAGAACTAAGTACCCTAGCAGTTTTCCTGCTTGCGCCCCGAATATACATTTTTCAGGGTTGAGGCGTACTCCACATGCTCGGAGGCTCTCAAACGTTTCAGCTAAGTCTAGACTATGCTGGTGCTCTTGAGCACTCTTTATTACAATGTCATCCATATAGCCTTCGACATTCCGGCCTATTTGGTGACCTAGAGCCTTAGCTATTAAACGTGAGAATGTGGCTCCGGCATTCTGCAAGCCAAAAGACATTCTTACATAACAAAATACTCCGGATAGAGTTATGAAACTTGTCTTGGCTTCGTCTTCACGCTTTAGCCAGACTTGATGATACCCGGAGTAAGCATCGAGGAAGCTTAGCAATTCGGAGCCAGCTGTGGAATCTACTAGCTAGTCTATTCGGGGCATGGGTAGGGGTCTCGCGGGCATGCTTTATTTAATGATGTAAAATCGATGCACATGCGCCACATGCTCGAGTCGTTTTTCCTGACAAAAACAGGGTTTGCCAACCACTCGGTATGGGCTATCTCCCTGATGATGTCAGCCCTTAACAATTTTTCCACTTCGATCTTGGCGATGCCTACTCTTTCCACAGACAGCTTATGGAGCCCCTGGCGTACTGGCCTAGCCTTCGGGTTAATGAGCAAGCTATGCTCGATGATACTCCGATCAACCCTGGTGATGTCTTTGTCAGTCCAGGCAAAGATGTCCAAATTTTCCTTGACTACTTCTTCCAACGAGGCAGCTATCTCTGGAGATAGCCCCTTGCCGAACTATATTGGGTATTCTTTGCCATCCTTCAGAATTATTTTCGTCACAACATCACCTTTCGGGCTTGGCTTAAGGGAAAAGCCCTTCAAAGAGTTCGAAGACTCCAGAACCTCTTCGGTGTGCTCCGCCACACTATGTACTTGTCGTGGGTCCAACGGCTAGCCGTGACCATATTCCATTCTTCGGGCTATAGCTTGGTCCCCCGAAACAGTAAGAACTCCACCTTGCGTGGGCATCTTGAGACATAGATAGTTGTGATGTGCTATAGCCCCGAACTGGTTCAGCATTCCTCGCCCGAAGATTGCGTTGTAGGCATAGGGGGCGTCGACAACATCGAAAATCACCTCCTCCACCCTGGCCAAAGGCCCCTCTCTGAAGGCAACCTCGTGGCCTATTTAGCCGAGGGCATCGAGAGGCGGACCTATGAAACCTTGAAGTGGCCGGGCCACTGGAAGTTAATGCCTCCGAGGTATGCACATTTGGTCGAAGGCATGGACAAAAAGTATGTCTGCGGAGCTCCCACCATCCACCAGGATCCTTCGAACTTCCACCCTAGTTATATCTGCTGAAATAACGAAGGGGTCAGCATGGGGGAACATCACCCCCGCGGCATCACTGGCAGTAAAGGAAATAGGCACATGAGACCATTCGAGCATTCCCTCCGCGGAATTCGAGGTCCCAATGTGCCCTACTTCACGGACGTATTCTCGCCGCTGCCTCTTGGACATGTTACCGAGGGTCCCCCCTCCCGAGATGGGCAGGACTACTCGCTTGCCGCGGTCTTGGGGGTCTTCTTGCTTCGTTGGTGGCATAATTTTGGCCACCGGTAGCCGCATGGGGGCTTCGGGGACACCGGCTCGGGCCACTATTTTCATAGGCTCCGATCGTGCCACTGGAGGGGTTAGGTCCGAAGTACACCGCCCGGTACTTCATCCCAGGTATTCACCCCGAAGGGTTAACACCGCCTTGCAGTCCTTCATGTCATGGCTTCTATTGTCGCCATGCACGCAGTAGAAAAAACTCTGGCGCCTGCCAGGTACTCTCTCTTGGGGCTTCGGTGCTCTAGCCTTGAAGCCTTGCGCCTGCTGATAGTTGGCAGGTGCCTTCGGAACGGAGGGTGCGATGCTCAACACCTCCAAGCGAAAATGCTTCTTCCCCCGCCTGTGATCGTTGAAGCGATTGTCTTGAGGGGGTTGCGGAGAAGTTGAAGCTTCGTGCTCCGTCTTCACTTCTCGAAGGGCTGGTGTAGGTGTTACGGCTTGTCGAAGGCAGCCTTCGTCCACCTTGGCATACTGTTCGAAGTATGCCATCAGCTGTGCCACGGATGACACAGGCTTCCGATGAAGCTTGCTGAGGAGATCGGGGTTCAACACACCTTCGCGGGCGGCGTCGACTACCGAAAAGGTAGACAAGCCCTTGATCTATGACTTGGTGTGGGCGAAGCGCGTGAAGTATTCCCGAAGCATCTCCCCTGCTCGCTGCTTCACCTGGAATAAGCTCCCTGTCGACATCGGAGCCACGAAGGTACCTTCGAAGTTGCTTACGAACTTCCTCTTCAACTGCTCCCAAGATCTGATTGATCCTGGCTTCAAGGACCAGAACCATCGGAGAGCCAGACCTTCGAGAGCGAGGGGGAAACACTTTGCCATAGTGTTGCGCACCCCTCCACTTGATTCTATCGCCAGGGCATATGAGCGAGCGAATTCTCCGGGGTCAGACCCACCGGAATACTTGTGCAACTTCGAGGCCTTGAACTTGGGATCGAAGGGCACCCTTTGCAAGTCCGAATGTAGCGGAGACTCATCATCGAAAGATGCATTCTCAGCCTCCTCCGGGACTTGAAGAGCTTCAGGAAGATTGCGAGCACCACCGTCTTGGGGCCCTTCTGGGGTCTGGGTTGAGGCTTGGGATCAGAGGCGATCAGCGGCTTCTTGCCTCCACGTAGACACTTCCTCCTGAAGCCGCACTATCTGAGTAGCCTCGGCTTCAGGAAGGTCTTCGTCTTCGCCGGAGGGGAGCTCCGGGTCTTGGGAACTGACATAATCAGTTTGGAGCACCGTAGGAGCAGCTCGAGGGCCTCTGGGTACCCGACGCCCAGCGACGCCTTTGGGGATTGTTGGAACAGCTGAGGGTCCGGCTCCATTGGTCCGAGGGGACCTTCGGAGAGGACCCGAGGCTAGGCTCCGCTTGGGAGGCATAGCTAGTAACGAAGAGATCCGAAGACCCAGGACTTCGATTGGTCTGGGAAGGCGAGGAAAGGTGAGAAACCAAGGGTGGTTTCGGTGTTTGTGATGAGTGATTGACAGGATTATTTACCCTCTGTTCGAAGGGTACCTCCGGAAGGGCTTCGGAGGTGGTACCTCCGAAGGGTGTTCGGAGGTGTGTCACCGGAGTGTGTTCGGTGTTTGCTTGCTGCAGCCGCGCAGCGGAGTGTACTCGTCGGAGGGGTCCGACAGTACGCGATGACTGGGTTTGTACCGTAGGCTTCGGTACTTTGGGCGGTACACCGGAGTGTGTGCCGGAGGTTGCTAACCCGGAGAGGTCTCCGGAGTACTGGATACACTTGGTTGCTTGTCGGTGGTGCGCAGGGACTTCGGAGGCGACGGACAGGGTTCGAGCCGGGTGAACCTGGGTCAAGCGGGAGGCTTGATGCCAGGGGAGCGGGGAGCTCCGTCACGGTGGCTGCGAAGGTGGTCCGGGTCGGTCCTCGGGTCGAGGCGTGCCAGGTGAAGGCAGAGAGTGCGGAGCGTGGCTCCGGCTGAAGGTGCTCCGAGACAAAGTCCTCGGACATGAGGCACTTCGAAGGTACTCCGAATGGAGTGACTTCGGAGTTGGTGGATCAAGTCCTCTGCGGAGGCAAGGTGTTCGAAGTGTGCTCCGGAGGGAGTCACTCGAAGGTTACCCGACGAAGGTCTCAGAAGTCGAGGCGCATCGAAGGCATGGTCCGGGTGAGGCTCGTCGAGGAGTGTGCTCGGGGAGAGGCACTGCGACGGAGTGCTCATGGAATGCTTCATGCGGAGGCCTTGGACGAAGGAGGGACTTCGAAGGGTGGTACTCCGAAGGTGGGGCTTCGGAGAGAGGATGACTTGTGGTGCTTCGGCCATGCATGGCTTCGGTACACGGACGGACGGTGTTCGAGCTGGGAGTAGCTGCGAAGCCGTGGTGATCCACTCCGGAGGTGGTGGTGCGAAGGCCCAAGGGCTTTGACGGCTTCGGCTCAAAACCGTCACTGTATCGAAGGACTTCTTCGGCGGAGCGAAGGCCAACGGGCTGCAGGCTTCTCGCCGAAGCTACCGCACCCTCGCGTGCGAAGGGAGGTTCCAGAAGTCAACTCTGTAAAGGCTGACACTGTCTGTTCTGAAAAAGGCTGACACTGTCCCCTCTGCAGCTGACAGAGAAGCCTCCAAAATAAAGGTGGACTACCTTTTGTACCCCTTAGTTCTGTAGAGACAAAATGGATGTAAACCCTAGGGGTAAAGTAGTCACTTCCTTAGGATGAAGCCGTGGGCTATAAATATGGGGGCTCGGTAGGTAACATTCAACACTTTGAGCATTTTCTGTTGAGCTCCTGTAGACAGACCTCGCTGTATTCATTCTGAGTTCAATTTATTTTGTGTTCCTTGTTCAAGCGGCGAAGCCCTGCTTCCTTGTGCTTTTGCTTGAGCTCGATTTACATACCTCGCTAGTCTTTGTGCACCGAAGCCTGTTTTGGCGAAGGGTGTTTTTATTGCGAAGTGTGTTTTACAGTGTGCTGTCGCTCTGTGTAACACGAGGCAAGACCTCGCTGCTTACTAGCGAAGCCCTGTTCTTTTCCCGTAGTGCTTCCTGTGTCGAAGCCCTTAGCACAGTCTTTTTGTGTGCGTGTAGACCTTCGTGTACGAAGCCCAGCACCGGTTGCTGCCGCCAAGTACTTGGTCGAAGTCCTCAGAGGGCTGTCCACTCTTGCGAAGGGTGAAGTGCGAAGCCTGCTCGTAGCACCTCGTGTGCGGAGCCTGCACTGACTTAGCAGAGTAGATTTTCGAGGGTTGTTCGTGGAGCGAAGTCTTCTTGGCTTCGAACTTTTTCTCCTGCGAAGCCTGTGTTCGGAGCTGTCGAAGTACCTCCGAACCAGACCTTCGAAGGTAGTGTTCGAAGCCTGTTCCGCAGAAGACAGAACTGAAACCGAAGGCTAGTTTTTAGCCCGAAATTTTAAAAGCTCCCATTCACCCCCCCTCTGGTCGCCGTTTCCGGTCCAACAATTGGTATCAGAGCAGGTTAAGATCACCAGTTGACCTTAACCGGTTTTGTGATCTGTTGGCGACATGGATAGAGGCAGTAAAATTCCTCTGTTCGATGGGACAGATTTTGCATACTGGAAGGTGCGCATGGAGGCTTACTTGTTAAGCCAAGGAAATGCAATTTGGGAGATTGTGGACTCACAATACTCCATCCCTGATACCCGCACCACTCAAACTGAGAAAGATCAGTACATTGCCAACTCGAAGGCAAGGAACATACTGTTCATTGGTTTGAGTCGGAGTGAGTTTGATAGGGTGCAGCACCTTAGGACTGCTAGGGAGATTTGGTCAACACTCACTGTCTTTCATGAGGGCTCTGCTCAGATTAAGGCCAGGCGCCAAAGCACCTACAATCAACAGTATCAGCTGTTTGTGCAGGCACCTGGTGAATCTGTAGATGCCATGTTTTCTCGCTTTGACGCGATAGTGAGTAACTTGCGATCCAACGGGACGCTTGCTTACAGTGATCACGATAGGGCTATCAAGCTTCTCTATGCTCTTGATCGTAGCATATGGGAGGTGAAGATATCCAGCATTGAGGAGTCCACAGGCTATGACACTCTAACCTGTGATGAACTCTTTAGCAAGCTGAAGTCCACAGAGATTGCTAAGGCATCTCTTGCTGTGCACAGAAGCTCTTTGCCACAGCCATTGGCATTGGTTTCTAGCACAAGCCGTGGCACCACTGCAGAACCAAGCACATCAGGCACTTGTGTTCTTGCAGATGGTTTTGCTTTGTCCTCCCTGGTCTCCGTCACAAAGGAGCAGGTGGATACTCTAGCTGATGATGAGCTTGCTCTCATTGCCCGGAGGTTCACCCGCTTTCATCATGAGAGACGGGATCAGCGGAGAAGTGGTTTTAGTGGCTGCTATGAATGTGGCGACACCTCTCACATTAAGGCCAATTGCCCCAAGGTCAAGAAGAGAGAAGAGAGTGACCGCCCCAAATTCCACAAAAAGGAGAGGAAGCCCCTTGTGAAGGGCAAGCGCGGCAAGATGGCCAAGAAAGTAGCCAAGGCCGCTTCCAGAGCTTTTGTTGCTGCTCTCAGCGACATCGACACATCCTCAACTGAGGAGTCAAGCTCTGAGGAGGAGGAGTCCCCAAGGAAGGAGGACAAGAAGGACAAGATGGGACGTGACTTCACCGGCCTTTGCTTCATGGCCGACAGCGATCACAGCGGCGATGAGCTTGACTCATCTGAGGTAAACCTATCATCTGACCAGCTACTAATTAAATTAGATGAGCTGAATGAAGTAGTGCTAGGTCAGGATAGATTACTTGTGCAAGCCGCTAGAGAAAGAAAAGACCTTAGACTTAGGCTAGAAAATGTATCTACTGAATATGCCATGCTTAAGTCTAAGTATGATGATGCTGAATGTGAATCATGTTCTGTTGTCATGAGTGAGCTTGCTCAGTTGCGTTCTGTACATGCTCAAACTCTCTCTGAGCTTGAGACTGCACAGAAGCAGCTTTTGGAGGTGGATTCTAGACCTCATGATATTATTGATTGCATGAACTGCTCTTTATTACGCGATAGCATTTCTTTACGCGATAAGCATGTTCATGATTTGGAGGCTAGATTGGAGAGGGCCGGTAGTTCTAAGGATGTGCAACCTGTTTGTGACACTTGCATCACCCTTAAGGACCAGCTAGGCACTGTCAGAGAGCGAGCTGAAAACCTCATGTCAGAAAATGAATACCTTCTTTCTGTGGTGAACAAATGCACTGAGGGAAAGGGTAGGATGGATTTGCTCTTGGCCAAGACCAAGTTGTGTGCTGACAGAGCCGGGGTAGCTCTAGGTTTGGGTTTTGAGAGGATAGCTTCAGACAGTAAGACCAAAACTGTTTTTACCTCTCCCACCACCCTAGAGAAAGAGAGAGCTCTGTTGGACACCCCATCAGCCAAAAAGCCTACCCATCCACCAAAGAAAACCACTCCTCCTATCAAGAAAAATCCTCCCAAGAAAACCACTCAAAAGAAACCCAAGGAGCCTGTGAGAGTTGCTCCTGTGACCCATGAGAGTGCCCCCAGGAGAGTGTTTCATTGTTCTTATTGTCGGCGGGCGGGTCATTTGATTGGTTTCTGTTTCCGTCGCATCAAGGATGAGCGACGTGCTCAGGCGATGAGCTATCAGGACATGCATTACCCATCTTTAGGTATGCATGAGTCTAAGTTTTACTCTCGTCCTGTTTTCGAGGCTCCTCGTGCTTCTCGGAGAGGTTTTGCTCCTCGAGGTGTTCACCATGTTCCATATGGTGGTAGACCTCGGGCGAGTAGCTTTGTACCTCGTCAGAGTAGGAGACCTCGTCATGCTTTGCGTTCTTCGCATGTAGGTAGACTTCGCACTTTGCATCATTCTGATTTTCATGTGCGTAGACCGTCTGCTTTTACTGTGCCTACTACTCGTGTCACTCAGTGCTGGATGCCTCGTCATTATTTTACTCACCCCAGCACTGAGCGATCGAGACGTTTTTATCATGTGTAGGCGACAGGTCGAGGCTTGGAGGGCACGTGGATAATGGACTCCGGTTGTTCGCGCCACATGACCGGAGATGCAAATTGGTTCTCCAGCCTCACCACAACCAAGCTAAGGGAACATATCACCTTCGGAAACAATCGAAGGAGTAGAGTGAAAGGTAAAGGTGTGGTAAGAA
The DNA here is from genome assembly GCA_019279435.1 of Zizania palustris. Classification (NCBI taxonomy): domain Eukaryota; kingdom Viridiplantae; phylum Streptophyta; class Magnoliopsida; order Poales; family Poaceae; genus Zizania; species Zizania palustris. The sequence continues at coordinate 56,392,279 of JAAALK010000285.1, read as the reverse complement.
TTAACGCGAACTTCACTCTCAAAGATGTTGCTTTGGTTGAAAACCTGGGATACAATTTGCTGTCTGTATCTCAGTTGCTTGATGAGGGCTTCGAAGTGCGATTTCATCGCGATACTTCGCAAGTGCTCAATTCTGTTGGCGTTGTTGTGTGTAAGATCTTTAGAGTCGGGAGAGTTTTTGGAGCTGATTTTTCAGAGTCGTCTGGTTCTTCTCATTGCCTTGTTGCACATTCGACTTCTGAGCTTTGGAAGTGGCATAGGAGACTAGGACATATGAGCTTTGAGTTGCTCGCTCGTTTGAGCGCCCTAAGTCTGATCCGAGGATTGCCCAAGCTCAAGTTTGAGAAGAATTTGGTTTGCGCTCCTTGTCGACATGGTAAAATGATTGCCGCTTCGCACTCGCCAGTCACCACAGTGATGACTGAACAGCCCGGAGAACTTCTCCATATGGACACTGTAGGTCCTTCTCGGGTTAGTTCTTTAGGCGGCAAGTGGTATGTACTTGTTATTGTCGACGATTTCTCTCGCTACTCTTGGGTCTTCTTTCTTGCCAGCAAGGATGAAGTGTTTTCACACTTTCGGAGCTTGGCTTTGAGACTTTTCACTGAACTCCCTGGTGCATTAAAATTCATTCGAAGCGATAATGGCACCGAGTTCAAAAATAGTCTCTTTGTTGACTTTTGCATGGAGCATGGCATAGAACATCAATTCTCTGCTCCGCGGGTTCCTCAACAGAACGGTGTTGTTGAGAGGAAGAACCGCACTTTGGTTGAGATGGCTAGGACGATGCTTGATGAGCATAGGACTCCTAGAAAATTCTGGGCTGAGGCCATGAACACTGCTTGCTACATCTCAAACCGAATTTTCTTGCGCTCAATTTTGAACTTGACATCTTATGAGCTGCGTTTTGGGAGACAGCCCAAGGTTACTCATATTCGAGTTTTTGGCTGTCGCTGCTTTATCCTAAAACGTGGTAACTTGGATAAATTTGAGTCGCGATCTTCTGACGGGATCTTTTTGGGTTATACTACTCATGGTCATTCTTATCGTGTTTATAACTTGGAAACTAACACTGTCATCGAGTCATGTGATGTGACTTTTGATGAATCAACCCCCTCTGTTAGTTCTGCTTTTGAACAGGCAAATGAACACGACATGGAACAGACCCTATTCGAAGACGAAGATCCCGGAGAATTCGAGGATGATCCCCTACTACCCTCGACATCAACCCCCGAAGCTAACCCCGCTTCTACTACTTCGGCACGAGGTCCCGAAGCGACTACCTCAACATCGGTCATCTTGGACCACTCCAACGCACAAGTTGAGGGGGAGACTGCATCCCGCCGCGAGGCTCCACATCATGTTCAAAGGATGCACCCTCCCGAGCAGATCATTGGTGAGCTTGATCAAAGGGTAACACGTTCTCACGCTCATTTTACTAATGCTGCTTTTGTTGCTTCTTTCGAGCCCTTAGATGTTAGTCATGCACTTTCTGATTCTAGTTGGATCAATGCCATGCATGAGGAACTTGAAAATTTTGAGAGAAACCAAGTCTGGACTTTAGTTGATCCTCCACCAAATATTCATTTCATTGGAACAAAATGGATTTTTAAAAATAAACAAGGGGAGGATGGGACAATTGTTAGAAATAAGGCTAGACTTGTAGCTCAGGGCTTTTCTCAACTAGAAGGGATTGATTTTACTGAAACTTTTGCACCTGTTGCTCGCCTTGAGGCCATTAGGATTTTGCTTGCCTTTGCGACATGCCGGGGATTCAAACTCTATCAAATGGATGTCAAAAGTGCTTTTCTTAATGGCTTCATAGGCGAAGATGTTTATGTAAAACAACCCCCTGGTTTTGAAAACCCCAAGTACCCACATAAAGTCCTTAAACTTCATAAGGCTCTTTATGGACTCAAGCAGGCCCCTCGGGCTTGGTATGATAGACTTAAGTCTTTTCTGCTTGAGCGAGGGTATTTGATGGGCTCTGTTGATAAAACGCTGTTTACTCTCAAGCATGGCAAAGATTTCCTCCTAGTTCAGATTTATGTGGATGATATCATCTTTGGTGGCTCTTCTCATGCTTTGGTTGCCGAGTTTGCAGATACCATGAGCAGGGAGTTTGAAATGTCGATGATGGGTGAACTCACCTTTTTCCTTGGTTTGCAAATCAAGCAAAGCAAACAAGGTACTTTTGTTCACCAGACAAAGTACACCAAGGACTTGCTCAAGAAATTCGACATGTCCGATGCGAAGCCCCTCGCCACTCCAATGGCTACATCTGTAGCATTGGACCCTGACGAAGATGGAGAAGCCGTAGATCAGAAGGAGTTCCGGAGCATGATCGGCTCCCTCCTCTACTTGACTGCCACGAGGCCGGACATACACTTTGCTGTGTGTCTGTGCGCTCGTTTTCAGGCTTCACCACGAGCTTCGCACCGCCAAGCGGTTAAGCGCATTTTAAGGTATCTCAAACATACCCTTGAATTCGGCATATGGTATTCATCGTCTTCATCTTTATGTCTTAGAGGTTACTCAGATGCGGATTTTGCTGGGTGTAGAATTGATAGGAAGAGTACCTCTGGTACTTGTCATTTTCTGGGTACGTCTCTGGTTTGCTGGTCTTCCCGCAAACAGTCTAGTGTTGCACAATCGACGGCTGAGGCCGAATATGTTGCTGCAGCTAGCTGTTGCTCTCAGATTTTGTGGATGGTCTCCACTTTGCGGGATTTCGGGTTAGATTATAAGGGTGTTCCACTTTTCTGTGATAACGCTAGTGCTATTTGTATTGCAAACAACCCGGTTCAGCACTCCAGAACCAAACACATTGATGTACGGTATCATTTTCTCAGAGATCACAATGAGAAGGGTGATATTGAACTTCAATATGTTGATACCCAACACCAGCTTGCCGATATTTTTACAAAACCCCTCGATGCTTCTCGATTTGCTTACTTGCGTGGGGAACTCGGTATTTGTCATCCCTACGGCATTTTGTGAGGGGGAGCTGATTTTAATTGTCTTGCATAAGCTCATTATGTGTGGAATTGCACTTACATCTTTTGCTATTATATGCCTGCTTTTAACTCAAAGAAATCATGACAGCTCAGCTCTAAGAAATATGTCTGGAAACATTGATTGTGCATGATGTTTTATTTTCTAAACTCAAAACTTGCTCACCGCACAATCTTGTATCTAGCTTGTTTAGACTGGACTGCTTTTAGCTATCTTTTATCTTCTTGACAGCAAGACATTGTTCCTTGGATGCTAAAATATGCAACTTGAAAAATGTGTTCTTTATTCATGGATACTCTTCAAAATATTTAATTCGTCAAAATCAAAATCAAAAATCCATGATTTGCCTGGTTTCAATGAAAAGATCCAGGAGGGTTTGTTTGTCGCACTACTCTATTCTAGACTGCTTACCATTGCACCTTGGTCTGAACTGGGATAGTTTAGTGTATGCCAAAATCACCGCCTTAAGCTTCTGATGGCTTTCATGCCTAGGCTTGGCCTGATTGGACAGTATAAGGTGGACAAACAAATAACCCCTGGCATTAAGAAACAGAACAACAAATTTATTTGATCATCAAAGTTGCCTTCTCAGCTCCTTTTGAACAAGACTTGCCTGTCTCATGTAGAAATTGTTAGCTTTGCGCAGTCCTTGCCTTCACATGTCTAGCTACGGTGATTAAGTGGTGATGCTTTTACTTCAAAATGACAAAATCACATGCCATCATCTTGTTTCACAGAATGTTAACTTGAGCTGAGCACATGTTCATTGATGCTACTGTTGGCATATTTTTGCATTATATGTCTTTGCAATTCTATTCATTTCGAAGCTTTGCGTCTTTTGACTGCTCCTTGATGCTTGCATTGCCAAAGGGGGAGAGACGTGATGTGTTCTCTGCCGCCAGAAGGCATAATTTTGAAAAGGGGAGAGATCTTTGACATAAAGAGGAAAAATTTGCTCAACTCAGGGGGAGTTTTTATCAAAGGGGAGATTTTCCGAAGGGGCTTTTACTCTTTCAAGAAAGGGGGAGAAAAATTCTTTTATCAAGTGACATGCTTTGGCTCTTTTCTGAGTTTTTATGGTCACTTGTGAGCTGAAATTTTAAATTTTCTTGAACATTGGATTTGGTTGTCAATGCACTCATCAAGGGGGAGATTGAGAAACCAAGGGTGGTTTCGGTGTTTGTGATGAGTGATTGACAGGATTATTTACCCTCTGTTCGAAGGGTACCTCCGGAAGGGCTTCGGAGATGGTACCTCCGAAGGGTGTTCGGAGGTGTGTCACCGGAGTGTGTTCGGTGTTTGCTTGCTGCAGCCGCGCAGCGGAGTGTACTCGTCGGAGGGGTCCGACAGTACGCGATGACTGGGTTTGTACCGTAGGCTTCGGTACTTTGGGCGGTACACCGGAGTGTGTGCCGGAGGTTGCTAACCCGGAGAGGTCTCCGGAGTACTGGATACACTTGGTTGCTTGTCGGTGGTGCGCAGGGACTTCGGAGGCGACGGACAGGGTTCGAGCCGGGTGAACCTGGGTCAAGCGGGAGGCTTGATGCCAGGGGAGCGGGGAGCTCCGTCACGGTGGCTGCGAAGGTGGTCCGGGTCGGTCCTCGGGTCGAGGCGTGCCAGGTGAAGGCAGAGAGTGCGGAGCGTGGCTCCGGCTGAAGGTGCTCCGAGACAAAGTCCTCGGACATGAGGCACTTCGAAGGTACTCCGAATGGAGTGACTTCGGAGTTGGTGGATCAAGTCCTCTGCGGAGGCAAGGTGTTCGAAGTGTGCTCCGGAGGGAGTCACTCGAAGGTTACCCGACGAAGGTCTCAGAAGTCGAGGCGCATCGAAGGCATGGTCCGGGTGAGGCTCGTCGAGGAGTGTGCTCGGGGAGAGGCACTGCGACGGAGTGCTCATGGAATGCTTCATGCGGAGGCCTTGGACGAAGGAGGGACTTCGAAGGGTGGTACTCCGAAGGTGGGGCTTCAGAGAGAGGATGACTTGTGGTGCTTCGGCCATGCATGGCTTCGGTACACGGACGGACGGTGTTCGAGCTGGGAGTAGCTGCGAAGCCGTGGTGATCCACTCCGGAGGTGGTGGTGCGAAGGCCCAAGGGCTTTGACGGCTTCGGCTCAAACCGTCACTGTATCGAAGGACTTCTTCGGCGGAGCGAAGGCCAACGGGCTGCAGGCTTCTCGCCGAAGCTACCGCACCCTCGCGTGCGAAGGGAGGTTCCAGAAGTCAACTCTGTAAAGGCTGACACTGTCTGTTCTGAAAAAGGCTGACACTGTCCCCTCTGCAGCTGACAGAGAAGCCTCCAAAATAAAGGTGGACTACCTTTTGTACCCCTTAGTTCTGTAGAGACAAAATGGATGTAAACCCTAGGGGTAAAGTAGTCACTTCCTTAGGATGAAGCCGTGGGCTATAAATATGGGGGCTCGGTAGGTAACATTCAACACTTTGAGCATTTTCTGTTGAGCTCCTGTAGACAGACCTCGCTGTATTCATTCTGAGTTCAATTTATTTTGTGTTCCTTGTTCAAGCGGCGAAGCCCTGCTTCCTTGTGCTTTTGCTTGAGCTCGATTTACATACCTCGCTAGTCTTTGTGCACCGAAGCCTGTTTTGGCGAAGGGTGTTTTTATTGCGAAGTGTGTTTTACAGTGTGCTGTCGCTCTGTGTAACACGAGGCAAGACCTCGCTGCTTACTAGCGAAGCCCTGTTCTTTTCCCGTAGTGCTTCCTGTGTCGAAGCCCTTAGCACAGTCTTTTTGTGTGCGTGTAGACCTTCGTGTACGAAGCCCAGCACCGGTTGCTGCCGCCAAGTACTTGGTCGAAGTCCTCAGAGGGCTGTCCACTCTTGCGAAGGGTGAAGTGCGAAGCCTGCTCGTAGCACCTCGTGTGCGGAGCCTGCACTGACTTAGCAGAGTAGATTTTCGAGGGTTGTTCGTGGAGCGAAGTCTTCTTGGCTTCGAACTTTTGCTCCTGCGAAGCCTGTGTTCGGAGCTGTCGAAGTACCTCCGAACCAGACCTTCGAAGGTAGTGTTCGAAGCCTGTTCCGCAGAAGACAGAACTGAAACCGAAGGCTAGTTTTTAGCCCGAAATTTTAAAAGCTCCCATTCACCCCCCCTCTGGTCGCCGTTTCCGGTCCAACAAAAGGCATTCAAACCGCACTAAGAAGCCCCTTACCGAAGGGTGCGTAGAATCTTGGGACTCCGAAGCTCCCTCCGCAAGTGCTCTTCGAAGTACGGTCAGAAGTAGAGAACTAGCTTCTAGAACTAGGGTCCCCACGAACGGCGCCAACTGTTGGCGTAAAAGATTACGCTAACAGGTTCTCTAAGATTAAGAACTGAAAAACAGTGAGTTTGTGTTAAGAACTATCTCGAGCCTCCGAATTGGATAATAACTCAAGTAGTTCGAATGTGTGTATTGAATAGCTGAGTATTCAATGCCTATTACAAGGTAAGAAGGGAGTATTTATAGGCAAAAAAGACAAAGGAAAAGACCTATTTACCCCTCAATTACAACCGACATAGTGGAAACTATGCGGTACCCTGAACAGGGTTAAAATGGTAAAATCTACCCGGAGCAAGTAGATAAGTCAAACATCTTATCAACCTTGCTGTTCATCCCCGGAGCTTCATATCGTGTGGAGGGTTCCTCCGGACTATAAGTCGAAGCACCCTTCGGCTTAACAACTCTGCTACCTTCGAGCATAATCTTATCAGCTCTGAAGCTGATAAGTTATCTTGAACTATTAATCTCTAAGTCCTGAAAGTGAAGCATTTTCACCCAACACATAATGACCGTTTTTGACTTTTGTTTGGCTTTCGGTCATTAGGGTTAAACCTTGTATTTTCTTTTTTTGTCCTCTTGTGTTTTTGTTTTCGTGTTGCCACATGTTTTGTAGGTTTGGAAGCGTTGATGAAGAGGGCGTTGACAATGCACTCATAAAGGGGGAGATTGAGGAGCCATGATGAAGATCATGGGCCTCATGGCTTTAGAAGTGATGAGTGATTGTCAATGGAAATCAACAGAGAGACGTGAAGAGGAGACGAGACATGTCGCGTCTTGTGCCGCGTGTGACTCAGGTACACGGGTGACGAGCGACTACCGGGCAGAAGGGCCGTGGAGTCAGGCCAACCCAATCTGGGTACATGGGCGAGGAACGACGAGGGATCCGTTGGTCTGTTGACCGGGTTTGACCCAGGTAAATGGGCGGCGAGCGATTGCCGGGCTGAGGGAGCCACGGAATCGGGCCGACCCAATCCGGGTACTCGGTACGAAGACAGCGGATGCTTTGTTGGTTTTGGCGTAAAACCGACGCATCTATCTAGAGCATTCATCAGAGATCAGCTGGTCCTGAAGCGAAGCCGTAGCTGCTATGAAAGCTCCGCATTAGGACAAGTTACCTTTAGTTAGGATTTTACTATTTTGCCTTTTAGGCCCACAATCTGTATTAGTCGAGTCTGTAAAATTCTAAGGGTATTTTGGTCTTTTCTAGTTTATTTCGGCGTCTGTAAAAAACCCTAAGAGTATATTGAGATTTCCCTGATTTATTAGGCTGCTTATAAATAGGACTCCAATCTCCTAGAGTTTCCTTAACTCATTTGAAAATAAATATAAGAGTTCACTTTTTGCTTCTCCTTCCTCCACTATTATCTGCCGCCGCAACTTGTTTTCCTTCTGTTCATCGTGCAACTTCCGATTTTCTTTGAAGCGCGTGGTTTTTTTTTCACTGCTTCACTGAACGATTGGCTGCTGCGCAAGGGAGCTGGCTGCATAGCGCACGCAGCCGTGAAGCTTCAACGCGTGGGCTGTGCATGCGAGAAGATTAGAGAGCCACGCCGTTTCATGTGCACGTTGAGGATCCAAGTCACAAGTACATGCGCACTGTACATGCACATTAATCACCGTTGCTTCTTGTTTTGCGTGCACGAGATAGGAATCTGCCGTGCACTAGTTTTTTTTTCTGTGGGTAGAGCTGCTAGCACAGGACCCTCGATAGCAGTTCTTAGTCTTAGGGATGGATGTGGATGTTAGAAATTATTCGTATTCGTATTCGAATAACTGTAAATATGGATATTCGTATTCGTATCTGATTTAAATGTAGATAACATTCAGAAATATTCGAATTCGTTTTACAAATGTGGATATGGAAACGGATATCCGAATTTTGCTGAATGTGGATATGAAAATATGGATACATCCGTATTCGTTTTAGGATTTCACACAGATTAAACTTAGACTCAAGATAATATATTATCACTATATTAATGGTTTATTTATTATTTATATAATTATGGAATACTTAAGTTAGTTAATATTAGGGTTAATTACTTCCGTTCCACCGTTATTTTCCGAAACACCAGAAATACCATTAAAATTTTAGTATTTGCTCATATGCCATTACTATTTCAAATTCACTCTTTTATGCCATTTAGGGCTGAATATTCATAAAAAAGTGATGGCATAAAGTGGAAAATTAGAAATATTAATGGCATATGAGCAAATATTCAGAGTCTGCAGGTGGGTCCAAATGGCATAAAAGAGTGAATTTAAAATAGTAATGGCATAAGAGCTAATACCGAAATTTTAATGACATTTCTGGCGTTTCGAAAAATAACAGTGGCACAGAAGCAATAACCTTTAATATTAATAAGTTATGGTTTAAAGTAAATTGATGGTTAATATTTGTTTGAACTACAATTTTTTTTATAATCAAAATACAACATATCTCATTTCATATAATTGTTTTGTATTTTTCTAGATACATTTGCTATTTTTAACTCATTAATTGTGTTTCTAGGATTTAAATTGAAATATGTAAAATTTGAAATGCAAGTAACTAAATAATGCACTAAAATTTATAGAAAAATTGCATTCAATATTTTGTGTCCATTTTTAGTTCTTATCCATGAAATTTAAAGAAATAATAAAAAATTTATGTCACGACACTTCATCAATAATGTGGAGCTTAAGGGTTTTTTAATTATAAAAAAATCAAATAAGGTATAAAAATATGAGACTTATCACAGTGTTATAATATTATACGTAGATACTATGATAAAATTTTGAAAATGTTTTGAGAAAATTATCATATAGAATGTTAAGAAATCTGAGATTCTCTTGATAGGAAGGAGAGTTTTGAGAAGGAATAGACTATGGTTTAAAGTAAATTGATGGTTAAATGTTTGTTTGAACTTGAATTTTTTTTATATAATCAAAATACAACATATCTCATACCATACAATTGTTTTTATTTTTCTAGATCCATTTGCTATTTTTAACTCATTAATTGTGTTTCTAGTATTTAAATTGGAATATGTAAAATTTGAACTGCAAGTACCTAAAATAATACACTAAAATTTATAAACAATTGCATTCACTATTTTTTGTCCATTTTTAGTTCTTATCCATGAAATTTAAAGAAATATCAAAAAATTTATGTAACGACACTTCATCGGTAATGTGGAGTTTAAGAGTTTTTTAATTATAAAAAAATCAAATAAAGTCTCAAAAATACGAGACTTATCATGGTGATATAATATTATACATATATACTATGATAAAATTTTGAAAATATTTCGAGAAATTTATCATATAAAATGTTAAGAAATCTGAGATTCTCTTGAGACGAAATAGAGTTTTGAGAAGAAATAGGCTATGGTTTAAAGTAAATTGATGGTTAAATATTTGTTTGAACTTGATTTTTTATATAATCAAAATACAACATATATCATACCATATAAATGTTTTGTATTTTTCTAGATCCATTTGCTATTTTTAACTCATTAATTGTATTTCTAGAATTTAAATTGGAATATGTGAAATTTGAACTGCAAGTACCTAAAATAATGCGCTAAAATTTATAGAAAATCACATTAACTATTTTGTGTCCATTTTTAGTTTTTATCCACTAAATTTAAAGAAACATTAAAAAATTTATGTTACGACACTTCATCGGTAATGTGGAGCTTAAGGGTTTTTTAATTATGAAAAATCAAATAAAGTCCAAAACATACGAGACTTGTCACAGTGTTATAATATTATACACAGATATCATGATAAAATTTTTAAAATATTTCTAAAATTTCATCATATAGTATGTTAAGAAATCTGAGATTCTCTTGAGAGGAATTAGAGTTTTGAGAAGTAATAAGCTATGGTTTAGAGTAAATTGATGGTTAAATGATTGTTTGAACTTAATTTTTTTATATAATCAAAATACAACATATATAATCCCATATAAATGTTTTGTATTTTTATAGATCCATTTGCTATTTTTAACTCATTAATTGTGTTTCTAGTATTTAAATTGGAATATGTGAAATTTGAACTACAAGTACCTAAAATAATGCACTAAAATTTATAGAAAAATCACATTAACTATTTTGTGTCCATTTTTAGTTATTATCCACTAAATTTAAATAAATGTTAAAAAATTTATGTTACGACACTTCATCAGTAATGTGGAGCTTAAGGGTTTTTTAATTATAAAAAAATCAAATAAAGTCTGAAAAATATGAGACTTGTCACAATGTTATAATATTATATGTATATATCATGATAAAATTTTTAAAATGTTTCGAAAAATTTATTATATAGAATGTTAAGAAATATGAGATTCTCTTGAGAGGAATTAGAGTTTTGAGAAGTAATAAGCTATGGTTTAGAGTAAATTGATGGTTAAATGTTTGTTTGAACTTAAATTTTTTTATATAATCAAAATACAACATATCTAATCCCATATATGTTTTTTTTATTTTTATAGATAAATTTTCTATTTTTAATTCATTAATTGTGTTTCTTGTATTTAAATTAGAATATGTGAAATTTGAACTGCAAGTACTTAAAATAATGCATTAAAATTTAGAGAAAAATCACATTCACTATTTGTGTAAATTTTTATTTCTTATACACTAAATTTAAATAAATGTTAAAAAATTTATGTTACGACACTTCTTCGGTAATGTGGAGCTTAAGGGTTTTTTAATTATAAAAAAATCAAATAAAGTCTGAAAAATATGAAACTTGTCACAGTATTATAATACTATACGTATATACCATGATAAAAGTTTGAAATATTTTTGATAAATTTATCATATAGGATGTTAATAAATTTTTGAAAATGTTTAATTTTTAAAAATAATAAAATTCAGCCAATTCTTTCTAAATTGCCACCTATTTTTTTCTGCATTGGCGCATCTGGACTCAATTTGTGTGTTTTTGTTGGTTGAAATATATGATGAATTTCAGTTCAAGACTTTATATAGTTCTTGTTGGTTGTTGTGTATGATGAATTTTAGCTAGTGTTGTTTAAAAATTTAGTTTGTGCATGGTTTATTGTGTATCATTGTTTCTTAATAATTATTATTCTAATTTGGTATATTGGACCCTTTGGACTTTTGGAAAATTAGTGAAACAACGAATATTTGGAGTTAAACCGAGTAAACATTCGAATACATATTCGTATTCGAAACATCCGTTTTGTATTCGTATTCGAGAACATCCGAATCCGTATTCGTATTCGAATTAAAATGTGGTAAATAGTGCTATCCGGATTCGTTTCCATCCGTATCCGATCCAAATCCATCCTACTTAGTTTGGATGTCCTGTGCTTCTTGTTTCCTAGTACATCTGCACGGCGTGTAGTACAAGGAGCGAAATAGCAGATTCAGCGTGTGGGGGACAACTACATTACTTTTGTTTATGTGCAAGAAGAATACATTCAGAAATAGTGGTTATTTTTTAATTTCGGAATGCACTGAATATTTGTGAGTGCATTTTATTTTCTGCATTTATTTTGTCTAAATTAAATGCGTTAAATATTATGTTTGCTCATACTTATTGAACTGCCTATATATTGTGCATATCCTGCTTGTGCTTGACGGATTATCAGTGATTTGATGAAACTTTTGTGTATATGTTATTTGCCTTGTGAGTAATCTTAATCTGCCTTTAAGAACTTTGGTTGTGACTTTTGTATTAGGACACCGGTCATTTTTAGGCTAGATTATTTTTGCAAGTAAGATTTGTTTTTGCTATTTGTCTATTGAGGTGCATTGTGTATTGGGAGAAGGTCATTGATTTGAAAGAATTTTTGAGGCGCCCATTAACCCCCCTCTGGTCGCTACTCTCGGTCCTACATCGGTCTGGTTAAGTCCCGCGCACCGGAGCTACTTCACATCGGAGTGCTTCGCGTCGGAGTCATGCCAGAACGCTCCGCACCGGACTTCGTCATGCCAACGCCCTGCACCGGACTTCGTAGCGCCAGCGCTCTGCTCCAGATTTCATCGCGCCAGCGCTCCACATTGGACTTTGTCGAGTCAAGAGGCTTCACACCGAGCCCTGTCGTTCGGAGGCGATTTCACGTCGCGATATGTTCGGAGCCTGTCTTTGGCTAGATGGATCCGAACGTCATAGGCTACCTTCGGTGCACCCTTCGCACTAGACGCCGAAGACCCCCTTCGGTGACCCTTCGCACGGTATACCCCAAACCAATCTAGCTCCGTTCGGCCAATTGGATTGTTTTATCTATATATTTTGGCTAATTGGATTATTTATGTGTGATCTGATTACCTGGCGACTCCATCCCCCCTTGCCACTGTTAAGGGTAGTCGGAACATGACATCATTGTTGTGTTACGCTTAGGCTCATCCCTAATTATCCACACGCTTTTGGATCGCCGAACTGACCCAAGTGCGGGGGCATGTTTTCGTGTCAACACCTTGATATTGTAGGATAGGGGTCTAAAGGACATATGGATCATGGACATGTAGATGGTTATCCAACCTCAACCCAATGATCTTCAAAGACTACACCACTTTTGAGGGCAACGATCAGGGTAAGGGATTTTGTGTTTTGTTTATCCTTTTGATCTAGATGTTTTGAGTTTCTTTCTTTTGCTTTTGTGTGTGCTTTTCTCGTACTTTATTGCATTCACACACATGCATGAACTTCTATTATATGATTAACTACTTTTACATGCACTTGCTTGTATATGCTTTGTATAATTGTCTATGATCATGTTGATTCTACTCTTTTGAATATATCTGATATCTGTCATGAGCATTGCTTTTACATCTTGAAAATATAAAACATGTTCACTACTTAGTCTGGTTACTGCCATGTGTCGGCTGATTTCTTTTGCTATCTTTTACATGCCTGGTAGCTAAGTCCATTTCATTGGATGCAAATATGCAACTTGAACATCTAAATGCTTTTCATGTAAATATTTTACTAAAAATGATAAAAATCATAAAAATGATATCCATGCCTTTTGAGCTAAAAATGAAAAGATCTAGGCGGGTTTGCTTTGTCGCACTGCTTTTGTTCTAGACTGCTTACCATAGCACTTTGTTATAAACTAGGACATTGCAATGTATGCCAAGACCAATGCTTTAAGCTTCTGATAATATTGCTTGACCTAGTCTTAGCTTGGTTGGTTAGCATAAGGTTGACATGCAAATAACCTTTGACACTAAATCAAATGAAAAAGGAATCAAAAAGCTTAAAAAATTAGATAACAAGTTTGTTGAAGCTCCATGTTTTTGGATATGCATACCTAGTAGATATTTGCTATCTTTTACACTTCATGTCTTATCATGCCTAGTCTATTAGTCTGAGTAGTGATGCTTTTATTTGCAAAACCTGAAAATTGTCTGCTCATGATTTTTTTGGATCTTATTCACTTGAGCTTGTTGTGCAATGTTTAAAGACAATATCCTTTGCTATACTTGCTAGCTTTTGTAATTGCTATAATCATATATGAGAAGCTTGCTTTTACACTCCTTTTGCATTCATAGCATATTTTGAGGGGGGCTCCATTTCATGGAGAGTGGATCTTTTTATCTCTTTGAGTGCTTTTAGTCTCGCTTGATGAGTCCAATTGTCAACAAGGGGAATAATTTGAGGTCTTAGGGAGAGAGTTTAAGGGGGAGTTTGGCTTTCACTGGGATTGATTTCAGGGGGAGTTTGTTCTCTTTTGCCTAAGAGGAGTTTGTTCTCTTTTGCACTTAATCTTTTGAAATCCTTATTGATTATTTAAAGAGTGCACTCATATGAGTTTTCATTTGAAATATTTGTTTATTTCTTTTCTTTTTGTCCTAATGACCTTTCTAGCTTTTGTTTGTCTTTTGGTTTGTTTTGTCTTTTGGTTTGTTTTGTTTTTTTGTTTATTTGTTTCCACATTTGGTTATAGGTGAACAAATTGCAGAATGGAGTGTTGACAATGCACTCATCAACGGGGAGATTGAGGAGCCATAGTGAAGAATGTGAGCCTCATGGCTCCTAGATTATGACTGATTGTCAACAGAGAAAGAAGATGAGAAAGCCCTTTGAGTGGAGGCACTTCGAAGGGGCACTATGAAGAGAGCAACTTCAGAGGAAAAGGAGACCTATCGTGTCTTGGACGTGTGACTCACATACACATATGGACGACTGCCTGACTGAGGGACTTGCTGGGTCGTGCGGGTCCAATCCATGTAAATGGGTTGAGAACGGCAGTGGACATGTCATGGCATTGGCTGGTGTGACTCACGTAGACAGACGGGCGATGGCATTAATGGTCAATATTATCCAAAAGTCAAAATGGTAATTTCGATAGAAAATTATGCATTTCCTCGCACAGACCGAAGCCTCGAAGTGTCGAAGGCCCATTTGCATTGGGCTTCGGCTGCCCTTTGGCGGTCTGCTTCACTGGTCGGCTTCGGCCTAGCGGATCCCTTCAGTGGCCTATATCATAGGCAGGCTTCGGCCCGACGGACTTACTTCAGTAGACCTACGGAAGGCCCACTTCGGGTAGGCCTAGGAATGAATCTGTTAATAGATTTCGGGTTGTTTTGATCCCTAATCAAATCTTATCTATTTTTAGCCGAATCCTAATCAGGTTAGAATTAGAGATATAACCAAGAACGTCAATACTAGCCCCTATAAATATAGGGGTGAGGCCAATTCAAAGATCAACACATAATCAACCCCAAAGCCCTAGCTTTGAATCACATTACTTTCAATCTATCTGTCCTGCCCTAGGAGTAGCTCTAAAGTCCATCTTTGTGAGTTTGCACTATAAACTCTCTGTGCATCATGTCGAAACTGTGGTAAGCCTTGTTGATTCTCCTGTGAATCACCAGTTTAATCTACGTAATAGATTGCTATTGTTTCTATTAGTTTTATTCGGCTATATACTTGATAATTCGGTCTCTAGGCCGAATTGGCATTGATTTTGGTTTTTTTGCTGAGTTTACACTTAGATCACCTTCGCTAAGAGTTTTTGCTCAATCCAACACTCGGAAGGTGTTCTCCAGAGCTAGGAAGCTCGTTTCGAAGGCTGTTAGACCTACCTCCGGTAGGTTTTAGCTCGACATTACCGTGCCGGACTCGTCACACTATGTTGGTCTGTAGTACCTTCATGTCTCGGAGTTTCTTCGCGAGGGATTCACTTCACGTCAGGGTTGCTTTGCACCGGGTTTACGCTGAGCTAGACTCTTCACGTTAACTCTCATTGCACCGAAGATTTGCTCTGGACCTTGTCACACCGGTGTCTTCGCACCGAGTCCCGTCGTTTGGGAATGATTTGCATCATACGGTTCGATCCGAGCCTGTCTTTGATCTGATCGATCTAA
>JAAALK010000285.1:55948783-56376564 GCA_019279435.1 Zizania palustris | reverse complement strand
AACGTGGAAATTTGGATAAATTTGAGTCGCGTTCTTCTGACGGGATCTTTCTGGGTTACACTACACATGGTCATTCTTATCGTGTTTATAATTTGGAAACTAACACTGTCATTGAGTCATGTGATGTGACTTTGATGAGTCAACCCCCTCTGTTAGTTCTACTTTTGAACAGGCAAATGAACACGATATGAAACAGACCATCTTCGAAGAAGAAGATCCCGGAGAGTTGAGGATGAACCCCTACTACCCTCGACATCAATCCCCGAAGCCGACCCCGCTTCGACCACTTTGGAACAAGGTCCCGAAGCAACTACCTCGACATCGGTTATCTTGGACCACTCCAACGCACAAGTTGAGGGGGAGACTGCATCCCGCCGCGAGGCTCCACATCACATTCAAAGGATGCATCCTCCAAAGCAGATCATTGGTGAGCTTGATCAAAGGTAACATGTTCTCATGCTCATTTCATTAATTCTGCTTTTGTTGCTTCTTTGAGCCCTTAGATGTTAGTCATGCACTTTCTGATTCTAGTTGGATCAATGCCATGCATGAAGAACTTAAAAATTTTGAGAGAAACCAAGTCTGGACTTTAGTTGATCCTCCACCAAATGTTCATTTCATTGGAACAAAATGGATTTTTAAAAAACAAACAAGGGGAGGATGAGACTGTAGTTAGAAACAAGGCTAGACTTGTAGCTCAGGGTTATTCTCAATTAGAAGTGATTGATTTTAATGAAACTTTTGCACCTGTTGCTCATCTTGAGGCCATTAGGATTTTACTTGCATTTGCGACATCCCGGGATTCAAACTCTATCAAATGGATGTCAAAAATGCTTTTCTTAATGGCGTCATAGGCGAAGATATTTGTGTAAAACAACCCCCTGGTTTTGAAAACCCCAAATACCCACATAAAGTCATTAAACTTCATAACGCTCTTTATGGACTCAAGCAGGCCCCTCGGGCATGGTATGATAGACTTAAGTCTTTTCTGCTTTAGTGGGGGTATTTGATGGGATCTGTGGATAAAACCCTGTTCTCTCTCAAGCATGGCAAAGATTTTCCTCCTAGTCCAGATTTATGTGGATGATATCATCTTTTGTGGCTCTTCTCATGCTTTGGCTGCCGAGTTTGCAGATGCCATGAGCAGGGAGTTCAACATGTCCATGATGGGTGAATTAACTTTTTTCCTTGGTTTCCAAATCAAGCAAAGCAAACAAGGTACTTTCATCCACTAGACAAAGTACACCAAGGACCTGCTCAGGAAATTCGAAATGGATGATGCGAAGCCACTCGCCACTCCAATGGCTACATCTATAGCATTGGATCCTGACGAAGATGGAGAAGTCATAGATCAGAAGGAGTTCCAAAGCATGATTGGCTCCCTCCTCTACTTGACTGCTACGAGGCCGGACATACAATTTGCAGTGTGTCTGTGCGCTCGTTTTCAAGCTTCACCACGAGCTTCGCACTACTCTATTCTAGACTGCTTACTATTGCACATTGGTCTGAACTAGGATAGTGTAGTGTATGCCAAAATCACTGCCTTAAGCTTCTAACAGCTTTCATGCCTAGGCTTGCCTTGATTGGAAAGTATAAGGTAGACAAACAAATAACCCCTGACATTATGAAAAGAACAACAAAAATTCATTGTTCATCATGGTTGCTTTCATTGCTCCACTTGAACTGGACTTGTCTGTCTAGAGTAGAAATTGCCTAGCTTTGCGCAGTCTTTGTTTTTACTTGACTAGTTACCTTGATTGAGTGGTGATGCTTTTATTTCCAAATGATAAAATCACATGTTGTCATCATGTTTTTAGAGAATGTTAAATTGAGCTGAGCACATGAAAATTGGTATTAATGTTGGCATATTTTTGCTTTATATGTCTTTGCAATTCTGCCCATTTCGAAGCTTTGCATCTTTTAAATGCTCCTTGATGCTTGCATTGCCAAAGGGGGAGAAATTTTTGAGTTCTCTACATCCAAGGGGGTAAAATAACTAAGGGGGAGTTTTATCTTGCAAAGGGAAAGGTTTGCGAAGGGGGCTTTTACTCTTTTTGAAAAAGGGGGAGGAAAATTCTTTTGTCAAGTGACATGTTTTGGCTCGTTTCTGAGTTTTTATGGTCACTTGTGTGCTGAAATTTTTCAAATTTTCTTGAACTAAAATTTGGTTGTCAATGCACTCATCAAGGGGGAGATTGAGAAACCAAGGGTTGGTTTTGGAGTCTGTGATGAGTGATTGACATATTTTATCCTCTGATTCGAAGGGGTCCCTCTGAAGGGGTTCGGCGGTTGTTTCACCGAAGGGTTCAGTGAGTTTGTTTGTTGCGGCTGTTGCAGCGGAGTGTGATTGTCTGAGGGGTCCAACAGTACACGATGACTTGGCTATACCAAAGATTTCGGTACTTTGGGCAGTACACAGGAGTGTGTGCCGAAAGTTGTTTACCCGGAGAGGTCTCCGGGGTACTGGATACACTTGTCTGCTTTTTTGTGGTGCGCAGGTGACCTCGGAGGTGATGGACAGTTCGCAGCAAGTGAACCTGGGTCAAGCGGGAGGCTTGATGCCAGGCGAGCGGGGAGCTCGGTCACTAAGGCTGCGTGGGGTCGAGGTCGGTCCTCGGGTCAAGGTGCGCCAGGTGAAGGCAGAGAGTGCGGAGTGTGGCTCCGGCTGAAGGTACTCCGAGACGAAGTCCTCGGAGGCGAGGCACTTCGAAGGGTACTCCGAATGGAATGACTTCGGAGTATGGTGGACAAAGTTGTCAGCAAAGAGGCAAGGTATTCGTAGTGTGCTCCGGAGGGAGGCACTCGAAGGTATACCCAACGAAGGTCTCAGAAGGCGAGATGCATCGAAGGCATGGTCCGAGTGAGGTTAGTCGAGGAGTGTGCTCGGGGAGAGACACTGCGACGAAGTGCTCATGGAATGCTTCATGCAGAGGCCTTGGACGAGGCAGGGACTTTGGAGGGTGGTACTCCGAAGGTGGGGGTTTGGAGTATGGCTGACTTGAGGTACTTCGGACATGCATGGCTTCGGTACATGGACTAACAGAGTTCGAGCTGGGAGAAGCTGCGAAGTCGTGGTAGTCCACTCTGGAGGACTTCGGCTAAAAACCGTCACTATATCAAAGGCTGACTTCGGTGAAGCGAAAGCCGTCAGGCTCAAGGCTTCTCACCGAAGCTACCACACCCCTCGCATGCGAAGGGGGCTTAAGAAGAATCTAAGATTGCAAAGGTTGACCGTGTCTGCTCTGCAAAATCTGATGTTGTCTCCTCTGCGAAGCTGACAAAAGAAGCCTCCAAATAAAGTAGACTACCAGCTGTACCCCCCTTTTCTGATGAGACAAAAACAGTGTAAACCCTAGGGGTAAAGTAGTCTATTCACAGGGCTGAATAGTGCCTATAAATAGTGGAGGCTAGCCTAGGTCACGGTAACACTTTGAGCAGTCCTTGTAGAACTCATGTGCTAGCCACCATTTCTCCGTGTTCATCCTGTGAGTTCATTTTGTGTTCCCTGTTCAAGCAATGAAACTTTGATTCTGTCTTCATTTATTGTTTGAACGTGTATGCCTACATTGCACTACATGTTTTGATTTCTCTATGCACCATCTTCTAGGTTGAGTTTGTGCACTGGATCTCTTCTAGAGAAGTGTGTGAGAGGTCTGTTCGTGTGAAGTGTGTGTTTTTCAGTGTCTGTTCGCTCTGTGTAAACTGGAGGCTAGACCTCTTTGATTACTAGCGAAGCACTATCCTTGGGTTGAATCGAAGCTCGTTTTCTTCCCTTGTCGAAGTCCTCGGCGAAGTGTGTTTTGTGTGCATTGAGACCTTTGAAGTATGAAGCCTAGTACCAGTTGCTAGCGCTGAGTGTTTGGTTGAAGTCCTCAGAGGGAAGTCTGCTCTTGCGAAGGGTGAAGTGCGAAGTCTGCTCGAAGGCACCTAGTGTGCGAAGCCTGCACTTACTTAGCAGAGATGAATTTTTGGAGTTGTGAGTGGAGCGAAGTCTTCTTGACTTCGAACTTTTGCTCCGTGCAAAGCCTGGTTTCAGAGCTGAGAAATACATCTGAACTAGAACTTCGAAGGGTGTGTTTGAAGCCTGTTCCGCAGAATACAGATTTAAATAAGAAAGGCTATTTTTAGTCTGAAATTTTAAAAGCTCTCATTCACCCCCCCTCTGGTCGCCGTTTTTGGTCCAAGACAACCGGAGAGGGCTCCGAAGAGAGCTCAGAAGAAGACTTTGGAGGGGGCTTCGGAGGGGCTCTCCTGGATGATCCTTTTGGGGCCATCGGGTGGGACCGGAGGCTTCGTCTTGGTCTTGTGGTTTCTTCATGTTCAGAGTGAATTCGATCCGAGGGGTGTGGGGGCCTGGCTGCTGGCTTCGCCAACGTGGTAGACTCCAGTGCTCCGTACCCCGTGGGCTGGAGTCATATGACCTCTTGTTTAGGGAGAACTATTTCCATGTTGAAGATCATGGGTCTCATGGCTCTAGAAGTGATGAGTGATTGTCAATGGAAGTCAACAGAGAGACATGAAGAGAAAATGAGGTATGTCGGTTTATGGGACGCATGTGACTTAGGTACACAGGCGGTGAGCCACTGCCGAGTAGAGGGGCCAAGGAGTCGGGTCGGTCCAATGTGGGTACATGGGCCAGGAACGATGGGGGATCCGCTGGTCTGTTGACAGGGCTTGACCCAGGTAAACGGGCGGTGAACGATTGTCGGGCTGAGGGAGCCGCGGAATCAGGCCAGCCCAATCCGGGTACCCAGTGCGAAGACAATAGACACTTTGTGTAGGACCGAAAGTAGCGACCAGAGGGGGGTGAATGAGCGCCTAAAAAAATTTCTTGCTAAACTATGACTAAAATGAAATAACTGCAGTGAATAAAATGAACACTAGAGATATTTGACAACGAAAGAAAAATCCATAGATAAATATATGCTAATTCGAAATGCAGTCTAAAAATACGATACTGATCAAATGAATAAAATATGGACCATACAGAAATTTACTGAGAGGTAAACTAAAAATATTGCACAAAAAACTATAATAAAAATATTACTGCGACTAATAATAAATTTTTCTTTTTATACGAGCAGATTAAAAATATTAAAATAAAAATATACTAGTACTAAAATATTAGGGCAGATTAAATTATCCACGAAATTTCTAAACAAATTTTTAGCTAATTAATTAATAGATGATTATCTCTAAAAATGATCTACTAAAAAAATAGTACATAATAATAACTAACAGATTTTAAACTAATTAACACTTAGGTGATAAACACTTACCTTCATCCGATAAAAAAAGTCGTTGATCTTTCTCCCGCCGTGGCTGCGTTTAGCTTTCCTGCCTTCCACTTTACGCACTTGCGCCGTGCCGCGTGATAGCGCCTGGCTCCATATGCCGCTACATGCTGCCATTGATGTGCTGTGGGCCCCGTCGGAATTGATGCCGGCTGCTGCTTTGCTACGGCTGGAACAGCCACCGCACGAAAAACCAAGCACAAGGGCAAACTAGCTTGTGGAACCCACGCAACCATGTTTGCCACGGGAAGAACATAATAGCCGATGTGCAGACTGCAGCTTACGGGAAAAAGAAAGTTAGTTGTCTCCCTAGGCTAGCTACCGCACAGGCTATGGTTGTGCCCCGGTGAGAAACCATGTTGAAGAATATGGTTTTGATACTCCAGATGTGATGAGTGATTGTCAACGAAAGTCAATGGAAGGGAGAGATGAAGACCTGCCGGGTCTCAGGCGCTTGTGACTCAGGTACACGGGCAGTGAGCGACGGCCGGGCAGAGGAGCCGCGGAGTGGGGCTGGCCCAATCCGGGTACATGGCTAGGAGCGGCAGATGATCCACTGGTCTGTTGACTAGGTTTGACTCAGGTACACGGGCGGCGAGCGATTGCCGGGCTGAGGGAGCTGCGGGGTCGGGTCGGCCCAATCCGGGTACCCGGTGCGAAGACGGTGGACGCTTTGTCAGTTTCGGCGTAAAACTGACAATCTATCATTAATTCGTTTTTAGGATATTAATATTTAGTTTTTAAGTTTAGAATATTTTTATTCGAGTCAGTTAATTTTCCTAAGAATATTTTAGTAATTTTCGGAATTTATTTTAGAGTCGGTTTATTTTACCCGAGGGTAAAGTAGTCTTTTCATGTATTAGGATTTGCCTATAAATAGGCCCCTATCCCCTTGGGGATAGATGACTGTTTTCTTTCAAGATTAATCTAATATTCAGTCCATCGCCTCTACTTTTTTCCTTCTTCTCCACCGTTTTCCTCCGTCGGCGGGGTTTTTCTGCTTCCTGGCGTCGTGGGCGCTGTTCGTTTTCCTGCGCAGGATCAGAAGTCTTGCGTGCGGCGCTTACTGCAGCTGCAGCGCATGCAGCAGGCTGCCAAGGAGCTATGAACGCATAGCCCTGTAGCCATGCAGCGGGCTCTTGGTTCATCAATTCTGCAGGAGCAACAGGAAGAGATTTTCTCACGCACATTTACCGAGGAAAGCAAACCAGCAAACAGCAAGCTCATCCTGCAGGAGGGGGGTCCACATACACGCAGTTTTTTTTAGATTTCGTTTTTTCCTCTCTGTTGCATGCAACGCAGGGCGGCGGCGCATCATCTCGCAAGGAAAATGCCAGGCAGCGTGAGCGATAACAAAGAGCAGGCACACAAATTCATCAACGGGGGTTGGTTTCCTATTCTTTAGCAGATTGTTTTTAGAGATAATCATCTATTGATTAATTAGTGAAAAAGTTGTTTAGAAATTTCGTGGTAATTTAATCTGTCTAAATATTTTAGTACTAGTATATTTTTATTTTAATATTCTTTTATCTGCTCGTATAAAAAGAAAAAATTATTATTAATCACAGTAATATTTTTATTATAGTTTTTCGTGCAATATTTTCAGTTTACCTCTCAGTAAATTTCTGGATGGTCCATATTTTATTCATTTGATTAATATCGTATTTTTAGACTTTAATAAAATATTCATTAATATATCTTGGTGTTTTTATTATCTTTAGATATCATTTAAATTAGGACACCAGTTATTTCTAGTCTAGACAACTTTAATTCCTGAAATTTGCTTTGCAAATATTATTTGTCTGGTTTAGTTCTTTTGGGTGTTGGGATTAAAATATAGTTTAGTAAGAAATTTTTAGGCGCCCATTCACCCCCACTCTGGTCGCTACTTTCGGTCCTACAAGTGGTATCAGAGCGAGGTTAGGTTTTTTTTAAATATCTTAACCGATTCAAAACCTAGGTAGTGACCATGACGTCTTCAGGTAAAATCTCATCCCTAGAAGCTTTTGGCTACACTTATTGGAAGACTCGCATGCGAGCATACCTTATGAGCCAGAGCTCGGACATATGGGAGATATGTGTTTATCCTAGTTGATGGGTGATTGGTCCCGATCTTCCGATAGGTAAAGGATAAACTTGGGTTGGTGGAGAATCTCGACGTTGGCGATCCAAGGCTCCGGTCCGGCGGATCAAAACCTTGCAATCGTTACACCACTGTCTCTGTTGGTTATCAACCACGCAGAACGCGATTGACCTCGCCACGAAGGCTAATTCCTGCAAGCGAACCCAAGAACACAAGCAAGAACAGGAAGGATACAAATCGAATGCCAAATCACAGACAAACGAAGATAGGGTGAGGTTTCACAAACGCCAATGCAGCAGCCAATCGGTCCGGTGCAAGAGGCGGGATCTAAACACAACAGTGTTGATGCAACAAAGCAAAACCTGACCCTAGAAGTGGCTGGCATGAGAATATATAGGGCGGCGGCCTGTGGAAGGCGAACAGACATGGGCTGTGGGCTAGAAGACGTACAGACTCAGACTATGGGCCAACATGGCCCAGTTCTGTCACGCAGTACTGTTTTAAATACACAGGACGACTCGAGACTCCAAATGAGGTGAAACCAACGGCAAACGATCCGTCTTCTCCTCAGCTTTCCAAAAAGTCAAAGAACGCGCCAATCGGACTTCGCATGAGGAAGTTATGCCCATTTTGGTGCAGGGTGGTCGATGTAGGCCGAACCAGCGAAATCTTGACTTCAAACATCCGTGTGGCTCCGTCTTGAACTCCAATTCTTCTATTCCATTTCCCATGTTCCTAAGCAACAAAATATCACTAGTATTCAGTAGCATCCCATCCAAACAAATATTGACATAGTTGCTAAGGAAAGAATTAACCTCATGGTTCAAGCGACGGGCACGGGCGCATGTGATTCGTCCTAGTAACTGAATTGTAGGTGGAGGCTCCATGTGTGTATCATGTGAAGTGATGTCCTCATCATCCTCCCCCTCTTGAATTGGAGTCGTCCTCGACTCAAGCTCATCGTCAGCTCCCAAATAGGGTTTTAAATCATCAGCACGGGGCATCAATTTAAACTTTCTCAAATCAGGAAAACGATCCTTGCGCAAGTACAACCAAACAAGATCTCCTGGTTTGAAAAACATCTTCTTTCATCCTTTATTTGTCTTCTGAGCAAAATAGCGTGCCTTCATTTCTATAACTTCCTTGGTCTTCAGATGCATAGCTTTCACAAACTCTGCACGCTTAGTTGCCTCTATGTTTGCTCTCTCTTGAAAGGAAGTGGCAACAAATCAAGTGGTGTGATTGGCTTAAAACCATACACCACTTCAGACGGGCACAATTGTGTTGTTGAGTGGACAGCTCTATTGTATGCAGACTCAACATGTGGAAGACAGTCCTCCCATTCTTTCAAGTTCTTCTTACTCATTGTTCGCAGCAACATGGAGAGTGTACGGTTTACCACCTCTGTTTGACCATCAGTTTGCGGGTGACAAGTTGTTGAAAACAGCAATTTTGTGCCAAGCTTGGCCCACATTGTCTTCCAAAAGTAACTCATAAACTTCACATCATGATCTGAAATGATGGTTCTAGGCATCCCGTGCAATCTCACAATTTCCCTGAAAAACAAATCAGCAATATGTGAAGCATCGTTGGTCTTGTGACAGGGAATAAAGTGTGCTATTTTAGAAAACCTATCCACTCTTACAAATATGGAGTCTCTCCCCCTCCTTGTCCTAGGCAATCCCACAATAAAGTCCATGCTAATATCTTCCCAAGGTGCACTAGAAACAGGAAGTGGAGTATACAAACCATATGGGTTAAGTTTGGACTTAGCTTTATGGTATGTGGCATAACGTTGCACAAATCGTTCAACATCTCTCCGCATCTTTAGCCAATAAAAATTATTGGACAGCAGGGCCAAAGTCTTTTCTCTCCCAAAATTTTCCATTAATCCACCGCCAGGTGATGCCTGCAACAACAGCAAACATACGGACGAATCTGGAACACATAGCTTGTTAGCATGGAACAAGGAACCGTCATAAACATGAAATGTTTTCCAGTCTTTCCCCTCATTACATTTAGTGTATGGTTCAGCAAATTCTTTATCTACAACATACAAATCTTTCAAACTTTCCAAATCTGGAACGTTAATATCAAGTTGAGATAAAGAACAACCATGCGAGATAATGCATCAGCAACCACATTTCCTTTGCCATTCTTGTATTTCACAATGTATGGGAAAGATTCAATAAATTCAACCCATTTAACATGTCTACGGTTCAGTTTAGCTTGCCCTCTCAAATATTTGAGTGCGTCATGATCAGAATGTATAATAAACTCCTCAGGCAAAAGGTAATGTCACCAAGTCTTAAGCACACGCACTAAGGCATATAATTCACACTCATAGGTAAAATAATTCAATTGTGGACCATGCAATTTCTCACTAGAATAGGTCACGGGTTTACCTTCTTGTAGCAGCACACCTCCTTTTCCAACACCACTAGCATCACATTCTAACTCAACAGGCTTACTGAAGTCGGGTAGCTGAAGTAGAGGTGCATGTGTAAGGCGATCCTTGAGTGGGGCAAAAACTTGTTCTTGTGCTGGCTCCCAAGTAGAAGTAACTCCCTTCTTGGTCAACTCAGGTAAAGGACCAGCTATGGTGCTGAAATCTTTCACAAAACGCCGGTAGAAACCTGCAAGACCAAGAAAACTACGTACTGCAAGGTTAGTTTTAGTGGCAAGCATGACACGTCCTTTCAGATTAATAACTTGTGATGAGGAAGGAGAAACAACTTTATCTTTTTGTTGCCTCGAAAACGTTTTAGCTACTTGCTGATTTTCAGAAAGTTGTTTGCTCTTTTGTGCGTCCCTAGCACGTTTTCTTGTTCAAATTTCACAATTTCAGCAGGAGTCATAGGAAGCAATGTAACTTTCTTTCCTTTATACATAAATGTGTACTTATTGCTCCTACCATGGTGTGTAGCATCAGTATCATATACCCAAGGTCTACCAAGTAATAGAGAACATGCTTGCATTGGTACTACATCAAAATCAGCACTTCCAAAGTATGTACCAATGGAAAATTCGATGTGAACAGTTTGTGTTACCTTGACCTTACCGCTGTCGTTGAGCCATTGCACATGGTAAGGGTGTGGATGTGCACGTGTGGGAAGTTGAAGCTTAGTTACCACGTCGAGGCTCACCAAATTGTTGCAACTACCGCTGTCGATGATGACACGCGCACGACGGTTATTGACGAGGAAAGATGGTCTGAAATATATTGTTCCGTTGTGCCTGGTCGTCGTGGTCCATGTGAGTGCTCAAGTCATGTTGTACAATAAGTGCTGCCATGTTAGTGAAAAGATAAAGCAACAAAGAATAATCCTTATGTAAAACAGCTAGGTGGGGTGCTGGATGTGTGGTGGAAGCAATTCGTCAAGCACCTTACCCACGCTTGCAAGTGTTCTTACCACGCCGCAGTGAGGTCACCGGCCTACAGGTGATGAACCAAGTGGAGGGTGGTGTACAATTGCAAGAAATGAACCTGTCCTGACCAAGAGAAAGTGTAGCTTGGAAGGCAAAGTGAGTAGCAAGGATTAGCGATAATAATAACAGTTAAACCAAGTTCAATAAGTATTCCCTAGTACTCGTCAAAGTTGCTGGCCTTAGTGCTCCCAAGTGAAAGTTCAAGCAGTAGAGGGAAACTATGTGCCCAAAAATCAAAAAGGAAGCAAAAACAGACCAAATTCAGCTCTCTATAGATCGGACAAGGGATCAGACAAGAGATCGGACAAGTGATCGGACAAGGGTATGTGCACAATTTTTTTTCTGCTGATCGGATCGGACAAGGGATCGGTCAAGAGTTCGGACAAAGGTTCAGACAAGAGATCGGACAAGCAACAGACAGCCAATGACTGCCTCTCTTTTTTTTATATTTTTTTTTCTCCTTTTTTCTCTATTTTTTTTGAACAAGGATGACCAGAGATGCACCCACAAAAATTGGCACCTACAACTGAGGTGGGATGTGGCTCACAAAAATTCAAACAAGTTCACTGTCCGGCGAGCAAAAACTTTGACCAATTTTTTTCTTTATCTTCCTGATTTTTTTTTTGCGAGTTTGGTGAGGGCTAACCGGCGTAGGTACCCACCCAAATCGGGTCAGGAACACGCTCAAAAATTTCAGATTTTTCTGCCAAACGAGCGAAAAGTTATGCCTGTTTTACTGAAGGGGGGTCACAAGAGTCGATGTGGAAAACAAAGTAGGGTTGCGGAAGGGGGGGTTTTCGGTGGGGAAATTTTTTCTGAGACACAAGAACAACTACTACTCAAACGCCACAGAGGGATGACTAAACCAGCAACAAGACTCGACCAAGAACACGAACTCAACAAAGTTAAAACTGAAATTAAAATCGCAAAGCACAAAGGGGTTCTCGGTGGGGAATTTTTTTGGTGCGGTTTTCTGGACTCTGGGTAAAACAACAGCAGATCGAGATTACCTAACGGGAAACCTGAGCTCTGATACCAGCTGATGGGTGATTGGTCCCGATCTTCCGATAGGTAAAGGATAACTTGGGTTGGTGGAGAATCTCGACGTTGGCGATCCAAGGCTCCGGTCCGGCGGATCAAAACCTTGCAATCGTTACACCACTGTCTCCGTTGGTTATCAATCACGCAGAACGCGATTGACCTCGCCACGAAGGCTAATTCCTGCAAGCGAACCCAAGAACACAAGCAAGAATAGGAAGGATACAAATCGAATGCCAATCACAGACAACGAAGATAGGGTGAGGTTTCACAAACGCCAATGCAGCAGCCAATCGGTCCGGTGCAAGAGGCGGGATCTAAACACAACAGTGTAGATGCAACAAAGCAAAACCTGACCCTAGAAGTGGCTGGCGTGAGAATATATAGGGCGGCGGCCTGTGGAAGGCGAACAGACATGGGCTGTGGGCTAGAAGACGTACAGACTCAGACTATGGGCCAACATGGCCCAGTTCTGTCACGCAGTACTGTTTTAAATACACAGGACGACTCGAGACTCCAAATGAGGTGAAACCAACGGCAAACGATCCGTCTTCTCCTCAGCTTTCCAAAAAGTCAAAGAACGCGCCAATCGGACTTCGCATGAGGAAGTTATGCCCATTTTGGTGCAGGGTGGTCGATGTAGTCCGAACCAGCGAAATCTCGACTTCAAACATCCGTGCGGCTCCGTCTTGAACTCCAATTCTTCTATTCCATTTCCCATGTTCCTAAGAAACAAAATATCACTAGTATTCAGTAGCATCCCATCCAAACAAATATTGACATAGTTGCTAAGGAAAGAATTAACCTCATGGTTCAAGCGACGGGCACGGGCGCATGTGATTCGTCCTAGTAACTAAATTGTAGGTGGAGGCTCCATGTGTGTATCATGTGAAGTGATGTCCTCATCACTAGTTTCACCATAACGACTATTGCTGTGGATACTGCTGAAAATGTAATTACCCAGCATCAAATAATAGTAAGGCGGTGAACATTTTATTTTCTGGTCTAGGTCCTAGTGAGTTTGAGCGTGTTAGCCATCTCACCACTGCTTGTGAGATCTGGGCTACCCTCCAGGCACACCATGAGGGGACAGCTCAGTTCAAGGCTAGACTATATCAGACCTACCGGCGTGAGTATGAAAATTTTTCACAGAAGCCGGGTGAGACTGTTGAGGCTTTGTTTGGTCGTTTTCAATCGATCATTAACAAGCTTCGCGTTAACAAGGCCGAGGGTGATCAGCTTGTCTCGGATCATGAACAGGCTCTTAAGGTACTCCATACCTTGGATCCTAAGATATGGGAGATCAAGGTTTCTTCTATTGTTGAGAGCGCGTCTTATGATACCTTGACCATCGCAGAGCTTTTCAGTAAGCTCAAGGCCTCAGAGATCGATATTCAGTTGAGATCAAATCTCATTGATTCTGGCTCCAAGACTCTGGCACTTGCTACACCGTCTGCTGATCCTAATGCCATGAGTTGTACTGCTTTTTCCTTGATGTCTATCTCTGAGGAACAACTTGATACTCTAGGAGATGATGATTTGTGCCTGTTTAACAACCGGGTGCGACGTGTCTATGATAAGCGAATGTTTAAGAGACACGGCACAAAATCCGGATGCTTTGAGTGTGGTGATCCAGGTCATTTCATCGCCGACTGCCTCAAGCAAAAGAATTACAAGAAGGGAACCGGCGGCAACTCCTACAACTCCGGCAAGTACGATAACTCCACGAAGGGCAAGCCCAAGACAAATTCTTTCGAAAGGCTCTGAAAGACTACAGGCGTGAGAACAAGAAGCGAGACAAGACGTTCTTCGCTGAGATGGAGAAAAGATACTCCAAGAGATCCTCGTCTTCCTCCTCGTCTTCAAGTTCAAGTGATGAAGATATCATGATCAGGAAGGGGAAGGACAAGGTCAATCCGGCGGGCCTCTATTTCATGGGTTTCGGGGACAAGCCGAAGAGTCGCGCATGCCACAGCCGAAGATCCCACATGAGCTTCTGCTCAATGGCTCTTGGGGAGAAGAAAGAAAAGGACTCCTCCGATGACTCCGACGACGACGACGATGAGAAGGTTTCATCCTATGAACAAGAAGTTGTTAATTTATTAGAACAGAACAGTCAGGATTTGAAGTATCGGGAGAAACTGCTTAGAGGGGCTAAGAAGAGGATAGATGAGCTTGAGAGTGAGCTTGCCACAGCAAATGGCAAGATTGAGAGTCTGTCTTCTTCCCCTTGCTTGGGTGATAGTGGTGAGTGCCCTAACTGTGAGGTGCTGTTGTGTGACCTGACGACTCTCAAGTCCAGGTACACAGAAAGAGTAGATGAGAGAGACGCTTTGGCCACTGAGCTTGAGAGTGCTCAGCAGGAGCTAAAAGATGCTCATACCATTGTCGTCGCACCTTGTGTAGACTGCCCATCTCATTTAGCTAGTATAGTCGAGCTGAGAGCCAAGAGTGATGAGCAGTTGTGCGAGTTAGCTGGAGTGAGAGTTGAGTTGGAGCAGACTAAGCTAGAGCTTGAGACCTTGTCAGTTCCATCCACTGTTTGTGAGAACTGTCTATCAATTAGAATGGAGTTGATTAAGCTAAAAGCTGAGAAGTCTGTTGAAGTTGATAAAGAGTGTGAGATTTGTTTGTCTCAGGTGGAGGTGTTAGCTTCTTTGAGAGAGGAGCTAGCTGATGTTCAGAACGAGAACTTTTACCTCCGTTCAATCCTGAGTTGGATTAGTGCTAGAGAGCCACAGCTCGGCATGATGATCCAGCAGTTTAAGAGACAGGATGGTTTTGGGGTAGGGTACACATATACCAAGGCTGATTTTGAGAGCGCCATTAGCCGTGCAGTGGAGTGGAGTAAGATGACTCCAGAACAGAGATATCCCAAGACTCACTCCACTGAGTCCTTTAAGGATAGTCAGCCCAAGGATGGAGTAATCCAAGAACAACCTAAAGCTCCACCTAAGAAGCAGATCTGGATTCCTAAGCCTAAAACTCTTCACACTTCTTTTGATTCTTTACCTGGACCCTCTCACACCAAAGATGATACACCAAACACCACAAAGCCTAAGAATCCCAAGCCTCAACCACATATCAAGAAGCCTACCTATCACTGTGAGTTTTGTCAGAGAGACGGGCATCTTAAGGATTTTTGCTTCAGGAGGAAGCGGGTTGAGCGAGCAGAGAGAGCTCGAGGTGGGCAGGAGCAGTTCTATCAGCAGGGTGGTAGACAGAGAGTTCCTCGACGTAGAGAGAGGCTAGAGGCCAGGCCACGTCGTGTAGGTGGTGGTAGAGGAGACGGTTTTCACGACCGTGCTCTGGAGGGTGGTTTCCGTTCCGGCAGAGTTCCAGATCGTTATGGATACGATTTTGGACCTCGTGACCATGATTTTAGGCAGAACAGAGGACTACGCTTTGATCCGCGTTTCAGTCCAGACTCATATGATTCCTTTTGCTTTCCTACATACGCGCAGATGGCTCGACACTGGTTCAACACTTTTACTAAACCTGGCATTGGACCGTTTGGTCCCACTCATGATTATTGATCGTGTTTTTGGGAGCTGTGTATCTTTTTTTAGGATATTTTGAGTCAGCTTTTCATTGGTATCCGTTTTTCTTTCTTCTTTATTCTTATTGAGTTCTTTTTGTGTGCGTTCATATCATGCATAATCATTAGTCACATTTTGAGCTTGCTTCTGCTATATGATTAAACTGCTTTACTTTCTCTAGCTAGTATATGTTTTTGATTACTGATCGATGATCATGTTCTGTTTCAGTTCACATGATATATCTGATTTTTCTCATATGCACGACTTTTATGCTTTAAAATTGAAAAACGATCACCATTGCTTCTGGTAACTAGCATGTGTAGGCTGAATGCTTTCGCTATCTTTTACATGCCTTGTAGCTAGATCCTTACTTAGATGCAGATATGCAACTTGGACATCTATATGCTTTAAATATGAAAAATGTGCTTTAAAAAATGATAAAAATTCAGAAAAATGAAAAAAATTACGCATTTTTATGATTATTAGAAAATATCTAGGTGGGTTTGCTTTGTCGCATTGCATTTTTCTGGACTGCTTACCATAGCACTTTGGTATGAACTAGGACGGTGTAATGTATGCCAAGACCAATGTCTTAAGCTTCTGATGGTCCAGTTCTGGCCTAGGCTTGACTTGGTCGGTTAGCATAAGGTTTGACATGCAAATAACCCCTGGCAGAAATGAAAGGAAAAAGAATCAGTCTGAAAAATTTAAAAAGATGACAAGTTTGCTGAAGCACTTTGCTATGGACAATGCTTATCTTGGTAGATATCAGTTAGCTTTTGCATATCATGCTTTACTTTGCTTGTTAACTAGAAAATGTGGTGATGCTTTTGTTTTGCAAAAATCGAGAAATGCGTGCTAATGACTTTCTTAAGATATCATCTATTGCACTGATCATGTCATGTATCTTAGACAGTATATCTTTCGCTATACCTGTTAGATGTTGTTATTGCAGTTAATCATATCTAAGAAGCATGCTTTTCACACTCCACCTGCACCCCATCTGCATTCATGGCATATTTTGAGGGGGGCTGCATTTCAGGGGGAGTTTGTGTCTATGTCTCTTTAGAGTGCATTTAGTCTCACTTGATGAGTCCAATTGTCAACAAGGGGGAGAAATTTTGGAGTTTACTTTTTAGTTTCCTTGTTGGTAATTATGAGATTTGCACTTGTTCTTGAGTCTTTATTTTTGGTTAACTATAATGACCGTTTTCGTGCTTCTGTTTGGCTTTTGGTCATTAGATTTAAACTTTTATTTTCTTTCTTCTATTTTCGTTTGTCTTTGTTTTTCTGTTTCCACGTGTTTTGCAGGTTCTGGAGATGAGCTGAAGAGGGTGTTGACAATGCACTCATCAGGGGGAGATTGAGAAACCATGTTGAAGAATATGGTTTTGATACTCCAGATGTGATGAGTGATTGTCAACGGAAGTCAATGGAAGGGAGAGATGAAGACCTGCCGGGTCTCAGGCGCATGTGACTCAGGTACACGGGCAGTGAGCGACGGCCGGGCAGAGGAGCCGCGGAGTCGGGCTGGCCCAATCCGGGTAGATGGCTAGGAGCGGCAGATGATCCACTAGTCTGTTGACTGGGTTTGACTCAGGTACACGGGCGGCGAGCGATTGCCGGGCTGAGGGAGCTGCGGGGTCGGGTCGGCCCAATCCGGGTACCCGGTGCGAAGACGGTGGACGCTTTGTCAGTTTCGGCGTAAAACTGACAATCTATCATTAATTCGTTTTTAGGATATTAATATTTAGTTTTTAAGTTTAGAATATTTTTATTCGAGTCAGTTAATTTTCCTAAGAATATTTTAGTAATTTTCGGAATTTATTTTAGAGTCGGTTTATTTTACCCGAGGGTAAAGTAGTGTTTTCATGTATTAGGATTTGCCTATAAATAGGCCCCTATCCCCTTGGGGATAGATGACTGTTTTTCTTTCAAGATCAATCTAATATTCAGTCCATCGCCTCTACTTTTTTCCTTCTTCTCCACCGTTTTCCTCCGTCGGCGGGGTTTTTCTGCTTCCTGGCGTCGTGGGCGCTGTTCGTTTTCCTGCGCAGGATCTCAAGTCTTGCGTGCGGCGCTTACTGCAGCTGCAGCGCATGCAGCAGGCTGCCAAGGAGCTATGAACGCATAGCCCTGTAGCCATGCAGCGGGCTCTTGGTTCATCAATTCTGCAGGAGCAACAGGAAGAGATTTTCTCACGCACATTTACCGAGGGAAAGCAAACCAGCAAACAGCAAGCTCATCCTGCAGGAGCGGGGTCCACATACACGCAGTTTTTTTTAGATTTCGTTTTTTCCTCTCTGTTGCATGCAACGCAGGGCGGCGGCGCATCATCTCGCAAGGAAAATGCCAGGCAGCGTGAGCGATAACAAAGAGCAGGCACACAAATTCATCAACGGGGGTTGGTTTCCTATTCTTTAGCAGATTGTTTTTAGAGATAATCATCTATTGATTAATTAGTGAAAAAGTTGTTTAGAAATTTCATGGTAATTTAATCTGTCTAAATATTTTAGTACTAGTATATTTTTATTTTAATATTCTTTTATCTGCTCGTATAAAAAGAAAAATATTATTAATCACAGTAATATTTTTATTATAGTTTTTCGTGCAATATTTTCAGTTTAGCTCTCAGTAAATTTCTGGATGGTCCATATTTTATTCATTTGATTAATATCGTATTTTTAGACTTTAATAAAATATTCATTAATATATCTTGGTGTTTTTATTATCTTTAGATATCATTTAAATTAGGACACCAGTATTTCTAGTCTAGACAACTTTAATTCCTGAAATTTGCTTTGCAAATATTATTTGTCTGGTTTAGTTCTTTTGGGTGTTGGGATTAAAATATAGTTTAGTAAGAAATTTTTAGGCGCCCATTCACCCCCCCTCTGGTCGCTACTTTCGGTCCTACACCCGGCTCCCGTGCCTATGTGTTGATGCTATGAAAACAACTCGCCGGCGAGAATGCCTCTACTGGTTTGCCCGCACGAAAAGAAAGACGCCATGGGGAGGAGAAGCCGATGAAAAAGGTTGGAGATCTAAAATCAGTGTGTAACAAAATGGACTGTAGATTGATCTAATAAAATAGTCATCTATCCTCAGGGAGATAGGGGCCTATTTATAGGCAAATCCTAATACATGAAAAGATTAATTTACCCTCGGGTAAAATTAAACTGACTCTAAAATAAATTCCGAAAATTACTAAAATATTCTTACAAAAATCACCTGACTCAAATAAAAATATTCTAAACTTAAAAACTAAATATTAATATCCTAAAAACGAATTAATTATAGATTGTCAGTTTTATGCCAAAACTGACAAAGTGTCCACCGTCTTCGCACCGGGTACCCGGATTGGGCCGACCCGACCCCGCAGCTTCCTCAGCCCGACAATCGCTCGCCACCTGTGTACCTGAGTCAAACCCAGTCAACAGACCAGTGGATCATCTGCCGCTCCTAGCCATGTACCCAGATTGGGCCAGCCCGACTCCGCGGCTCCTCTGCCCGACCGTCGCTCACTGCCCGTGTACCTGAGTCACATGGGCCTCAGACTCGGCAGGTCTTCATATCTCCCTTCCTTTGACTTCCGTTGAGAATCACTCATCACATATAGAATATCAAAACCATATTCTTCAACATGGTTTCTCAATCTCTCCCTTGATGAGTGCATTGTCAACACCCTTTTCAGCTCATCTCCAGAACCTGCAAAACAAGTGGAAACAAGAAAACAAAATAAAAGAAAATAGAAGAAGGAAAATAAAAGTTTAACCCTAATGACCAAAGCCAAACAGAAGCAAGAAAAATGGTCATTATGGTTAACCAAAAATAAAAACTCAAAAGCAAGTGCAATCTCAGAATTACCAACAAGGAACTCCCCCTGAAATAAATCCCAGAGAAAGCTAAAAAATGTACTCCAAAATTTCTCCCCCTTGTTGACAATTGGACTCATCAAGTGAGACTAAATGCACTCTAAAGATGCATAAACACAAACTCCCCCTGAAATGCAGCTCCCCCTCAAAATATGCTATGAATGCAGATGGGGTGCAGGTGGAGTGTGAAAAGCATGCTTCTTAGATATGATTAACTGCAATTACAACATCTAACAGGTATAGCAAAAGATATATTGTCTAAGATACATGACATGATTAGTGCAACAGATGATATCTAAAGAGAGTCATTAGCACGCATTTTTTGAATTTTTGCAAACAAAAGCATCACCACATTTTGTAATTGACAAGCAAGGTAAAACATGAGATGCAAAAGCTAACTGGTATCTACCAAGATAAGCATTGTCCAAAAGAAAGTGCTTCAGCAAACTTGTCATCTTTTTAAATTTTTCAGACTAATTCTTTTTCCTTTTTATTTTTTCATTTCTGCCAGGGGTTATTTGCGTGTCAAACCTTATGCTAACCGACCAAGTCAAGCCTAGGCCAGAACTGGACCATCAGAAGCTTAAGACATTGGTCTTGGCATACATTACACCGTCCTAGTTCATACCAAAGTGGTATGGTAGGCAGTCCAGAACAATGCAATGCGACAAAGCAAAC
Organism: Zizania palustris; assembly: GCA_019279435.1. NCBI lineage: Eukaryota > Viridiplantae > Streptophyta > Magnoliopsida > Poales > Poaceae > Zizania > Zizania palustris. The sequence continues at coordinate 56,356,628 of JAAALK010000285.1, read as the reverse complement.
CCACCTGGATCTTTTCTGATAATCATAGAAAATGCATAAATTTTTTATTTTTCTGAATTTTTTTATCATTTTTATAACACATTTTTCATATTTAAATCATATAAATGTCCAAGTTGCGTATCTGCATCTAAGTAAGGATCAAGCTACAAGGCATGTAAAAGATAGCGAATGCATTCAGCCTACACATGCTAGTTACCAGAAGCAATGGTGATCATTTATCAATTTTAAAATACAAAACCATGCATATGACAAATATCAGATATATCATGTGAACTGAACCAGAACATGATCATCGACAAGTAATCAAAAACATATACTAGCTAGAGAAAGTAAAGCAGATTGATCATATAACAGAAGCAAGCTCAAAGTGTGATCGATGATTATGCATGATATGAATGCACACAAAAAGACTCAATAAAAATAAAGAAGAAAAGAAAAACAGACTCAAAAGTATCCAAAAAAAGATACACAACTCCCAAATCACGATCAATAATCATGAGTGAGACCAAACGGTCCAATGCCAGGTTTAGTAAAAGTGTTGAACCAGTGTCGAGCCATCTGCGCGTATGTAGGAAAGCAAAAGGAATCATATGAGTCTGGACCAAAACGCGGCTCAAAGCGCGGTCCTCTGTTCTGCCTAAAATCACGGCCACTAGCTCCAAAACCGTATCCATAACGATCTAGAACTCTACCGGAACGAAAACCACCCTCCGGAGCACGATCATAAAAACCGTCTCCTCTACCACCACCTACACGACGTGACCTGGCCTCTAGCCTCTCTCTACGTCGAGGGACTCTCTGTCTACCACCCTACGAGTAGAACTGCTCCTGCCCACCTCGAGCTCTCTCTGCTCGCTCAACCCGCTTCCTCCTGAAGCAAAACTCCTCAAGATGCCCGTCTCTCTAACAAAACTCACAATGATAGATAGGCTTCTTGGTATGTGGTTGAGGCTTGGGATCCTTAGGCTTGGTGGTGTTTGGTGGATCATCTTTGGTGTGAGAGGGTCCAGGTAAAGAATCAAGAGAAGTGTGAAGAGTTTTAGGCTTTGGGACCCAGATCTGCTTCTTAGGTGGAGCTTTAGGTTGTTCTTGGATCACTCCATCCTTGGGCTGACTATCCTTAAAGTACTAAGTGGAGTGAGTCTTGGGATATCTCTGCTCGGGATTCATCTTACTCCACTCCACTACTCGGCTAATGGCGCTCTCAAAATCAGCCTTGGTGTAGGTGTAGCCTACCCCAAACCCATCCTGCCTCTTAAACTGCTGTATCATCATGCCGAGTTGTGGCTCTCTAGCACTGATCCAACTCAGGATAGAACGGAGGTAGAAGTTCTCGTTCTGAACATCAGCTAGCTCCTCTCTCAAGGAAGCTAACACCTCCACCTGAGACAAGCAAATCTCACATGCTTTATCAACTACGACAGACTTCTCAGCTTTTAGCTTGATCAACTCCATTCTAATGGACAGACAGTTCTCACAAACAGTGGGTGGAACTGACAAGGTCTCAAGCTCTAGCTTAGTCTGCTCCAACTCAGCTCTCACTCCAGCTAACTCGCTCAACTGCTCATCACTCTTGGCTCTCAGCTCAGCTGTACAAGCTAAATGGGATGGGCAGTCTACACAAGGTACGACGACAGTGGCATTAGCATCTTTTAGCTCCTGCTGAGCGCTCTCAAGCTCAGTGGCCAATGCGTCTCTCTCGTCTACTCTCTCTGTGTACCTGGACTTAAGAGTCATCAGGTCACACAACTGCACCTCACAGTTAGGGCACTCACCACTATCACCCAAGCAAGGGGAAGAAGACAGACTCTCAATCTTGCCATTTGTTGTGGCAAGCTCACTCTCAAGCTCATCTATCCTCTTCTTAGCCCCTCTAAGCAGTTTCTCCTGATACTTCAACTCCTGACTGTTCTGTTCTAGTAAATTAACAAATTCTTGTTCATAGGAAGATGCCTTCTCGTCGTCGTCGTCGGAGGAGTCCTTCTCTTTCTTCTCCCCAAGAGCCATTGAGCAGAAGCTCTTATGGGGTCTTCGGCTGTGACGTGAGCGACTCTTCGGCTTGTCCCCAAAGGTCATGAAACAGAGGCTCGACGGATTGTCCCTGTCCATCCCCTTCCTGATCATGATCTCTTCATCACTTGAACATGAAGACGAGGAGGAAGACGAGTATCTCTTGGAGTATCTTTTCTCAATCTCGGCGAAGAAGGTCTTGTCTCGCTTCTTATTCTCACGCCTGTAATCGTTTAGAGCCTTTCGAAAAAATCTTGTCTTGGACTTGCCCTTTGTGGAGTTGTCATACTTGTCGGAGTTGTAGGAGTTACTGCCGGTGCCCTTCTTGTAATTCGTCTGCTTGGGACAGTCGGCGATGAAATGACCTGGGTCACCACACTCAAAGCATCTGAATTTTGTGCCATGTCTCTTAAATATTCGCTTATCATAGACACGTCGCACCCGGTTGTTAAACAAGCATAGATCATCATCTCCTAGAGTATCAAGTTGTTCCTCGGAGATAGACATCAAGGAAAAGGCAGTACAACTCATGACATTAGGATCAGCCGACGGTGTCGCAAGCGCGAGAGTCTTTGAGTCAGAATCAGTGAGATTTGATCTCAACTGAATATCGACCTCTGAGGCCTTGAGCTTACTAAAAAGCTCTGCGATGGTCAAGGTATCATAAGATGTGCTCTCAACAATAGCAGAAACCTTGATCTCCCAGATCTTAGGGTCCAAGGTATGGAGTACCTTAAGCGCATGTTCATGATCCGAGACCAACTAATCACGCTCGGCCTTGTTGACACGAAGCTTGTTAATGATCGATTGAAAACGACCAAACAACGCCTCAACCATCTCACCCGGCTTCTGTGAGAAATTCTCATACTCACGCCGGTAGGTCTAATAAAGCCTAGCCTTAACCTGAGCTGTCCCCTCATGATGTGCCTGGAGGGTAGCCCAGATCTCTCGAGCAGTGGTGAGATAGATAACATGCTCAAACTCACTAGGACCTAGACCAGAAAATAAAATATTCACCGCCTTACTATTATTTTGATGCTGGGTAATTACATCAGCAGCAGTATCCGCAGCAATAGTCCTTATGGTGAAGTTAGGATGAACACAAATCTCCCATATGTCCGAGCTCTGGCTCATAAGGTATGCTCGCATGCGAGTCTTCCAATAAGTGTAGCCAAAAGCTTATAGGGACAGGATTTTACCAGAAGACGTCATGGTCACTACCTAGGTTTAGAATCGGTTAAGATATTAGAAAAACCTAACCTCCCTCTGGTACCACATGTAGGACCGAAAGTAGCGACCAGTCGACGGAGGCGCCACATGGACTCCGTCAGAGTCGACTGACGGAGGCCAGTCGACGGAGGCCTCAGAAGACGCTTCTCTGCGCCCTGGCCTTCTCCCAATGATGACGATCGGAGTGCCTTGATGAGGCTTCCCCTCCTGGCCCCCTTTCTTGAAAGGATGATAGGGCTTCGAACTTTTCTAGAGCCTCTACCTCGGGCTAGTCGAGAAGTTGGGGAGACCAAATTGGTCTCCATCATAACAGAGGCCGAAGGGCCGGAGCTCAGCGTCGCCCTTGAACGGGCAACTTACCAGGTACGAAGCACCTACAAAATTAGTTTCATTTGAAGTGTATATATATAAAATACTCACCTTGCTCTTCTTTTCCTTTGTCAGCATGTTGTTCTATCTCGTGCAGTGGCTGTTTCCAATGAGCGCGAGTGTAATCGGCTCAAAGAGAAGGTGACGGCTCTCCAAGAGAGCCTTGTTGACTCCGAGAACCGGGCCTCGAGCTAGGAGGAGATAGCTCATGCAGAGTGGAGCGCAAAAGCGAAGCTGGAGGCTGCGAAGAAGGAGCTTGCGGTCGAGCAGGTGATGCTCCGAACCAGAGTCGAAAGGCTTCGAGAGGAGCAAGCAGCATCCAAAGCTGAGGTTGTAAGGCTTCGGGAAGAAAGGCAATGTTTGGATGACGATGCAAGGATGCTGCTTGGGCAGAAAATTGTCCTTATGACGAAGACAGCCGAGCTCTCCATTCTGATTCATGACATGCAGCACTTGACTGAGGCTCTGAATGCGGAGAAGACAAAGTTTGAGAGTGTGGCCTCCGAAACCATGGACGTCCTTCAGGGCGTCTTGGAGTATTTCGGGACTTCCTGCGCCTCTTCGTCATTGGCCAACAATACTTTAATTTGTAAATTGAAGATGATCCAAGTAGCGGCGAAGACAATGAAGACTTCGGGTACTCGGTACGGAGAGATCTCTAGATAGGTAACCGCTCTTGGAGTACTTCGCCACTTTGAGGACATTGGGATTTCTATTTCACCGGATCCCAAAGTAGCCCCCGCTAGTTTTGGTGGTGACCGGTTGTTGACCCCTTCGCCCGACATGGTCGTAGCTTGGGAAGCCTTTCATCCATCATGGAGAGATGAAGGCCGGATGGCGGTGAAGGCGTGGATTGACGAGGGCCATCGTCAAAAACAAGCACATATGTTGCCTTCGACCAGCAAGCCCCCTCCGGACCCGAAGGTCTAGCTCTCCTTAGGGTCCTGTTATGTAAAAACTTGTATTTCTACCTTTCTTTTCAATGAAAAAGACTTATTTGGAAATGTTTTTAGGATTTCCCATGTCTTTTGGATGATGAACTCGAAGTATTAGAGGTTAACGAAGGGCTCCGTCAACAGTGGGCTACCATCGAAGCCTTAAGACTTCACAGGCGTCCTCGATTTTCAATTCCTTAGGGAAGCCATGGAGAGATTACACCTGAAATTTGTAAAGAAGTATTAGCTTATATTAATGAGGAAAAGGGGGAAAAGAGGTTGTAAATTTAGCATCCTCATCCTCGGAGGATGTTGAATGGTCCGAAGAGGAGTGGTCTGGCGAAGATCAAGCGAAGACTAGCCCCGAACGACTTCAGACCTGGGCCGAGCTTCGGCAAGAGCAAAAAGACATCCGAGCTTCGAAGAAAGGGAAGCGGATAAAATGTAAAGTCCTAAAGACTCCGGGCTCAGGAACAAGTTTCCCTCAAAGCCGATCTAACTCTGAATCTAGTCTTGGGGACCGGAGGGGTCTTCGCTTTCTTCTTTGCTTAGACACTGATTTTTCATAGTGTAATATAAATGATTGAGTAATATAAATTGAAATTCTTTGAAATTGTGCCTTTACCTCCTAGCCCCTCTTTGAGGGTGAGCGCCTCCGATTTTCAATCGAAGGCGGTTACGCACAATGATTGTCATGCCTACTAAGAGTACAATTTCAATAAGGTTTTTTATTTTGGGTGCTCAGAGCCTGTTGGGGGAATAAGTTTTCCCTTAAATAGGGGCCAAATGACATCAGCCTCTGCAGGCCTCGGGCCCGGAGCCTGGCATCGCTGAAGCATAAAGTCAGAGAGGAACCCTCCTACCGAAGTTATTTCCAAGACGCAATCAGTCAAAGCCTCCGGACTCCCTTCAGAGTTCTCTGGAGCATTGCCTCCAGACTTCCTTCGGAGTCCCCCAGAGCCTTGCCTTCAGGCTCCCTTCGGAGTCCTCTGGAGCCTTGCCTCCGGGTTCCCTTCGGAGACCTCCAGAGCCTTTCCCTTGGGCTCCCTTCGGAGTCCTCCGGAGCCTAGCCTTCGGGCTCCCTTCGGAGTCCTCCGGAGCCTTGCCTTTGGTCTCGCTTTGGAGTCAACCCTCCGGGCTCCCTTCGGGGTTCCCCAGAGCCAGCCTCCGGACCCCCTCAGGTCCTTTTCGAAGCTAAGTCTCCAGAAGTCCACTTCGAAGTGCCCTTCGGAGCCTTTGATGCAGTCTCCGCCCGAAGAGCACCGGCCACCACTCCGAACCAGGAAAATATCTCAACTCCGCTGCAGTGCAGAGCCATACCGGGGGCCCCTCTGCCCCTAGTATGTCATTTAGCAGCTCAGAAGTGACGTTTATCTGACACGTATGTAAAGCTGTAAAGTTATTTGTACAGTAGTCTAGTCTTTTTTCCCTTCTTGCCCCTATGAGGCCTATGACTTGTAGAGGGCATTTAGGTCTTTTCCTTTGGCCTGCGTGCCTATAAAAGCAGGGCCATGCCCTTGTAATAGAGGGATCCATTAGGTTCAGTAGAGGCAAACTTTGCCAAATCCACTGTAGACTGGACGTAGGGCTATTATCCCTTCGGGGAGGCCTGAACCAGTATAAATCCTTTCTCTCTCTATGAGAACCCTTCGAGGTTCACTCTATACACAATATACACACAAAACCTGCTATAGCTAACGCAACTGCTACAACAGTTGGCGCCATCCGTGGGGAACCTAGTACTAAAAGCTAAGTTTTCTGCCACTACCTGTGTCTCAAAGTGTGCTTGAGGGGGGAGCTTAGAAGTTTTCTTGCTTCGCGCACCCTCCGGCAAGGGGCTTCGAGTGCAGCCCGAAGGCCTTTCTCGCCTTCCACCATCCCTCACGCTTCAGAGTTTACCCTCCGGCAAGGGGCTCCGCTTCGCGCGCCGAAGGCCTCCGAAGCCCCAGGGGCTACGAGGCAAGCTTTTCACCCACTTTACGAGGTATGTACACAGTCTGAAGCTTCACTTCGCTGTGCAATTTACAATTATTTCAATAAATCATTGAAGTCGTACTTCACCTTAAAACTGAAGTCTTACTTCGCCTTTAAAGCAAAACTTTGCTCCACCTTATTAAAAGTCGAAGCCTTGCTTCGCGTTTTAAAATTCGAAGCCTTGCTTCACTTTATCAAAAATCTGAAGCCTTGCTTCGCTTTATTTGAAATTCGAAGCCTCGCTTCGCTTTGAAAAATCCAGAGCACCCCTCCAAAGGCTACACAGTGCCTCTGGGCCCATAACAGTGGGCTTTAGGACTCCCTCGAGAGACGACTCGAGGTGTCCAGGACTTTCGAGCGATGGCTCGACGAGTCCGGGATTCCAAGCTCCGGCCTGATGCATCCCAGGGTCGAAGGTGGCCCAGGGTCGAAGGTAGCCCAGAGTCATTGGTGGCTCAACCCATCTCAGGTTCGGTTAATCCACACCAAATACTCAATCACTACCACTGCAAATTTTAGGCTGCCTTTTGCCATTGGGAAGGGGACAATAAGATCCATCCCCCACCGGGCCATTGGCCATACTGGAGTGATAACTGGAAGAGGTGTTGGTGGACGATGACTCCATCTTTCCATCCATTGACAACCCTGGAAAGTGCATACTAACGCCTCCGCATCAGCTACTATTGTAGGCCAATAGAGCCCCTGGCGAAGTGTTTTGCCTGCTAAAGCCCGAGGGGCAAGATGGCTACCACATAGGCCTTCATGAATTTCTCAAAGTATGTCTTGGCCTTCGGCTTTGGAAATACATCAGAGCAGGGGAGAACAGACTCCGACCTTGTATAAAATACCATTGATAATATGATAGTTCCGGACCCTTAACTGTAATCTTGATAGCCTTGGGCCTTCGGGCAAATTGGCATCGTCTTGTAATAAATCCATAATTGGGCTCCGCCAATCGGTACTTGGTATGCAAAGTACCTTAGCGGGAGGGTGGTGTGATATTGAATGGGAGGCAAGATCTTCATAAAAAGCCCCTTTCGTGATGTCTAGGGCTCTGGCTGTAGCTTTTGCCAAAATGTCTGCTTGCAAGTTATCAGCTCATGGGATGCTCCAGATAGAAATCCCTTTAAATGCTGCTTCGGTCTTACAGATTTCTTCCAAATATTTAGCAAGTTGCGGATGCCGAACTTGAAAGCTTTTATCAACGTGCCCTGATACAATCTGGGAGTCTGTTTTTATAACAACTCTTGCGGCACCAAGTGCACGTGCCTTGTGAAGCCCCAACAGGATTCCTTCATACTCCGCAATATTATTGGTGGACTTATAGTTAAGCCTTGCGGAGTACATTTCTTTTTGCCCTGAAGGCGAAATTATGACTGCTCTAGTGCCTACTCCAGATGCTTGAAAGTCTCCGTCAGAGTATATGGTCCATATACCTTCATTTGATTCTTCCAGAGCCCATACTGCAGACGGAGTCCACTCCACTACAAAATCAGCCTCTACCTGTCACTTGATGGTTGTTCTTGCTATGAAAGAAATACCAAAGGGGGCTAACTCAACAGCCTATTTTCCAATTCTCCCTGTAGAATCCTTTCTTCGGAGCATATCCCCAAGAGGGTAAGAAGTTGGTACAATTACATTATGTGCCAAAAAATAATGTCGTAATTTCCTCGAAGCCATTATCAGGGCATAGGTAAATTTCTCGATCTCGGAATACTGAGTTTTGGCTCCGGATAAATCTTCCGATATGAAGTATATCGGATTTTGTACAACTTCCCATTGAAATCCACTTCTCAAATAAGGACTTGCACTGACAGTGGAACCTATGGCTTCAAGATAGAGAAGAAGAGTTTCATCTGCGAGGGGCACAGTGAGTGTTGCAATATTGCCGAGATAGTCCTTGATTTCATCGAAGCTCTTCTGGCACTCCGGTTTCCAAGTAAAATCTTCGGACCCTTTTAAAGCTTTGAATATTGGGAGGCTCCGCTCTGCGGACCTTGCCAAAAATTTTCTAAGGGCTGCGAGGCATTCAGCGAGCTTCTGGACTTTCTTCAAATTTTCTGGTGGAGCCATCCTTTGCAATGCACTTATCTGCGTTGGGCTAGCTTCGATCCCTCTGCTCGAAACTAAATATCCTAACAATTTTCTAGCTTTAGCCCCGAAGATACATTTCTCGGAGTTGAGGCAAACTCCACATGCTCGAAGGCTCTCAAATGTTTAGCTAGGTCTAGGCTATGATGGTGCTTTACAGCACTCTTTATTACAATGTCATCCATATAGGTCTCAACATTGCGACCTATCTGGTGACCTAGAGCCTTAGCAATTAATCTTGAAAAAGTTGCCCCGACATTTCTTAAGCCGAAGGGCATTCTGACATAACAAAAGACTCCCGAAGGAGTTATGAAGCTTGTCTTGGCTTCGTCTTCACGTTTTAACCATATTTGATCATATCCAGAGTACGCTTCGAGGAAGCTTAAAAGCTCGGAGCCGGCAATGGAGTCGACGATTTGATCAATGTGGGGCATGGGGTAGGGGTCACGTGGGCATGCTTTATTCAAGGATGTGAAGTCAATGCACATGCACCACTTACCGGAGGCCTTTCTTGACAAAGACAGGGTTAGCTAACCACTCTGTGTGGGCCACCACTCTAATGATCCTGGCCTTTAATAACTTCTCAACCTCCGCTTTGGCAAGGTCTACCCTTTCTGTCGACAATTTGCGAAGCCCTTGGTGAACAGGTAGAACCCTTGGGTTGACGAGAAGGCTATGCTCGATAATGCTTCGGTTGACTCCGGGAATATCTTCGTCAGACCCGGCAAAGACATCCATATTTTCTTTAATTACTTCTTCCAACGAAGTGGCAATTTCCGGAGGCAGTTCCTTGCCAAACTGGATGGGATAGTCTTTGCCATCCTTGACAATGATCTTTGTTACAATTTTCACCTTCGAGGCTTGGCTTGAGGGAGGATATCTTCTATGGGTCACTTGACGCGGAGGCATCCTCTGAATGATCATGCACATTATTTATCTGCCTATGATCAAGAGGTGGACCATGGCCATACTCCGCACTCCGCGTCGTAGCTTCGTTGTCGAGCACCGCAAGTACTCCTCCTTGCGTAGGCATTTTAGGCATAAATAATTGTGATGCGCCACAACTCCAAATTTATTTAGCATTCCCCTTCCAAAGATAACATTATAAGTGTAAGGGGCGTCGACGACGTCAAAAATCACCTCCTCCGATCTAGCCAGGAGCCCCTCTCCGAAGGTGACCTCGAGGCCTATTTGGCCGAGGGCATCGAGAGGAGGGCCTGCGAAGCCTTGAAGCGGACAAGATGTTGGAAGTAAATTCCTCCACGGGATGCATAATTGATTGAAGGCCTGAACGAAGATAATATCTACGGAGCTTATGCCATCAACCAATACTCTCCAGACCTCTATTCCTGCAATGTCAGCCGTAATAACAAAAGGGTCCGCACGAGGGAATTTAATTCAAGCTGCATCAGCTATGGAGAAGGATATGGGCACGTGAGAACACTCGAGCATTTCAGTAGCTGATGAGGAGGTCTCAATATGCCCTACTTCATGGACATACTCTCACCATTGACGCTTCGACATGTCGCCCAAGGTCCCTCCTCTGGAGATGGGGAGGACTACCCATTTACCGTAGTCTTGATTGTCCTCTTGCTTCGGAGGTGGCATAACACTGGCCACCAATGGCTGTCTTGGGTCTTCGAAGTTGTCCATGTGTCCGACAGTTTGCACCAACTCTGGACGTGTCACCGGAGGGGCCTGGTCGGTAGTGCCTCGACCAGAGCTCCTCTCAAGATACTCACTCCGTAGAGCTAATATGGACTTGCATGCGTTGGTACCATGGCTTCGGTTTTCGCCATGTACACAGTAGAAGAAGGCCTGACCTTGGCCAGCCGGCTTCCCTGACAGCCTCTAGACGCTGACCTTGTTTCCTTAAGCCTGCGGATTTTTAGAGGGAAATTTTGAAGAAGTCGGGGTGATATTTAAAACCTCGGAGCGAGGATACTTTTGTCCTCTTCGTCCATCATGCAGATTATTGTCGAAGGAGAACACTTGTGGTGGACTTGAAGTCTTCAGCTCAAGTTTGACTTCTTGGAGGACGGTTGGTAAAGACGAAGCCATCCTTTGGCACCATCCTTCTTCTTACTTAGCCTATTCCTCAAAGTAGGCCATTAGCTGGGCTACTAAGGAAATTTGCTTCCGATGAAGCTTATCGAGGAGGCCTACGTTTGTGACTCCTTCCCGTGCTGCATCAACAACGGACGATGCAGACAACCCTCTTATCTGTGACTTCGTATGAGCGAAGCACTAGAAAAATTATCATAGAGTTTCTCCAGGTTGCTGCTTCACCTGAAAAAGACTCCCTGTAGACATAAGGGGCACGAAGGTCCCCTGGAAATTGCTCACAAACTTCTTCCTCAACTGCTCCCAAGAGTTAATCGATCCTAGTTTCAAGGACCAGAACCAACGCAGAGCAACTCCTTCGAGCGTAAGGGGGAAACACTTCGCCATTGTGTCTTGAACCCCTCTGCTGGCTTCAATTGCTAGAGCATAAGAGCTGGATGATTCACCGGGATCTTCCTCTCTAGAGTACTTGCACAGCTTCGAAGTCCTGAACTTGGGGTCAAAGCACACTTTTTGCAAGTCTGGGTGCAGCGGAGATTCATCGTCGAAGGAAGCATTCTTAGTGCTTCTCTAGATCTCAGAGGCTTTAGGATAGTAAGTAGGGTCATCATCTTGAGGCACCTCCGGGATGACGGGGCTGGCCAAAGGGCGAAGACTATTGGCAGCTCCTTGCCTCCATCTTTCAACTTCGGCCTGAAGTCGAGCCATCTGGACCACCATGTCACCTGAATGGACTTCATTTCCTTCGGTGGGGCCATCCAGGTCATGAAAACTGAGGAAGTCAGTTTGAAGCATGGACGAGGCCGTAGGAGGGGCTCCGTTGGTTCGGAGTATAGACAGAGCCACAAGAGGAACTCTGTATGCTCGAGGAAGAGTATTTACTTCAGGAGTTTGAGGTGGGGGGACCCCGGAGGGTCCTCTAACATCAGTGGTGTTCGAAGATCCCAACCTAGAGGTCCGAGAAGACCTCCGGAGGGGACTAGTGCCTAGGCTCCATTTAGGAGGCATGGCTCTAGCAAAGGATTGGTAGAGAACGAAGTTTTTGTACTAGGTTCCCCACGAACGGCGCCAACTGTTGGTGCAAAAGATTACGCTAACAGGTTTAGAGAACTTGAAATATTGATAAACGGAGTGTTTGTTTGTGAAGACTATTCCAAGCCTCCGAATTGGATAATAGCTTGAGATAGTTCAAAGTGTTTATTGAATATCTGAGTATTCGATACCCTTTACAGAGCGAAGAGGGGTATTTATAGATGGAATACATTGGGAAAAGACTCCTTTACCCTCTAATTACAACCGACTTAGAAGATACTGTTTAATATTCTTCGTAGGGCTAAAAGAGTAAAAGACTAATCTAATCAGTGAGAAGATAATTCTTCTGTCCTCGCTGGCAGTACCCCTCGGGTAAAGAGGCTCCGGGAGGCTTCATCATGTCGAAGCCTTGACGGAGGTCTTCACTGTAGAGAGTTCCGAATACAGCGAAGCCTTGATGCTTTTAGGAGCTTCGGAGACCAAAGCTTATGACTTCGTTTCTTCTGATTCTGTTGTTGTTGAGGCTTCCTTAATTTATGGAGGATGAAATATTTTCCCCCAACATATGGTTTTCTCTTGTCTTGCATTTGATGATTGGTCGGTCTAGTCTGTGAATGGTTTGTACTTTCCATTCAAGCACTTTGGTGGTGTCTTTCCGTTTAGGACACCAGTTGTTTTTAGACTAGATTATTTCTAGTGCTTATGATATCTCACAGTTTTTTGATAGGAGAGTGATAGCGCTATTTCCATATGTGTTTTTTGGTCTGAGTTTTTTTGTTAACTCTTGAGGTGCATTGGGTGTTGTGAGAAGGCCATTGTTTCGAAAGAATTTTTTAGGCGCCCATTCATCCCCCTCTGGTCGCTACTCTCGGTCCTTAAGGGGGCCTTCATACATAGCTACCTCGAGCACTAGCCAATTTAGATGGAGCGCCTCCGAGCCCTCAAGAAATTAGATGTCAATGTCTGAAAGCTGAGCCTGGGCAGGTAAAAACACCCCCGCATTCTCATTAATAAACTGAAGTTTTACAGGCCTATAGCTAAGTATTACAAAAGTGAAGCCTAAGAAGAATCTACACCTTCGGAGGTGGGCGTCGCGATCCCGAAGGTGGGCTCAACACCCCCGCTCGGTGCAAGCAGATGGTTTCCTAGAGCTCGAGGATGGCTTCGTGTGGGAAAGGTCAGGTGAGGCCCTCCGAACACCACCGGCATGACAGAGATTGCCGCCTCGAGGTGGTGGCACCCTGCTTCATGAAGAAGCTGAAGCACTCCTTGCCCAGCCACTCGCCCCGCCATCAGCGCAAAGCCTTTCAGGGTCTCCTCCATCACGGAAGTGGCCGTGTGGAGAAACTGAAGCCAATCCCCGATCGGGTCCCGGTCGTTGAAAGATAGAGCCCGGCAGGTGGTCCCCAAGTGACCCAAGACTTCGGTTAGGGTGGTGGTGGCCTCGTCGACCCCTCGCACCATGACTTCCTCCAAGTCCTATTGAGCCGAGTGAAGCTCGGAGTTCTTTGCAGACATCTTTGAGCTATTATCCTTCGAAGACAAGAGCTCCTAACGAAGCTTCTCAATCTCCGATGTCTGCTTCGCCTAGACTTCGGCCGCCCTAGTGGCCTCAGCCTTCACTGCCTCGGTCGCCCTTGCCGCCTCCGCCTTCGCTGCCTCAGCTGCCGCCTCTACCTCCCTCTGGCAGTGGGCTGCTTCGGAGACATCCCGACAAAGGGTTTTGACCCCCTCCGTCATAAAGACCTCCTAACGATCAAAGGAGGTGATGGCCACGCGGGTTAATGTGAAGGCCTGGCAGGAGCAAAAAGAAGCATTAATATCAAGGAAACTGAAGTACACCAAGACTCAAGACGAATTCGCACCCACCTGAAGGATAGTCTCTTGGGCGTTTCGGAGGAGGTCTCCGTGGGCACGATGGCTCAGCTCTATCACTAAATCAGTCCTCGCCTGGGCATCACTATAGTTGAAGAAATTGTCCACCAACTCCATTGCAGGAGCCCCCAGTGCAAGGAGGGATGTCACGAGAGGCACCCAGCTTCCAGATGCCTCCCGAAGTGGGCTCTGGCCCACGATGTCCAACGTTTCGTCAGTAGGCTCTGAAGGAACCACCTCGTCTCGGTCAGTCCCCTGGTCAGCCCCGTATAAGGACCATTCAGACCCCTCGCTGCTATCTTTTCTACTATCACTGCTTTCGGAGGTCTCCTCCGTGTCGCAGCTTCAAGCCCTGTGCGACCGGTTCTGGCAGCATCTAAGAAAAAGAAGTCAAAAAGCACGTTAGTTTAATTAAGTTCGAGGAAGAGAACAAGTTTGGTAAGTGTTGGGGGAAAATATTTCATCCTCCATAAATTAAGGAAGCCTCGACATCAACACAATTAGAAGAAACGAAGTAAGGAGCTTTGGTCTCTGAAGCTCCTAAAAGCATCAAGGCTTCGCTGTCTTCGGAGCTCTCTAGAGTGAAGACCTCTGTCAAGGCTTCGGTGTGATGAAGCCTCCCGAAGCCTCTTACCTGAAGGGGTACTGCAAGCGAGGACAGAAGAATTATCTTCTCACTGATTAGATTAGTCTTTTACTCTTTTAGCCCTACGAAGAATATCAAACAATATCTTCTAAGTCAGTTGTAATTAGAGGGTAAAGGAGTCTTTTCCCAATGTATTATGTCTATAAATACCCCTCTTCGCTCTATAACGGGTATCGAATACTCAGATATTCAATACGCACTTCGAAATATCTCAAGCTATTATCCAATTCGAAGGCTTGGAATAGTCTTCACAAACAAACACTCCGTTTGCCAGTCTTTCAAGTTCTCTAAACCTGTTAGCGTAATCTTTTGCGCCAACAGTAATGTACCTTCGACCTCCTTGGTGGGAGAAAGCTCTGCGTACTTTGAAGGCGCGAAGAGCCCTCCAAAGTCTATCTCGCAGGCTTGCGACCCCTCGAAGCCCAAACCGGTGGAGGTAGGGTCTGGAACCACTCCTGCTACCTCCAACGTCGTCATCCTCAGCTCCGAGACCACGGCCTTAGCTTTAGCCTCCAGACGCTTGACCGCACCATCGTCGCTTGCTTCACTGTTCGAGGGGGAATCAACCTCCATGGCCTCCGGTAGGTTTCCCGAAGCCCTCACATTCTCCGAAGGACCCTCGGAGCGCCTGGGCGACGGACTACCCGGCTCGCTGTCATCTACTCTCTTCCGCTTCGAGCCCTCACTCGAGGGCACTGGGTCCATGAATCGTAGGAGCTCGAGGACCCCTACAGCACCCATCTAGGTCCAGATTCGATTGTACCGTTCCCAGGACCCAACCAGAGCAACCCTCCTATCATGCTCGTCTGGTGTTGGAGGTCCCACGACGCGTTCGACCACTATGATGGCCTCCTTCGGCATGCGCACCTCATGCGAAGCTGCATCAGCAAATACCCTCGGTTAGCCTCGAGCATAAGAAGAAGCAAAGACATCTCGAAGCCTTACCAAGAAATTCCGAAAACACCACTCGCAGGCCATCCGAGTTAGTGGCTCGGAACAAGGTGTTAGGCCAAGAAAGTGCGAGGGATTGATCCGAAGGGTGATGAACTCTTCGGCCAAGTCCCTCATGCTCATCCTTCGGGCCACCCTCTGCAGCAACTCGATCCGATATTGGATTGTTCCGGAGTCTGGTGATATCTTGGCTTGGCGACGATACGCAATGAGGGTGTTAGTTCTCCGAAGGGGGAGTCCGCACCGACCGAAGCATAGAACCATTCTTGGTCCCACCTCGAACGCCAGCGGTTGTTCACGGCCCTTGCTGGGAAGACATTCGCGTACTCCTTCTGAAGCTGAAAATTGGCGCTACCGAAGTGATGGGGGATTGGTCCCGATCTTCCGCTAGGTAAAGGATAACTTGGGTTGGTGGAGAATCTCGACGTTGGCGATCCAAGGCTCCGGTCCGGCGGATCAAAACCTTGCAATCGTTACACCACTGTCTCCGTTGGTTATGAACCACGCAGGACGCGATTGACCTCGCCACGAAGGCTAATTCCTGCAAGCGAACCCAAGAACACAAGCAAGAACAGGAAGGATACAAATCGAATGCCAAATCATAGACAAACAATGAAAAGGTGAGGTTTCACAAACGCCTATGCAGCAGCCAATCGGTCCGGTGCAAGAGGCGGGATCTAAACACACAAGTGTAGATGCAAACAAAGCAAAACCTAACCCTAGAGGCGGCTGGCGTGAGTATATAAAGGGTGGGCAGCCTGTAGAAGGCGAACAGACTCAGTAGAAGGCGAACAGACTTAGACTATGGGCCAACACGGCCCAATTCTGTCATGCAGGACTGTTTCAAACACACAGGTCGACTCGAGACTCCAAATGAGACGAAACCAAT
This sequence comes from Zizania palustris, assembly GCA_019279435.1. Lineage (NCBI taxonomy): Eukaryota > Viridiplantae > Streptophyta > Magnoliopsida > Poales > Poaceae > Zizania > Zizania palustris. Next base: position 56,340,562 of record JAAALK010000285.1, on the reverse strand, counting down.
GGCAAACGATCCGTCTTCTCCTCAGCTTTCCAAAAAGTCCAAGAACGCATCAATCGGACTTCGTATGAGGGAGTTATGCCCATTTTGGTGCATGGTGGTTGATGTAGTCCGAACCAGCGAATTCTTGACTTCAAAACATCCGTGCGACTCCGTCTTCAACTCCAACTCTTCTATTCCATCTCCATGTTCCTAAGCAACAGAATATCACTAGTATTCAGTAGCATCCCGTCCAAACAAATATTAACATGGTTGCTAAGGAAAGAATTAACCTCATGGTTCAAGCGACGGGCACGGGCGCGTGTGATTGGTCCTTGTAGTTGAATTGTAGGTGGAGACTCCATGTGTGTATCAGGCGAAGTGATGTCCTCATCATCCTCCCCTTCTTGAATTGGAGTCGTCCTCGACTCAAGCTCATCGTCATCTCCCAAATAGGGCTTTAAATCTGAAATGTTAAATGTGGGACTAACCACAAAAGCTGCAGGCAACTCAAGTTTATATGCATTATCATTTATCTTCTCAAGCACACGGAAAGGACCATCAGCACGGGGCATCAATTTAGACTTTCTCAAATCAGGAAAACGATCCTTGCGCAAGTGCAACCAAACAAGATCTCCTGGTTTGAAAAACATCTTCTTTCTTCCTTTATTTGCCTTTTGAGCAAAATAGCGTGCCTTCTTTTCTATAACTTCCTTGGTCTTCAGATGCATAGCTTTCACAAACTCTGCATGCTTTGTTGCCTCCATGTTTGCTCTCTCTTGAAAAGGAAGTGGCAGCAAATCAAGTGGTGTGATTGGCTTAAAACCATACACCACTTCAGATGGGCACAATTGTGTTGTTGAGTGAATAGCTCTATTGTATGCAAATTCAACATGTGGAAGCCAGTCCTCCCATTCTTTCAAGTTCTTCTTAATCATTGTTCGCAGCAACATGGAGAGTGTACGGTTTACCACCTCTGTTTGACTATCAGTTTGCGGGTGACAAGTTGTTGAAAATAGCAATTTTGTGCCAAGCTTGGCCCACATTGTCTTCCAAAAGTAACTCATAAACTTCACATCACGATCTGAAACAATGGTTCTAGGCATCCCGTGCAATCTCACAATTTCCCTAAAAAATAAATCAGCAATATGTGAAGCATCGTCGGTCTTGTGACAGGAAATAAAGTGTGCCATTTTAGAAAACCTATCCACGCTTATAAATATGGAGTCTCTCCCCCTCTTTGTCCTAGGCAATCCCACAATAAAGTCCATGCTAATATCTTCCCAAGGTGCACTAGGAACAGGAAGTGGAGTATACAAACCATATGGGTTAAGTTTGGACTTAGCTTTATGGCATGTGGCACAACGCTGCACAAATCGTTCAACATCTCTCCGCATCTTTAGCCAATAAAAATTATTGGACAGCAGGGCCAAAGTATTTTCTCTCCCAAAATGTTCCATTAAACCACCGTCATGTGATTCCTGCAACAACAGCAAACGCACCGATGAATCTGGAACACATAGCTTGTTAGCATGGAACAAGAACCCGTCATAAACATGAAATTTTTTCTAGCCTTTCCCATCATTACATTTAGTGTATGGTTCAGCAAATTCTTTATCTACAACATACAAATCTTTCAAACTTTCCAAATCTGGAACATTGATATCAAGTTGACATAAAATAACAATCCTATGAGACAATGCATCAGCAACCACATTTTCTTTGCCATTCTTGTATTTCACAATGTATGGGAATGATTCAATAAATTCAACCCATTTAACATGTCTACGGTTCAATTTAGCTTGCCCTCTCAAATATTTTAGTGCTTCATGATCAGAATGTATAATAAACTCCTTAGGCAAAAGGTAATGTTGCCAAGTTTCAAGCACACGCACTAAGGCATATAATTCCTTATCATAGGTAGAATAATTCAACTGTGGACCATGCAATTTCTCACTAAATAGGCCACGGGTTTACCTCCTGGTAGCAGCACACCTCCTATTCCAAAACCACTAGCTTCACATTCTAACTCAAAAGGCTTACTGACGTCGGGTAGCTGAAGTAGAGGTGCACATGTAACGCGATCCTTGAGTGTGGCAAAAGCTTGTTCTCGTGCTGGCTCCCAAGTAAAAGTAACTCCCTTCCTGGTCAACTCAGGTAAAGGATCGGCTTTGGTGCTAAAATCTTTCACAAAACGCCGGTAGTAACCTGCAAGACCAAGAAAACTACGTACTGCAAGGTTAGTTTTAGTTGCGAGCAGGACACGTTCTTTCAGATTAATAACTTGTGATGAAGAAGGAGAAGCAAGTTTATCTTTCGGTTGCTTCGAAAGCGTTTTGGCTACTTGCTGATTTTCAGAAGGTTGTTTGCTCTTTTGTGCGTCCCTAGCATGTTTTTCTTGTTCAAATTTCACAATTTCAGCAGGAGTCATAGGAAGCAATGTAACTTTCTTTCCTTTATACATAAATGTTTACTTATTGCTCCTACCATGGTGTGTAGCATCAGTATCATACTCCCAAGGTCTACCAAGTAACAGAGAACATGTTTGCATTGGTACTACATCAAAATCAGCAACTCCGAAGTATGTACCAATGGAAAATTCAATGTGAGCAGTTTGTGTTACCATGACCTTACCGCTATTGTTGAACCATTGCACGTGGTAAGGGTGTGGATGTGCACGTGTGGGAAGTTGAAGCTTAGTTACCATGTCGTGGCTCACCAAATTGTTGCAACTACCGCTGTCAATGATGACACGTACACGGCGGTCATTGACGACGAAGAAGGTCTGAAACAGATTGTTCCGTTGTGCCTGGTCGTCCTGGTCCATGTGAGTGCTCAAAACACGTTGTACAATAAGTGCTTGGGTACTGTTGTTATCTGCCATGTTAGTGAAAAGACAAACAACAAAGAATAATCCTTATGGAACGCAACTAGGTGGAGTGGTGGGTGTGTGGTGGAAGAAATCCATCAAGCGCCTTACCCACGCTTGCAACTGTTCTTACCACGCCGCAGTGAGGTCACCGGCCTACAGGTGATGAACCAAGTGGAGGGTGGTGTGCAATTGCAAGAAATGGACCTGTCCTAACCAGGAGAAAGGTGTAGCTTGGAAGGCAAGTGAGTAGCAAGGGTTAGCGATAGTAATAACAGTTAACCAAGTTCAATAAGTATTCCCTAGTACTCGTCAAAGTTGCTGACCTTAGTGATCCCAATGTGAAAATTCAAGAAATAGAGGGAAATTATGTGCCCAAAACTCAATTGGAAGCAATAACAGGCCAAATTCAGCTTTCTGTAGATCGGACAAGGGATCGGACAAGAGATTGGACAAGGGATCGGACAAGGGAATCTGCCACTGCCTGCCTACCGCTGATCGGACAAGGGATCGGACAAGAGATCGGACAAGGGATCGGGCAAGCAATAGACAGGACCGCTTCTCTTTTTTTTTGATTTTTTTGTTTCTCTTTTTTTCACTCTATTTTTTTTAACAAGGATGACACGAGATGCAACCACAAAAATTGGCACCTGCAACTGAGGTGGAATGTGGTTCACAGAAATTCAACAAGTTCGTTGAACGGCGAGCAAAAACTTTGACCAATTTTTTTCTTTATCTTCCTGATTTTTTGGCGATTCTGGTGAGGGCTAACAGGAGAACCCTGTTAGGGTACCCCCCCCCCAAATTGGGTCAGGAACACGCTCAAAAAAATTTCAGATTTTTCTGCCAAACGAGCAAAAAGTTATGCCTGTTTTACCGAAGGGGGATCACAAAGACTCGATGTGGGAAAACGAAAAGGGTTGTGGGGGGGGGGGTTTCGGGTGGGGAATTTTTGAGACACAAGACCAACTACTACTCAACGACACAGAGGGATTACTAAACCAGCAACAAGACTCGACCAAGAACACAAACTCAACAAAGTTAAAACTGAAATTAAAATCGCAATGCACAAAGGGGTTCTCGGTGGGGAATTTTTTTTGGTGCGGGTTTTCTGGACTCTAGGTAAAAACAAAAGCAGATCGAGATTACCTAACGGGAAATCTGTGCTCTGATACCAACTGATGGGGATTGGTCCCGATCTTCCGCTAGGTAAAGGATAACTTGGGTTGGTGGAGAATCTCGACGTTGGCGATCCAAGGCTCCGGTCCGGCGGATCAAAACCTTGCAATCGTTACACCACTGTCTCCATTGGTTATCAACCACGCAGGACACGATTGACCTCGCCACGAAGGCTAATTCCTGCAAGCGAACCCAAGAACACAAGCAAGAACAGGAAGGATACAAATCGAATGCCAAATCACAGACAACGATGAAAAGGTGAAGTTTCACAAACGCCTATGCAGCAGCCAATCGGTCCGGTGCAAGGGGCGGGATCTAAACACACAAGTGTAGATGCAAACAAAGCAAAACCTAACCCTAGAGGCGGCTGGCGTGAGTATATAAAGGGTGGGCAGCCTGTAGAAGGCGAACAGACTCAGTAGAAGGCGAACAGACTCAGACTATGGGCCAACACGGCCCAGTTCTGTCATGCAGGACTTTTTCAAACACACAGGTCGACTCAAGACTCCAAATGAGACAAAACCAATGGCAAACGATCCGTCTTCTCCTCAGCTTTCCAAAAAGTCCAAGAACGCATCAATCGGACTTCGTATGAGGGAGTTATGCCCATTTTGGTGCATGGTGGTTGATGTAGTTCGAACCAGCGAATTCTTGACTTCAAAACATCCGTGCGACTCCGTCTTAAACTCCAACTCTTCTATTCCATCTCCCATGTTCCTAAGAAACAGAATATCACTAGTATTCAGTAGCATCCCGTCCAAACAAATATTAACATGGTTGCTAAGGAAAGAATTAACCTCATGGTTCAAGCGACGGGCACGGGCGCGTGTGATTGGTCCTTGTAGTTGAATTGTAGGTGGAGGCTCCATGTGTGTATCAGGCGAAGTGATGTCCTCATCACGAAGGCCATGGCCCTATACACTCTGTCTAGCCCCTTCTACTTCTTCTTGGGTTTGCACCAGGCCTCGTGTAGGGTTGTTAAGACGTCGACTCGCCCTTCACACCCTTTGGCCCTCATTGCCCACTCAAAGATGGCAAGGAGAGCTACTACATTAGGATAAAGGTGGGGAAGCTCGAAGTTAAACATGCTTAGAACTTTGGCTACCATGCCTTCGGCCAAGAGCCTGATCCCAGCCTCGAAGAATGCTTCAAAGACCACGGTTTCCTCTAGCTATGGCCTCGGGACAATCTCCGATCCTAGCCTTCGAAGGCTGACCCCGGTGAAAACTTTCCCTACACAGATCTGTTGAATGGTCTCATCCATCGAAACTAAAGCCTACAACTCCAGCGTCTGCTCAAACTTGTCCGAGGGCGAGCGGAGGTTGAAGGCCCTGAGGCACCTCATAGGGGGCTTCACCGTTGTCGCTGTTACTTGAACTTGGATAGAACTTGACCCCCCAGCCAAGGTGGGCGCCTTCTTAGATGAAATCTTCTTCGACGTCACGAAGGGTCTTTGGGCGCGAAGGCTCTAAGGGCTTCGGGAGCGAAGGAGCTAAGCACTCCGGGCATGGAGGTGCTAGGGGCTCCGAAGAGGATTAAGGTTGCGAAGGGGGGCTAGAGCTCAAGAAGAAATGAAATGCATGAGTGCGTGCTGATCGGGGGTGTTAGTCGCATTTTATAGGCGATAAAATCTGCCGCGCGCCCCCACGGTAAGGTTTTTTGCTACCCAAGAATCACCCTCCGTAGTCTATGACTGGTAGGGCCAAGGCGAACTGAAGCAGCGCACCCCGCCTGAGAACGGCCCAGCCCCCGAGGGCGTCTGACAGGGCCATGACTGTTGGCCTCCGGCGCCGTTTGGGCTCCCTGAAGGTGTCCATTCGCTCCAACCACCGGCCTTCAGCGCCGTTTGGGCTCCCCGAAGGCGTCCGTTCGCTCCAACCGCCGGCCTCCGGCGCTGTTTGGGCTCCCCAAAGGCATCTGTTCGCTCCAACCACCGTCCTCCGATAGCGTTTGGGCTCCCCGAAGGCGTCCCTTCGCTCTAACCGCCGGCCTCCGGTGTCATTTAGGCTCCTGAGGTCGTCCCCTCCATTCTGTATGGCCATTTAATAAATTGTATGAATCGTGCCCGGTCCCCAAGGCTGGACTTTGAAGGGCTCCCTTGTGGAGCATCATTTGCCCTAAGGGCACACACACCCCTTCGCACGAAGTGCTACGTGTGAGGGGCTACAGTGGGGGGAAATAGTTCTCCTTTAACAAGGTCAAATGATGCCAGTGTCCAAATGTACAGAGTCCCGAAGCCTACCAGATTGGCGAGGTCTACAAACGGACCTCCGCTCCTCTCCGATCGAAATCACTCCGGACGCTACCTCAAGAAACCACATGTTGGTTCTCCGGTTCCCTGGAGGACCCCTCCGAGGACCCCCAGGGGTGTAGAGACCCTGAGTTTGCCAAGCTGGCGAGGCCTACAGCTAGGCCCCAGCCCCCCCATGAGATCACTCCAGATACTAAAGAAACCTCAAGATCAAGACATGCCTCGGTCCCCTCTGAAGATGCCTCGGACGACCCCTCCAAGCAATAGAGCTCAGGTTCGGCCAATCAAAAATACACTAACAGGAATTTAGAGAGTAAAGAACAAAAAAGAATTATATTATTATTATTATTATTCGGTTAAACAAGATCTATACAAAGTGATATATATCAACACGTTCAAGAATTTCTCAAATTTCTTCAGGGATGTTTTCTTTGCACTCGTTGTCATTGTACTTCAGTATTTCCACGAGAAACATCGTTCTCATGACATTCTTATCTTATAATGCATTTCACATATTAATCATTAGGAAAACAGTAATGTAGAATACCACGAGGCAAATATAAAAGTATGTACACTCACTGTGCTAATTAATGGTAATCTTGTACCATTCCATGAGCTCATATAATTGATAACTAGATAGCCGGTTAAATTACTACAAAATGATATGTTAATATAACATGTTATTTGTACATAAGTAGTCCAACTAATTAGATGTTCATAAGTTAGAGCTAATTACCGGTCAAATGTTTTCGGGACCCATCTTGGCAATACACGACACCATTTAAAAACATCGTCGTTCCATTCAGGATTGACAATATTCATGGCGAGTTTCAAATTATTAGAAATATTTAACAGGTTGAAGGCATAGTGCCCGCATGGAGAAGCATACTTAAGTTCCCTAGGTATAGGCACCAGATCCATTATATAGAGCTTTCTAGTATTCATTCTAAATACAAATACTTTGAAGTGTTGCATGAAAGAGTAAGGCAATAGAATCTACAAAAAAGTAATTGATGTTAGTTATAAAAATATTGTTCAGCAGAAAGATAATAATAAATGGAACAAAGGATAATAATTCACTTCGCTGCAATCTGAAATATTGTACTCCATGTCAGGCCAACATTCAAACAACTTGCCAGCTGAGTAACATCTAGTTTGGGTTACGAAGGGGGTCTCGAGGAAAACCAGATATAGTATGTATTTGATCAAAAATATTGTTATTATGAACATTATGACAATCAATGTGATATAAAATAATTATACGAACTTACACAAAATTTTAGATCCATATAGTAGTATTTGTCTTCACAACACAACAAGGCCTCATTACAAGCAAACATCCAAACAACTAGGTTGAAGCAATCGATATCCATCAGCTTAGTTGTATCTAATATGTGTCTGATTTGCTTAATATTTATGAAAATTGGATAAGGCTTGCTACTTTTAATCCATTCTTTCCTATTAATGTTTAACATATCTCTCGTTAAAACATAAGCATATGTGAGAAATTTTACCCAACATATGATTATACTAAATGAAAAGTACTTACTCTAAGCATTCGACATTGTTAATCGAATCAAAGTATGTGTGTAATGCACACACAATTCTTCTGTGGTCGCTGAGATTATTCTTCTTTTTTGGAAAAAAAACAAATCGAGATACATCCAATTTAACCCAATTTGATGTGTCAGACAGTTTAGGTACCTTAAACGACACTTCAACAATCTCAACAGCAGTTGGTACCTTTGTATCTTCATTTTTCTGTGCAGGTTCTTGATGTGCTTTATTTGTATTCGATGTGCATAATAGTTTCCTGATCAGGTTCTTGTTCTTGTTGTTCTTTTTTGTATTTAATCTCGAGTCCCACAAGATAGAAGGCAGCTTAAATCTAAATTTATCATATCATCCTGCAAAATAGTATGATAAGATACAATTAAACGTTCGTACATACATGTATATATATTCATACCATGAAAGATGGTGTTTCATAATTTACCTGGGTAACATTGTCAGATAAACAAGATCCAGTCCAATATTCCATATAGTTTATCATCCACGGACCACAGGATACTCTATATAGACCAATAAATAAAAAATGCTATATATACAAATAAACTCTATTATTTTTATCGGTAATAAGCAACATGAACTTTACCCATCTGTTTTCATTGTATCTTTTATCTTCTCTACAATCGGCCATGATGTAACATCGTGGTTTGACCATCTGCAATATGTAACATCTGTATGTTCCGCTACAAGCTTGATCTGTCTTTCTAGTCCTTTCAACTATTTTAATTAATGTAACACCGCAATATTATTTAAAAATTATCTTATCGTATCCATGAGTAAAACTAAAGAATAATCACTGACCGTAGTTTTTAGGTCTCTACAGTCTGTTATCTCGAGTCCCATCGAATCAAGTATGTGTATCTCACATTTCTTTGAATCGATAACTGCTAGGTACCAGTGTAAATTTGTTATGTTAATCGGAATAAAGACCTGCATAAACATTAATGTTTATTATCCGTTAGCATTATATTTACATTGATAAATTAAATAATACCATATATGAATAATCATATTAGCTTACCATATCAGATTGCAAATAGTTGTCCACCCTTTTACAGAGACTACCATCTTCCTTGTAAGTTAAGACCACATTAGGGTCACCATCACGCTTAATGAGGGTAGAAATGAACGTGTTCTCCAGAAAAACCTTTCCACCTTCTCTTTGTAGTAAATGTTCCTCGTCCCTTATACAGTGAATGTAAGCACTGAAGACCTATATATGTAATAAAAGAATACAATTAGTAAATATGAAAGTTTTAAATATATAATATAATTTATGCTATGCTATGTAGATAAACTTACTTCACCATTAAGTTGCATGCCATCATGAAAAATGCATTCCATATCATTCCTATTTAACCATGTGTTGTTGATATCCACTAAAACTTTTGTTCCCAGTAATGATTTCAAATATTCATTAATTTTATGATCTTCTGCGGTACATATATAATCTACAAAAAATAACTTTCATTCCATAATTAATGATAATAACAGTAAAACAAAAGAAGATGCAACAAAATAAGATGTCGAGACACTTACATTGGGGCACAATTTTAGTCGTGCTCGACTTCTTTGGTTTATCGCGTCTAGATATTTTTCCAATAATAGCATGCTCATCATTTTGTTCAGACATTTGTACACCACAAATCACAAAATACACATGATATATGAAATGAGACAAAATGGTGCGGAGGTATCAGGAGGGTGTGGAGATGGGCCACACAATGTGCGGAGCCAACCGTCGAAGTCCCCTCATGCACTCGTCGCTTCAAGCTACGAAGATGCGAAGAGGTGACCCCTCTGTAGGCCGACGGGTGCAGAGAAGGGACTTTGGAGAGGGTTTAGAGACATCGGGACCAAACTCTAGTAAGGAGGGTGCAGCCGAACCATCGAATCTGAGCCGAACGGTGAGGATTGCGACTGCACAGGGCAGTCGGAGCCCCGAAGGAAGAGGCACGTGCGGAGGGCAGCTGAAAAGCAATAAATAAAACACATGGATGCATTCGTTCGGGGGCTTCGCAGGTGACCTCCGCACAGGGTGGCGCCCACTTATGCAGTGTCCGGAGACCTCGACACCGTTACACATAGGACGTACGGTGGAGGCCTCCATAAATACAAAAAATAGGAGAGAAATAAATTGTTACATGTCAATCATGAAATTCTAAATGTTAAAAATAATAGGGGTGGCTTTCTACAATCAAGTCGGTCAAGCAAAAAAATAAATCCTTACAAGTTTGAGTACAGTTTCACAATCATTTTATAATTTGTGTTCTAAACATGTTTCATCGTCAATGTAGTAGAGTAATATCAAAAAAATCAAACTTCATATGCTGTGAAAAACATATGAAAAAATGTTGTAGAAAAATTGTAAATCAAACATACTTTTGTTCTACTGCTCGGAATTGATGGAGGGGTGGATGGCAGTCGCTGGCAATGAACAGTAGCGGCTGGAGGGTAATCAAAAGCAGCGGAGCAGGGCAAAGTCTGAACCCATTGAATTTATAGGGATCGCTAGAGATGGAAGGATGGCTTTCCAAAAATAAGATGGTGATTGGTTGCCGAATTGCAGCGCCAAAGAGATGGAAAGGGATCCGGGAGTATGGCAAGTGTCAAAGCGGAATCTCGGTTATCACAAATAAATTCTCGAAGCCCCTCTTTACATATCAAAATCTGAAGCCTCACTTCATTCACAAAAGCTTCAGCACCTATACAAGTTAATTCGCTTGTTCGAGGTCCCCCTCCAAATGCATCCTCTGCTACATGCTGCATCGAGTTACGATTGCATGCGCTAAATGAGCCAGAGCCCCCCACTAAGCCTCCGAACGTTGCCATCAGCCACACCAAATAAGCCGAAGTCCCTAGCCGCTACATGCAAGGGGGCACCGATAACCGTTCTTCCAGAGCATACTCATGCGTGCGAAGCATGCCCCGCTGTTCATGCGCTCCCAAATCAGGTGATCAAAACACCCAAGCATGATTATACCTCATCATTCATCCAAGCGAACCATGCTTATACCTTGTCATTCATATAAGCGAAGTACGAATCAATCACACATACACCTCGTTAATTATTTTCGCAAGTACTGATTCATTCGTACAAAAACGGTCAAAATACAATTACGAAGTATGCTTGTACACCTCAAGGCAACACTACGAGAAAGCATTGTCTAAACCTAAGAAAAAGCGGGAACGAGGCCCCAATAGGTACGACCCCCGCTTGCTTCTCTTTCGAGCAGGGCTCCTTCGGCTTGACGAAGCCCCGTCGGAGGCAGACCTCCCACGCTCGGACCATCCACGCCTTGAAGCTCGCAAAATTCACCTCTCTTCTTGCAGGTCGGCTCAGGTTCAAAGTGCAGGTGGTGAGCAGGCAGCAACGTAGGTCCTGGGTGAAGGCGACGATGAGGACAGACCCATGACATAATATGAGAGGCAGTGGCGAGCGAAGGGGCGCAGATTGTGGCATGCAGTGTCCGGGCGGATATCTCGGCATGCGTGGTCCGAACGGAGATTTGTGGCATGCGGGGGATGTCCGGACTTCATGGCACGAGGTGTCCGGGTGGAGATCTTGGCATGCGGGGGTCATCTGGAGATCGCGGCATGTGGGGTACAGGCGTAGTTCGCGGCATGCGGGGGCCCGACCGGGCTTCGGGCTCTCAGTGGATGCTCTAGATGCTCCAAATAATGAGAGAGGTCCTCGTGAACAGCTAATATGGTCCCAATGATGAAGAGGAGACTTGTACGACTCGGATGCACCCAATGATAAACGTGGATAAATGGACGGTCGAAATCCCCCAAAGTCATAAACTCTTTATATAGTAGGTTAGATGAGATGGATTATAAATATGTGTGTAGCCTTGGGGTTAGGGTTAAGGAGTGGGAACTCATTTTGTCTCTACTCCAGAAATTTCAGAGGATTTGCGTCGTCAGCCATTTCACTGTGAGCCACCACCGGTTTTCTCCCCCCGCCGGTCGGCCATTTCACTGTGCGCCACCACCGATTTTCTCCCCACGCCGGTCAGCTAGCTTTGCGCCGCACCATAGTTCTCATCCCGGCTAGAGCTTCCTAGAGTACAGCACGTTGGATGCTTCATGCTCTGCATCTGATTTGTATCCACCAAAGCCGGCACTAGTGCAAGAACCCCGTCATCTTCACAGTTGCAGGTAAGAAGGTATGATTTATGTACCTCATTCGTTTTCAGATATTCATTGAAAGTTTTATTCAATCTGTAAAGTATTATCTATTCCGAAATTATTTGATTAAATATTTTTCTAAACTTGTGATGAATATTCTGCATTACTAGTAGTTGATTAAATGCCTGTGAACTATAGTTTTTTGCTATGTGCTTGATGGAATGCATGTGAGTTTATAAAATGTTTGTTGATCTGTCGTCTGATCAGTGAGTAGGGATAATTTTCCTCTGAGCACCGTGTTGGTGTTTTTTCAAATAGGACATCGATTGCTTCTTGGAGGCTAGATTATTTTTAGTGCTTGTAATCTCTTAAACTGTCATCTGATATCATATCTGACAGGAGAGTTATACAACTCATTTTTATCCATGCTTTCTGCTGTGGAATTTTTTACCCCTTTGGTCACTACTCTCGGTCCTATAGGAGGTATTGTTCAAATAGAGGTGCTCGTCTTAATCATCGACTAATGGTAGGCTGCGACGCTCTAGGATGTTGCATTGAGATAAACAGGCTGGGATAAAAGACTATATTATGGAAAGTGATCGTAAGATATCCATATATCTAGACTGAATGGATCTTGTTGGGGGAAAATACTTCATCCCCAGGACCTTCAAGATTAAGAGACAAAGACAACTCGCAAAGTTCTAAGCCAAAGACTTATCTCTGAATTGATGAAGGTTTAAAGCCGAAGGGTTCATCTGAACTCTGGTCCGAAGATACCCTTCGAAGATACAATATTGTGGTGGGAAACAACCAAAAGGATGGGACGTCTGCCTTATCTACCTCCTTCGAACTTATTTTCCCATTTTAGCCCTATTCGGGGTACCAAATAGTTTTCACTATGTCGGTCGTAATTGAGAGGTAAAAAGGTTTTTTCCTTAGAGTTTTTACCTATAAATACCCCCTTTCTCACCCTGTAATAGGCATCGAATATTCAGATATTCAATACACAACTTCGAACTACTTCGAGCTATTATCCTATACGGAGGCTTGAGATAGTCCGTTTCACAAACTCGTTGTTTGTTAGTTCTTAATATTAGAGAACCTGTTAGTGTAATCTTTTACGCCAACAGTTGGCGCCATCCGTGGGGAACTTAGTTCTAAAAGCTAGTTCTCTGCCGCTGATTACACTTCGAAGAGCACTTGTGTAGGGAGTTTCGGAGTCTAAAGATTTCACGCACCCTTCGGTAAGGGGCTTCCAAGTGTAGTTCGAAGGCCTTTTCTCGCCTTCCCAAATCATTCGAAGTCTTCGGTCTTCAGACCTTAGCTTCGTAAGCCATGCCTCCCAAGCGGAGCCTAGCCACTGATACTCCCCAAAGGTCCCCTCGGACCAACGGTGCAGGACCCTCAGCCATTCCACAAACTCCCAAAGTGGTCATCAGACCTCGAGCACCCAGAATCCCCCGAGCGGCTCCCTCGATGCTTCGAACCGATTATCCTAGTTCTCAGTACCCAGAGGTCCCCTCCGGAGGAAGCGAAGACTTTCTTGAGGATGTGGCTACACAGGTAGCGTAGCTTCAGGAGGAAGTAGCAAGGTGGAGGCAAGAGGCTGTAGATAGGCTTCACCCTCAAGCTTTCCCCCTTGCTTCGGAGGTGCCTCAAGACGACGGTCCTAATAATTATCTCGAAGCTCTTCAAGGCCCACAGGATGCCGAGAATGCATCCTTTGACGATGAATCTCCGCTGCATCCGGACTTGTAGAAGGTGCCCTTCGACCCCAGGTTCAAAGCCTCGAAGTTGCACAAATACACCGGTGGGTCCGACCCTAGAGAGTTCTCTCGTTCTTATGCCCTAGCAATAGAAGCCAGTGGAGGGGTGTGGAATACAATGGCGAAATGTTTCCCCCTCGCGCTGGAAGGTGTGGCTCTGCGTTGGTTCTAGTCTCTAAAGCCAGGATCAATCAGGTCATGGGAGCAGCTGAATAGGAAGTTCATGAGTAACTTCCAAGGTACGTTCGTATCCCTAATATCCACGGGAAGCTTGTTCCAGGTGAAGCAGAAAGTAGGAGAGACCCTTTGGGAGTACTTTACACACTTTGCCCACACCAAGTCCTAGATAAAAGGCTTGTATACTTCTTAGGTAGTGGACGCGGCACGCGAAGGGGTGTTGAACCCATACCTCCTCAACAAACTTCACCGGAAGCTGGTGTCGTCTGTAGCACAACTGATGGCATACTTCAAACAGTATGCCAAGGCAGAAGAAGGAGGCCTCCGAAGAACTGTGGTGCTTGCACCAGTCCTCCTTCGAGAAGTGAAGACGGAGCCAAAAGTCTCGACTCCTCTGCAAGCCCCCCTTGATAATCGCTTCAATGATCATATAAGGGGAAAGAAGCACTTCCGCTCCGAGGTATTAAATATTGCACCCTCCACCCTGAAGATGCCTTTCAACTTTCAACAGGCGCAAGCTAACAAGGCTAGTACCTCGAAGCCTCAAGAGAAGACAGCTGGCAGGCGCCAGAATTTCTTTTGTTGTGTACATGGCGAAAATAGAATCCATGACACAAAAGATTGTAAGTCCATATTGACCCTTCGGGGCGAGTATTTAGGACGAAGCTCAGGGCGAGGTACTTCGGATCGGGCCCCTCCAACAGTACGTTCGGAGCCGCTACAAGCTGTGGTCTGGGCCAGCAATCCTAAAGCACTGATGTAGCTCCCAGTGGCCAACATTATGCCACCACCGAAGTAGGAGGATCCCCAAGATCATCGCAAGCGGGTGGTCCTACCCATATCTAGGGGGACCCTCGGTAGTATGTCAAAGCAGCAGTGGAGGGACTATGTTCATGAAGTAGGGCATATTGGGACTTCGAGCTCGGCTGCAGAAATGCCCGAGTGGTCCCATGTGCCTATTTCTTTTACTGCCCACGATGCTGCAGGGGTGAAATTCCCCAATGCTGACCCCCTTGTCGTTTCAATTGATATAGCGGGAGTTGAAGTCCGAAGGATATTGGTGGATAGTGGAAGCTCTGTAGATATACTCTTTGTCCTGGCCTTCGACCAGATGTGCATTCTCCGAAGACACTTACTTCTGGCAGCTCGCCCACTCTAAGGTTTTGCAGGTCCTCCTCTCGATGCCCTCGGCCAGATAGGTCTCGAGGTTGCCTTCGGAGAGGGGCCCCTGACTAGGGTTGAGGAGGTTATCTTCGATGTCGTCGATGCCGCGTACGCCTACAACACAATCTTCAGGAGGGGTATGCTAAACCAATTCAGAGTTGTAGCACATCATAACTATTTGTGTCTCAAGATGCCGACGCAAGGTGGAGTTCTCACTATTTCAGGACACCAAGCTACAGCCTGAAGAGCAGAGTATGGCCATGGTCCACCTCTGGACCCTCGGCAGGTGAATAGTGTGCTGGAGCACTCGGAGGAAGCTTCGGGGTGCTCAGACCCCTCGAAGGGCCCTTCCCTAAAGCCAAGCCCAGAAGGTGATGTGATCAAAAATATGATCCTAAAAGATGGCAAGGAATATCTAATCCAATTTGGCAAGGGGCTACCTTCGAAAATATCTACTTCGCTAGAGGAAGTAGTTAGAGAAAATTTAGATATCTTCACGTGGACTGACGAATATATCCCCGGAGTTGACCGGAGCATCATCGAGCACAGTTCACTCGTCAATCTGAAGGCTCAACCAATTCGCCAGGGGCTCCGTAAGTTGTCAACTGAAAGGGCAGACCTCGCCAAGGCGGAGGTGGAGAAATTGCTGAGGGCTGGAATTATCAAGGAAGTAGCCCACACGGAGTGGTTGGCTAACCCCGTTTTCGTCAAGAAAAAGGCTCCAGCAAGTGGCGCATGTGCATCGATTTCACGTCAATAAATAAAGCATGCTCGCGAGACCCCTACCCTATGCCCCGTATCGATCGACTTGTGGATTCTATGGCTAGCTCTGAACTTCTAAGCTTCCTGGACGCATACTCCGGTTATCATCAAGTTTGGTTAAAGCGCGAAGAAGCCAAGATGAGTTTCATAACTCCTTCTGGAGTATTTTGTTATATCAGAATGCCTTTTGGCTTGCGGAATGCCGGGACTACTTTTTCACGTCTTATTGCTAAGACTCTAGGTCACCAGATAGGCCGAAATGTCGAAGCCTATATGGATGACATTGTAATAAAGAGTGATGTAAAGCACCATCATAGTCTAGACCTAGCAGAAACTTTTGAGAGCCTCCGAGCATGTGGAGTTCGCCTCAACCCTGAAAAATGTATATTCGGGGCGCAAGCCGGAAAATTGCTAGGGTACTTAGTTTCGAGTAAAGGAATCGAAGCTAGCCTGATGCAGATAAGTGCACTCCAAAGAATGGCTCCACCAGAAAATCTGAAGCAACTCTAGAAGCTGACAGGACGGCTCACAGCCCTCAGTAGATTCCTGGCCAAATCAGCAGAGCGAAGCCTCCCAATATTTAAAGCCCTAAAGGGGTCTGAGAGTTTCAAATGGACGCCGGAGTGCCAGAAAAGCTTCGATGGTATTAAAGATTATCTTGGAAATTTATCAACACTTGTTGTGCCCCTCCCAGAAGAAACTCACCTTCTTTATCTTGCAGCAATGGGCTCTAGAGTAAGTGCAGTGCTAGTCAGGGAAATAGAGCTTAAAGGAAAACTGGTGCAGAACCCTGTATACTTCATCGCAGAAGATTTGTCTAGAGCAAAGACAAGATACTCCAAGCTCAAAAAATTTGTTTATGCTTTGGTAATGGCTTTGCGAAAGCTAAGGCATTACTTCTTAGCACATAATTTGATTGTCCCTACCTAGTATCCCCTTGGTGATAAGCTTTGGAGCAAATACTCCACGGGTAGGATTGGAAAATGGGCTGTCGAGCTAGCCCCCTTTGGTATTTCTTTCACGGTAAGAACATCTATCAAGTCCCAAGTCATAGCTGACTTCGTGGCCGAGTGGACTCTATCCGTAGTTTGGGCTCCAGAAGAAACCTCCGAAGGTCCGTGGACATTTTTTTCCTGATGGAGCCTATCAGGCATCTGTTGCCGGAGCTAGAGCTGTAATAATATTGTCATTAGGGCAGAAGGTCATGTATTCTACGAGGCTCAACTTTAAGACCACCAACAATATTGCAGAATATGAAGGGATCCTGCTAGGCCTACGAAAAGCAAGAGCACTTGGAGAAACAAGAATTATAATAAAAACAGATTCCCAAGTCATCGCGGGTCATGTTGACAAGAGCTTCCAAGCCAGGAATCCACATCTTGCAAAGTATTTAGAAGAAATCCGCAAGACCGAAGCATTGTTTAAAGGAATTTCTATTTGAAGAGTCCCTCGAGTGGATAATCAACTTGCAGATATTCTAGTTATTGCTTTGGTATGGCCAATGGCGCGATGGGGAATGGATCTCATCGGCCCTTTTCCAATGGAAAAAGGCAGTTGAAATTTGCAGTGGTAGCAATCGAATAATTTTCTAAATGGGTCGAAGCTAAACACCTAACTGCTATCACTTCAAGAAATGTACAAAAATTCTTTTGGCAGAATATCATTTGCAGGTTCGGAGTGCCTAAGGAGCTAACTGTTGATAACGGCACTCAATTTGAAGTCGAGCCCTTTAAAGTGTTTTGCGAAGGCCTGGGCATCAAGTTATGCTTCGCAGCTGTTCACCACCCCCAATCCAACAGAGCCATCGAGCGAGAAAATGGAAATATTCTCTCCGATTTGAATCAAAGGATTGTTGGGTTACCTAAGGGGCTATGGACAGAAGAGCTTTCTAAGATTTTGTGGTCCATTCGGACCACTCAAGCTAGGTCCACGGGCTTCACCCCATTTAGGCTATTATTCGGAGATGAGGCCATGACTCCTACGGAGCTTAAAGGTGGATCCCTTCGCGTAACGGAGCCTAGGAATGATAATGAAAGAAACACTTCGCTGGATTTGTCAGAAGAAACAAGGCTTCGAGTTGTCGCCAATCTGACGAAGTACCAAGACCAAACGAAGACATGGTATGACCCGAAGATAAAAGTGAATGAGCTTAGACCAGGTCATTTGGTGCTGCAAAGTATAATCGCTCCGGGGAAGCTAGGAAACAAATGGGAAGGACCATATATTATCCTATGCTCAGGGCGCCCCGGGTCGTTTAAGTTAGCTAATTTAGAAGGGGAAGAGTTCAAACATGCATGGCATGCGGAGCACCTTAAACGTTATTACGCTTAGGGGCTCCTTGTAATCAATTGTAAAGTACCTTTCTAAGTTAAATAAAGATGGAGGTTCGAATTATGCTTACTCTTCAAATATTCCTTACCCCTGGTGCACGCATCAGGGGAACGGAGATGCTTGCGGAGGTAAGCATCTTTCATCAGAATACGGAAAATGGTCTTTGAACCATCGGTTCAAGGATTCTGTAAAAACCGCCAAAGGTGGCAAAGCCTACGGATTCCAGGCTCTGGCTTGTTAGGATCCGTAGAAGAGTCTAAGGACTTTAAAAGAACAGATTTCCAGCCTCCGGGTTCGAAGCATCTGTAAAAGAGCTGAAGGTGGCCAAAGCCTACGGATTCTAAGCTTCGGCTTGTTAGGATCTGTAGAAGAGTCTAAGTACTTTAAAAGAACGGATTTCTGGCCTCCGGGTTCGAAGCATCTATAAAAGAGCCGAAGGTGGCCAAAGCCTACGGATTCCAGGCTCCGTCTTGTTAGGATCCGTAGAAGAGTCTAAGGACTTTAAAAGAACAGATTTCCAGCCTCCGGGTTCGAAGCATCTGTAAAAGAGCCGAAGGTGGCCAAAGCCTATGGATTCTAGGCTCCGGTGAGGAGCCATGCTGAAGAGCGTGGGCCTCATGGCTCTAGATGTGATGAGTCATTGTCAACGGTAGTCAAAGAGGACTAAAGATAGGAAGATCTGTTGCGTCTGGGCCGCGTGTGACTCAGGTACACGGGCAGCGAGCGACTGTCGGGTAGAGGGGCCGCGAAGTCGGGCTAGCCCAATCCGGGTACATGGGCTAGGAGCAGTAGAGGATCCACTGGGCTGTTGACCAGGATTGACTGAGGTACACAAGCGGCGAGTGATTGCCGGGCTGAGAGAGCTGCAGAATCGAGCCGGCCCAATCCGGGTACCTGGTGCAAAGCCAGTGTTTGCTTTGTCAGTTTCGGCGCAAAACTGACAACCGCTGATCTTGGATCGGACCGTCCTGGAGCGAAGCCGTAGTCGCTACGAAAGCTTAGCTTCCGGATAAGTCATCTGTAAATAGGAGTTTACTATTTTGTCCTTAGGCCCACAGTCAGTCAGTCGAGTCTGTAAAAATATCCTAAGGGCAGTTTGGTCTTTTCCATTTATTTCAGCGTCTGTAAAAAACCATAAGGGTCTGGTGGAATATTCCTAGGCTATTGGGCTGCCTATAAATAGGGCTCCAATCCCTAGGGTTAGGTCACCCTTTTTTACTGAAATCACTTTACTAATCAATTGGGTCATTTTTTCTTTCAGTGAGTTTCTTCCTACGAGCGCCGCCATTTGAGTTCGTCACGAGCACCTAGATTTTATTCAGAGAAGTCTCTAATCGGTTTTATCCTTTCGGTACCTGAAGTTGTGAATCTTGTTCTAGTTTATTTGCTATTGGATCGTTTTTGCGTGCCCAGTTTTGTGTTCATCTGTTCTGAGCTCATCGCTGATATTTGTTTATTCTCTCCTGTCGTTCTCTGGGCCTCTCTTTGTTTGGTTTTATTCAACCGTGAGTTCATCGTGTCAACAGCAGAATAGTTTAGTTGCAGCTATTTGGGGGTGCTTTGCGCATAGGTACCTAGGCACTCATTGCTTGGTAGCATGCAGCATTGATGAAGCCACGATGATTTGATGGCATAGCAGAAACAATTTTTTAAGCCATTTTTGTTCTATTTTTGTCCTAGACTCTAGGCTTGCAGCATGCGCAGGGTCAGCAGGACCAAAGAGTAGCTAGACATAGGTGACAGGCTTTGGCAGCATAGGGTTTCCAGCTTTGTTTTTTAATTCTGCAGCAGCTTGTCTCAGAACTCTATGCGAAGCCCTCTTTTTGACCGAAGCATTTCTTATTTGGAGTGTTTGTGGTTCGGAGCTGGAACGTGTGCTTTACGCTTTCTATTCTTCAAAGGTGCATGTACGTTGAAGCTTAGGCTTAGGTAGCTATTTGTAGTTCAAAGTCCTTCTTTCCGAAGGTGTGGTCGCAGGCTTCGGCCATATTCATTTCGAGGTGTCTGTTCGAAGTATAGTGTGGGACCTTCTGGCCTCTACGCAGAGTTCGCTAATCAATAGATTTTTCAGAGGCAGCACCCTTCGGCTTTCCTGTGTCCTTCGCATAGTCTGTAGGCTTTGCAGTTTTGTTAGGCTTCGGTGTTTGGTGTGTGTTCTCCGGTTCGAAGTTTCGACCGGTTCGAAGTGTGTAAGTGTTCTTGGTTTTAGCAGGCTCCGTTGTTTTACGTGCGAAGCTCTCTAGCGAAGGTACTCCGAATGCCTTGTGTTCGAAGTTTGAGTTTTAGAGCCTGCAGATTTATCTTCGAACGGGTTTTCGAAGTCTGTTTTTAGAGGAACACATGTTGGTTCGAAGGTCACTTAATTGCAGACTTCACTTGTGCATTCTTCGTTGTTGCTCTGCTTTGCTCTAAGCTCTCTGAAGTCTCATTCTTAGCATGGTTGTTCATTGTCCAAGCGAAGCCTTGAATGACTGCTCCGATTCCTAAACTTCGATCAGATTTCGGAGTTCATACTTACAGCCTTTGCACGAGGACTTCGAACAAGACTTCGACACTACAGGCTTCGACGTTGCAGGCTTCGTCAAGTACCTTACTGGAGACAACTTTGAACAGTAACACCTCATCTATTTCACTTGCACTCAGTTTGAATTGCTGTAATGAACTTTGATCTTCCCTTGTTTTGAATGTTTTGTTTATCTGCCTATTAGCACTATATTGGTGTTTCTTTATCTAGGACACTGGTCGTTTCTAGGCTAGATACTTTTAGGCTTTGGTGATCTGTTTATGTTTTGCTGCTTAGTCTTTTGAGGTGCGTTGGGTGTTAGGAGCGGAACATAGATTCAAAAGAATTTTTAGGCGCCCATTCACCCCTCTCTGGTCGCTACTTTTGGTCCTACAAGTGGTATCAGAGCCTGGTTAGGGTTTTTCCATACCTTAATAGGTTCTAAACCCTAGTAGTGATCATGACTTCTCCTGGAAAGGTCCCGTCTTTGGAAGCTTATGGCTATAATTATTGGAAGACTCGCATGCGAGCCTATCTCATGAGCCAAAGCTTGGACATCTGGGACATTTGTGTTCATGCTAATTTTGTCATATTGCTAGTTGCTAAGCGTGATTCTCCTGGTATCATCGCCCATCATCTGAACAATAACAAAGCTGTGAACATTTTGTTTTCTGGTTTAGGTCCCACTGAATTTGAGTGCGTGAGTCATCTCACCACTGCGAGAGAGATCTGGGCTACCCTTCAGGCACACCATGAGGGGACAGCTCAGGTCAAGGCTCGGCTCTATCAGACCTACCGGCGTGAATATGAGAACTTCACACAAAAGTTGGGTGAATCTGCTGAAGCGTTGTTTGGTCGTTTTCAATCGAT
This sequence comes from Zizania palustris, assembly GCA_019279435.1. Taxonomy (NCBI): domain Eukaryota; kingdom Viridiplantae; phylum Streptophyta; class Magnoliopsida; order Poales; family Poaceae; genus Zizania; species Zizania palustris. Next base: position 56,319,014 of record JAAALK010000285.1, on the reverse strand, counting down.
CATAATCAAGCTTCGGGACAACAAGGCTGAGAGTGTGCAGTTAGTCTCAGATCATGAGCAGGCACTCAAGGTTCTCCATACCTTGGACCCTAAGATCTGGGAGATCAAGGTATCCTCTATCATTGAGAGCACATCTTATGATACCTTGACCATTTGTGAGTTGTTTAACAAGCTGAAGGCCACCGAGGTTGATACCCAGTTGAGATCAAATATCACTGGCTCTGGATCAAAGTCTCTGGCCCTTCCTACACCTTCTATTGATCCCTCTTCTGTGAGCTGTGCTGGGTTCTCTTTGATGTCTATCACTGAGGACCAGCTTGAGTCTTTGGGAGATGATGACCTGTGTCTTTTTAACAACCGGGTGCGTCGTGTTTATGACAAAAGAATGTTCAAGAGACACGGCACAAAATCCGGGTGCTTTGAGTGTGGTGACCCAGGACACTTCATTGCCGACTGCCCCAAGCGCAATGGTCACAAGAAGGGCACCGGTGGTGGCTTCCATGACTCCACCAAGCACGACAGCTCCTCCTTCATCAAGGGCAAGCCAAAGACCAGATTCTTCAGAAAGGCCCTGAAGGACTACCGGTGAGAGAACAAGAAGTGCGACCAGGCCTTCTTCACCGAAATGGAGAAGAGCTACTCCAAGCGGTCCACGTCTTCTTCCTCTTCATCGAGCTCAAGCGATGAGGAGATCGTCATCAGGAAGGGGAAGGACAAGGATGATCCGGTGGGCCTTTGCTTCATGGCCTTCGGGGACAGACCGAAGAGCCGCTCATATCAGCGCCGAAGATCCCGTAAGAGCTTCTGCTCAATGGCTCTTGGGGATAAGGAAGAGAAGGGCTCCTCCGATGACTCCGACGATGATGACAACGAAAAGGTATCATCTTATGAACGCGAAATCGTTGATTTACTTGAAAGCAATCATCAGGAGTTAAAATATCGAGAAAAACTACTTAGGGGCTAAGAAGAGGATAGATGAATTAGAGATTGAGCTTGCCATAGCCAACGGCAGAATTGAGAGTTTACCTTCTTCCCTTGCTTGGGTGATAGTAGTGAGTGCCCAAAGTGTGAGGTGCTTCTGTGTGACCTGTCAACTCTGAAGTCTGGGTACATAGAAAGAGTTGATGAGAGGGACGCTTTGGCCACTAAGCTTGAAAGCGCTCAACTTGAGCTGAAAGATGCTCAAGCCACTGTCGTCGTGCCCTATGCTGATTGCCCATCTCATCTAGCTAGTTTAGCTGAGCTGAAAGCCAAGGGCGATGAGCATTTGGGTGATTTGGAGAGAGTGAGAGCTGAGCTGGTGCAGACTAGGCTAGAGCTTGAGACACTGTCAGTTCCACCCACTGTCTGTGAGAACTACTTGTCTCTTAGACTGGAGTTGATTAAGCTGAAAGCCGAGAAGTCTGTCCAAGTAGATAGCGAGTGTGAGACCTGCTTATCTCAGGTGGAGGTTCTAGCTTCCTTGAGAGAGGAGCTAGCTGATGCTCAAAATGAGAACTTTTACCTCCATTCTATCCTGAGTTGGATCAGTGCCAGAGAGCCACAGCTCGGCATGATGATCCAGCAGTTTAAGAGGCAGGATGGGTTTGGGGTAGGTTACACCTACACTAAGGCTGACTTTGAGAGTGCCATTAACTTGGCAGTGGAGTGGAGTAAATGACTCCAGAGCAGAGATACCCCAAGACTCACTCCACTGAGTCTTTCCAGGCTAGTCAGCCCAAGGATGGAGTGATCTAAGAACAGCACAAAGCTCCACCCGAGAAGCCCATCTGGGTTCCAAAGCCCAAACACCTCCACACTTCTCTTGACTCTCTTCCTGGACCCTCTCAACCCAAGAAGACTACACCAAACACTAATAAGCACAAGAACCCCAAGCCTCAACCACATCCCAAGAAGCCCACCTATCATTGTGAGTACTGTCAGAGAGAAGGGCATCTTGCGGAGTTTTGCTTCAGGAGGAAGCGGGTTGAGAAAGCAGAGAGAGCTCATGGTAGTCATGAGCAGTTCTACTAGCAGAGCGGTAGACTGAGAGTTCCTCGACGCGAGAGAGGCTGGAGGCCAGGCCGCGTCGTGTAGGTGGTGGTAGAGGAGACGGCTTTCATGCCCGTGCTCCAGATGGTGGTGTTAGTTCCGGCAGAGCTCCAGGCCATTTTGGCAACGGTCCTAGACCTCGTGGTTGAGGTTTTAGGCAGAACCGAGGACCATGCTGTGAGCCGCGCTTTGGTCCAAACTCTTTTGGTGGTTTTTTCTTTCCATCCTTTGAGCAGATGGCTCGACACTGGTTTAGTTCTTTTGCTAAACCTGGTACCGGACCATTTGCTCCCCCTTACAACCACTGATTGTGTAGGATCGGGGACTGAAGGACGTTTGGATCATGGACTTAGGATGCTCTCGCCACATGACGGGACATCCCAGATGGTTCTCCAGTCTCACTCCCCCGAGCTCCAAAGAATACATCACATTCGGGAACAGTGGTCAAGGGAAGGTACACGGCATTGGCTCAATTCATATCTCTGACCATTTCTCTTTGAAGAGCCTTGCTTTAGTTGGGAATTTGAACTTCAATTTGATTTTTATTTCACAACTTCTTGAGGATGGTTTGGAGGTTCGTTTTAAGAAGGGCAGTTCTTCTGTGATTGATTCTAGAGGGTCCTTGATTTGCCAGATCTTACCTTTTGGTAAGGTTTTTCGGATTGACTTCTCTAGTTCTTTTGGCCCTTCTCGCTGTTTGATTGCTGGATCCTCCTCTGAGCTCTAGAAGTGGCATAGGAGGTTAGGTCATTTGAGTTTTGATCTGCTAGTCAGGTTGAGCTCTATGGACCTCATCCGAGGATTGCCCAAGCTTAAAATGGAGAAGGATCTAGTTTGCCATCCCTGTCATCACAGGAAAATGGTTGCCGCTTCTCACTCACCTGTGACTTAGGTGATGACTTCATACCCGGGAGAGCTGTTACACATGGACACTGTTGGTCCATCTCGGGTACGCTTAGTCGGTGGGAAGTGGTACACACTTGTGATTGTTGATGACTTTTCTCGATTCTCGTGGGTTTTCTTTTGGAGTCTAAGGATGAAACTTTTCATTTTGTTCATGACCTGATTCTGAAGCTGAAGAATGAGAACAATGGTCGGATGCGAGCAATTCGCTCCGACAACAGCTCTGAGTTGAAGAACTCGCAGTTCGTCAGCTTCTGTAGTGATCAGGGTCTTGACCATTTGTTTTATGCTCCTTACACTCCCCCACAGAACGGCGTTGTGGAATGAAAGAACCGCACGCTAGTCGAGATGGCCAGGATGATGCTCGATGAGCACAGGACTCCTAGGCGTTTTTGGGCTAAAGCCATGAACACGGCTTGCTATTTGGCCAACCGCATTTTTCTTAGAGCTTACCTTGGTAAGACTTCATATGAGTTGCGGTTTGGCAGACAGCCCAAGGTGAGCCACTTGCGAGCGTTTGGCTGCAAGTGCTTTGTGCTCAAGAAGGGAGGGCATTTGGACAAATTTGAGTCTCATTGCTGGGATTGAGTTTTTCTTGGTTACGCTTTGCATTCTCGAGGCTTCTGTGGTTGGAACCTCAACTCCCAGGAACTTGTCGAGACTTGTGAGGTTTCTTTTGATGAGTCCTTGCCTTCTTTGACTCCTTCTTTTGAGCCTTCTATAGATGGTGAGCTCGGAGACTCCATCTTCGAGGAAGATGACGACACTCCAGCTGTTCATGAGGGTGGGCCTTCTGCACTGCCTGCAGAACCCACACCTTTTGAGACTTTGACTAAGGATGAGGGCGGACCTCTGATCACTTCTTCCACTTCGATCGAGCCCCCTCAGTCGAGTCCAGAGGTGCCTGCTGCTGACTCCGGTGAGGTGACTTCAGATCACCAGGGATCCCGAGCAGTTCAGCGTGATCACCCCTCAGAGCTCATCATCGATGATTTGTCTGCAAGGACTTTGCGTTCGTCTGTTGACTCTCTTGCTGTGTTTGCTGAATCTGCTTTTGTTGCATCTTTTGAGCCCAGAGATGTTTCTCATGCTCTTTCTGATTCTAATTGGATTAATTCCATGCAAGAAGAGCTTGAGAATTTTGTCCACAAACGGGTTTGGACACTGGTTGAGCTGCCACCAGGATGCAACCCCATAGGCACCAAGTGGGTGTTCAAGAACAAGCAAGGTGAAGATGGGGTTGTGGTGCGCAACAAAGCTCGACTGGTTGCCCAGGGTTTTTTCCAGAAGGAAGGTATTGACTTTGAAGAAACTTTCGCCCTTGTTGCCCGTCTTGAGTCCATTCGCATTCTCTTAGCTTTTGCCGCTTCGAAGGATTTTAAGCTTTTTCAAATGGATGTCAAGAGTGCTTTTCTGAATGGGTACATAGAGGAGGAGGTTTATGTTAGGCAGCCCCCCGGTTTTGAGAACCCTAAGTTTCCTCGACATGTTTTTAAGCTGCAAAAAGCTTTATACGGTCTGAAGCAAGCCCCCAGGGCTTGGTATGACCGGTTAAAGCAGTTTTTTGTTGGGGAAGGGCTTTGTGATGGGTTCTGTGGATAAAACTCTCTTCTTGCTCAGAGATGTTTCAGATTTTTGGCGGTACTACTGATGCTCTTGTGTCCAAGTTTTCTGAGCAGATGCACAGCGAGTTTGAGATGAGCCTCATGGGTGAGCTCAAGTACTTCCTAGGGCTCCAGATCAAGCAGACCAAGGACGGAACCTTCATCCACCAGGGTAAGTACACTCGAGACATGTTGAAGAAGTTCGACTTTGGTGGAGAGCTGAAGCCTCAAATGACCCCAATGGGAACATCTGGGGGCCTGGACAAGGACGAGAGCGGCGTCAAGGTCAATGAGAGAGAGTTTCGAGGGATGATCGGTTCGCTGCTGTACTTGACGGCAACAAGACCTGATATACAGTTCACCGTGGGGCTGTGCGTGCACTTCGAGTCTTCACCACGCGCGTCTCATCGGCAGGCTATTAAGTGCATTTTCAAGTATCTCACCTATGCCCCCGATCTCGGTCTTTATTACTCAGCATCATCATCTCTTGATTTATCTCGCTTTTCGGACGCTGACTTTGGTGGGTGCCGGTTGGATCACAAGTCGACTTCCGGTACTTGCTAGTTTAGTGGTTCTTCTCTTGTCTCTTGGTCTTCTCGAAAGCAATCTGGAGTTGCTCTTTCGACCACTGAGGTTGAGTATGTAGCTGCTGCTAGCTGCTGCTCATAGTTAGTTTGGATGATTTCCACTTTGTGAGATTTTGTGTTGTTCTTTCCTACCAGAGTTCCTTTGTTTTGCGACAGCACCAGTGCTATTAGTGTAGGGAAAAACCCTTGTCTCCATTCAAAAACCAAACACATTGATGTGCGCTTTCATTTTCTGCGGGATCAATATGAGAAAGGTGTCATTGACCTTGTTCATGTTCATACCCATCATCAGTTGGCTGACATTTTCACCAAACCCCTAGATTAGTCTACTTTTGAGCGTTTACGAGGGGATTTTGGTGTTCTGTATCCTTTTTAGGATATTTTGAGTCAGTTTTCTTTCTTATTTACTCTTTTCTAGAGTCTTTTTGTGTGTGTTCATATCATGCATATTCACATATCACACTTTGAGCCTGCTTCTGTTATATGATTGATCTGCTTTACTTATTCTAGCTGGTACATGCTTTTGATTGCTTGTCGATGATCATGCTTTGGTCTAGTTCACTTGATATGTCTGATATATGTCATATGCATGGCTTTTATGCTTTAAACTTGAAAAATGATCACCATTGCTTCTGGTAACTAGCATGTGTAGGCTGAGTGCTTTTGCTATCTGTTACATGCCTTGTAGCTAATTCCTCACATAAATGCAGATATGCAACTTGGACATCTTTATGCTTTCACATGGAAAATGTGCTATAAAAATGATAAAAATCAAAAATGAATGAAAATTACATGCCTTTTTATGCTTGAGTTGAAAAGATCCAAGTGGGTTTGCTTTGTCACATTGCATTGTTCTGGACTGCTTACCATAGCACTTTGGTATGAATTAGGACAGTGTAGTGTATGCCAATACCAATGTCTTAAGCTTCCGATGGTCCAGTTCTGGCCTAGGCTTGACTTGGTCGGTTAGCATAAGGTTTGATATGCAAATAACCCTTGGCAAAAATGAAAAAGGAAAATGAAAAGCCTAAAAATTGAAATGATAACAAGTTTGCTGAAGCATTTTGTTTTGGACAATGCTTATCTTGGTAGATATCAGTTAGCTTCTGCATCTCATGCTTTACCCTTGCTTGTCAACTGGAAAATGTGGTGATGCTTTTGTTTGCAAAAACTGAAAAATATGTGCTAATGACTTTCTTTACATATCATCTGTTGCACTGATCATGCCATGTGTCTTAGACAGTATATCTTTTGCTATACCTGTTAGATGTTGTAATTGCAGTCAATCATATCTGAGAAGCGTGTTTTCCTCACTCCACCTGCACTCCAGTTGCATTCATTGCATATTTTGAGGGGGAGTCTGTGTCTCATTAGAGTGCATTTAGTCTCGCTTGATGAGTCCACTTGTCAACAAGGGGGAGAAATTTTGGGAGAAGAGTTTAAGGGGGAGTTTTGGCTTTCTCTGGGATTTGCTTCAGGGGGAGTTTTTGTCCCATTTGTCCTTACTCTTTTGATATCCTTGTTGATGATTCTGAGATTGCACTCGTTTTGAGCTTTTTATTTTTTGGTTAACATAATGATCGATTCTTGTTTTTGTTCGGCTTTTGGTCATTAGGGTTAAACTTTTACTTTATTTTCTTCTTCTCTATTTTCTTGTGCTTTGTTTTCGTGTTTCCACAGTTGCTTGCAGGTACTAGAAAGCTGAAAAGGAGAAGTGTTGACAATGCACTCATCAAGGGGGAGATTGAGGGGCCATGCTGAAGAGCGTGGGCCTAATGACTCTAGATGTGATGAGTCATTGTCAACGGTAGTCAAAGAGGATTGAAGAGAGGAAGATCTGCTGCGTCTGGGACACGTGTGACTCAGGTACACGGGCAGCGAGCGACTGTCAGGCAGAGGGGCCGCGAAGTCGGGCTGGCCCAATCTAGGTACATGGGCTAGGAGCAGCAGAGGATCCACTGAGCTGTTGACCAGGATTGACTCAGGTACACGGGCGGCGAGTGATTGCCAGGCTGAGAGAGCTGCGGAATCGGGCCGGCCCAATCCGGGTACCTGGTGCAAAGCCGGTGGACGCTTTGTCAGTTTCGGCGCAAAATTGACAACTGCTGATCTTGGATCGGACCGTCCTGGAGCGAAGCCGTAGTCGCTACGAAAACTTAGCTTCCAGATAAGTCATCTGTAAATAGGAGTTTACTATTTTGTCCTTAGGACCACAGTCAGTCAGTCGAGTCTGTAAAAATATCCTAAGGGCAGTTTGGTCTTTTCCATTTATTTCAGTGTTTGTAAAAAACCCTAAGGGTCTGGTGGAATATTCCTAGGCTATTGGGCTGCCTATAAATAGGGCCCCAATCCCTAGGGTTAGGTTACCCTTTTTTACTGAAATCACTTTACTAATCAATTGGGTCATTTTTTCTTTCCGTGAGTTTCTTCCTGCGAGCGCCGCCATTTGAGTTCGTCACGAGCACCTAGATTTGATTCAGAGAAGTCTCTAATCGGTTTTATCCTTTCAGTACCTGAAGTTGTGAATCTCATTCTGGTTTATTTGTTGTTGGATCGTTTTTGCGCGACCAGTTTTGTGTTCATCCGTTCTGAGCTCATCACTGATATTTGTTTATTCTCTCTTGTCGTTCTTTGGGCCTCTCTTCGTTTGGTTTTATTAAACCGTGAGTTCATCGTGTCAACAGCAGAATAGTTTGGTTGCAGCTATTTGGGGGTGCTTTGCGCATAGGTACCTAGGCACTCATTGCTTGGTAGCATGCAGCATTGATGAAGCCACGATGATTTGATGGCATAGCAGAAACAATTTTTTAAGCCATTTTTGTTCTATTTTTGTCCTAGACTCTAGGCTTGCAGCATGCGCAGGGTCAGCAGGATCAAAGAGTAGCTAGACATAGGTGAAAGGCTTTGGCAACATAGGGTTTCCAGCTTTGTTTTTTAATTCTGCAGCAACTTGTCTCAGAACTCTATGCGAAGCCCTCTTTTTGACCGAAGCATTTCTTATTTGGACTGTTTGTGGTTCGGAGCTGGAACGTGTGCTTTACGCTTTCTATTCTTCAAAGGTGCATGTACGTCGAAGCTTAGGCTGAGGTAGCTATTTGTAGTTCAAAGTCCTTCTTTCCAAAGGTGTGGTCGCAGGCTTCGGCCATATTCATTTCGAGGTGTCTGTTCGAAGTATAGTGTGGGACCTTCTGGCCTCTGCGCAGACTTCGCTAATCAACAGATTTTTCAGAGGCAGCACCCTTCGGCTTTCCTGTGTCCTTCGCATAGTCTGTAGGCATTGCAGTTTTGTTAGGCTTCGGTGTCTGGTGTGTGTTCTTCGGTTCGAAGTGTCGACCGGTTCGAAGTGTGTAAGTGTTCTTGGTTTTAGCAGGCTCCGTTGTTTTACGTGCGAAGCTCTCTAGCGAAGGTACTCCGAATGCCTTGTGTTCGAAGTTTGAGTTTCAGAGCCTGTAGATTTATCTTCGAACATGTTTTCGAAGTCTGTTTTTAGAGGAACACATGTTGGTTTGAAGGTCACTTAATTGCAGACTTCGCTTGTGCATTCTTCGTTGTTGCTCTGCTTTGTTCTAAGCTCTCCGAAGTCTCATTCTTATCATGGTTGTTCAATGTCCAAGCGAAGCCTTGAATGACTGCTCTGATTCCTAAACTTCGATCAGATTTCGGAGTTCATACTTACAGCCTTTGCACGAGGACTTCGAACAAGACTTCGACACTGCAGGCTTCGACACTACAGGCTTCGACGTTGCACGCTTCGTCAAGTACCTTATTGGAGACAACTTTGAACAGTAACACCTCATCTATTTCACTTGCATTCAGTTTGAATTGTTGTGATGAACTTTGATCTGCCCTTGTTTTGAATGCTTTGTTTATCTGCCTATTAGCACTGTATTGGTGTTTATTTATCTAGGACACCGGTCGTTTCTAGGCTAGATACTTTTAGGCTTTGGTGATCTGTTTACGTTTTGCTGCTTAGTCTTTTGAGGTGCGTTGGGTGTTAGGAGCGGACCATAGATTCGAAAGAATTTTTAGGCGCCCATTCACCCCCCCTCTGGTCGCTACTTTCGGTCCTACATTCGGCTTGTTAGGATCCGTAGAAGAGTCTAAGGACTTTAAAAGAACAGATTTCCGGCCTCCGGGTTCGAAGCATCTATAAAAGAGTCGTAGGCGACCAAGCAATAAGGTTTCAAGGCTCTGGCTCAATGAAACACTTCTTAAAGTCCTAAGCAACTATTATCGGAGCTTACAAGTATAGACTTAGTTCCTAATTTTATAAACATCACAAGACGAATGTATAGTTCAAAGAACTCTACGAAAGAGTAAATTATGATTACCAAGTGTTATGCGAAGCATCAGGTTGTTATATCAATCATTGTGTCTGACGGACCCTATCGCATTGCGTATGGTCCCCCACCCACAAGGAGGGGCAGGGGAATAAGGAACAGTCAAGTGATTCTTCTAAAATAGATCATATTAATTGGGTAATCATATTACATTACATCATGAAAAATTCTGGTCTAAGCCTAAATAAAAGCGGAGACCCCTCTGACCTCTAGAGAAACTTCTAGGACCTCTTCGGTCTTCAGAGCCCGGAGTTTTCAAAACTTTCCTCTTAGTCTGAGTGCCTTTCTTCTTCAAAGCTTGTAGCTTTTTCTGCTCTTCTTGAAGTTTAGCCCAGGACAGAAGTCTTTCGGAGCTAGCCTCCGTTGGGTCTTCGACTTGGTACTCTGAGTCAGACCAATCTACATACTCTAAGGACGAAGATGCTACTTCCTTATCCTCTTCTTTAATATAAGTTAGGACTTCGCTATGAATGTCAGGTGCTATATCCCCTTGCTCCCCTCGAGGAACAGGAAAACGCGAATGCCAGTAAGGCCTTAAGCTTTCGAGGATAGCCCACTGCTCGCGAAGCCCTTCGTTAAGCTCCAATACTTCGAGGACAGGCTTCGAATTATATAAAAAAACCTAAAAATAAACATCCAAGCAAAGACTTCTCATTTATAAACTTTTCATTCATTAAGATAAAAGGGCTTTACAAGACTTCTTATACATATTTAAGCGCCCTACAAGCTAGACCTATGGGTCGGTTGGTGGAGCCGGTGGAGTCGGAGCCGGAGGCTTCGTCTGAGCTTGCTTCTGCCGACGAGCCTCGTCGATCCAAGCCTTGGTCGTAGCTTCGTGATCTATTTTCTAGGTCGCCCGGAAGGCTTCCCAAGCAGAAGCCACATCCAAAGAGGGATGCAACAAGTCTTCATCGGCGAAGCCTACAGGCGTCGAACCCCTACTAGAGCAACAGAAACCCCAACGGCTTCGAGGTGTTGAAGGACTCCGATCCCGGCTACTTGCCCGGAGATCTCTCCGTAGCAAGTCCCGGAGGCCTTCATCATCCTTATCGCCGCTTGGATCATCTTCAGCTTCCGGTCAAGAGGCTTACTTGCCGCAGATGAAGACGAAGGGCACACCGTACCAAAATATTCTAGAGCACCTCGGAGGGTGTCCATAGTTTGATCAGCTATCACGATGTGCTTCTCCTCGGCCTTCGTTAGCTCAGCAGGAGAAGCGGAGATTTCAGCTATCCTTGATAACAAGTAGTTCTCCTGAGATAGCCCTTGTTTGACTGGATTCTGAAGCTCTACTAGCTGAGCGTCGGAGTCCGACTCTACTTTTTGAAGCCTTTCAACCTCGGCCCTTAGCATCGTACGCTCAGCTTGGATTTCTTCCATTGAAGATCTAAGTGCAGCGCAGGTCTGCTGTTCGGACTGAAGTGCTTCGTCCGCAATGGCCTTTGCCCTCCGCTCTTCAAGCAGCTCTTCCTCCAGTTGTAAAGTCTTGTCTTCGGAGCCCTTGAGGACATTCTAGAGGGTTGTAACCTTCCTCTTGAGCCGATTGGTTTCGAGCTCATTGGAAGTCGCTGCCGCTCTAGTGAGGACGAATTGCTGCAAAAAAGCAAAGTCAGTGCAATGCAATTTTTATTAACTAAATATATTTGTTGTATGTTGCATACCTGAAGGGCAGCCCTTTCGAGGGCCAAGTCGAGCTCCGATCCGCTGGATTCACTCAATATAGAAACCAGTTCGGAGCTCCCAACTTCTTGGCACTTATCTGCCAAGGGTTCCAAAAGAGTTTGGAGCCCTGTCCACTGCTCCAGGAACGGTGCCAGTAGGGGGAGCCAAGAAAGGGCCCGTCGATCCTCTTCAGCAGGGTCTTCTTCCGAAGCGCTCACTGAAGGATCGTTGGATGAAGGCATCATCGTCAGAGAGGGGAGAGGTTCAGGACCTGTCTTGCCCTTACCTCTCCCCGGTAAAAAAATCGGAGCTGCTACTTCGGCTGGAGTGGATCCTCCTTCGATCGTCGCCCCTTCGGGCGGGGTCACTTCACCCGAAACAACTTCAGTCGTTGGATCCACTACCTCGACCAGAGCCTCAACTCCGAGTGGAGCCGAAGCTCCACCAGTGGTTGGAGCCACGCCGCTCCTCGATGCATCTGCAAAATGCAAGGTATTTGTTAAATATTTGTTGATATAGTGAAGTCATTTCAGGAATTTCAAAGGAAAAGTTCTGAGATATACCTCCATCCACACCTTGAGGGAGAATTTTGGGGTCCCCTAGAAACTCGTACATCTGGAGGTATTCTTTGATATCATCCCCCGAAGTCTGTGCCAGAGTAGCTAAAGTCGAAGCCCTAACTTCCATCGCTACCACTCCGATCACGGGCGAGCTAGGATTTCCTAACTTTGGCTCTAAGTCAACTATGATAGGTTCGGAGCGGCTACAACTTTAGCTTCCACAGCCTCCTGAAGGGAGTCTTCAACTGTGGCTTGAGACTCACCCTCATCACCCTGCAGCAAGTAACCTTCGAGCTACCTTCCCATCTGCACATTTGACTCCCTCTCTTCTGACTCCTCCGAAGAGGAGCTCTGGATACCAAGCAAAGATGGTGAAGACGAAGGTGTGGGGAGCTTGGCTGTCTTTTTCCCTTTCTTGATGGGAGTATTAACAGCCTTCTTGGAGGTCTCGGTAGTGATTTTTCTTTTCCGGGAGACCACTCCTGTCGAGTTGAAGTCTGGCAGGGGAGGAGGCTCCATTCCAAGAGCACTCCACACTCAGTTGGAGCGTTCCCAGCTCCCAACCAGCTCCACCCTCTGCTGCTTCTATACTACAGTAGGGGCTCCGAGCACCCATTCTGTAGATTTGGCAATTTGCTCCCGGGCTAACGCCAAAGGAGTCGCTGAAAAATGTAGCATTCTGTTAAGTATGTTATCTGTTTTCTAATCAGTGTTAATGCATAAAGTACGAAGACTTACCCAAGCTTTGAAGATTTCCCTCCAAAGCGTTCTGAAACACTATCAGCCACTCAGCTCCGAGGGGAAGGATCCGGAGAGTGATGAATTCCTCGGCCAAGTCTCGCATACTCATGTGCCTGGCCACCGAAGCAAGTAACCCAAGCCGCGTTGATAGCAAGCTTGGGTCCAGAGTAACTTCAGCCTCCTTCTGGTACCATATCTGTTGTAGAGGCCCCGCCAAGCTAGAATCTTCCCCAACTTCGGCGTAGAACCACCGGAGTATCCAATTGGTGTATCATCGGTCGTTGATTGCTTTTGCCAGAAAGCTCTTCAAGTACTCCTTCTGAAGCTGGAAGTTGACACTTCCAAAGGCTACCAGTACCTTGGAATCTCCGGGTCCGTCTTGCGGCTTCGGCTGGCAGGAGGCTTCATGGGTAGCAGTGAAGATCTCTGACCTCCCTTCGCACCCTTCTGCCCGAAGGGCCCATTTGAACACATCCAATCTAGCAATGGTGTTGGGAGATAGCTGCGGCAAGGTAATGTGAAACATATCTAGTACCTCTGCCAGGAAATTGATAGCAGGAAGACCCAGCCCCTCTTCGAAGAAGGCCTCGAAGACCACCACTTCTCCGCTTCGTGGCGCCGGAGTCACTTCTGTTCCAACGACCCGAGTTCTCATCCCTGGACCCAGTTTCCCGTCCACTACTTCTTCGATGAACTCCGTCATGCTCGTCGATTTCCCAATGAGGAAGCTTTGCTTCAGCGGCTTCTTGTATGGGGGGCGGAGCTCTCGCGGGTTTTTGGGCCAAGACCCCCCGGGCTCCCGCCATTGCTGCTACTGCTGATGCTGCCCAGGCCTGCCTCTGCGCCAAGGTTCTAGCCGCTGTTGGAACTGTCACGTTGGTCCTCACCATTGGGATAATTGCTCCGGAGAGTTGGGGAAAGTTTGAAGGTTGAAGTGCAAAGGTTTAGAACTAAAGCTCTGTAAAGATTTCTGTTGTGGCTCGAATCCCCTTTTTATAGCCCCTTCGGCTTGAATTGCTATGATTCATGTATGCGTTTACACTGCAGTTTCGACTTCCGCCACTGACAAGTGGGCCTAGAAGGTAAAAGGGTGTGAACTCGTAGTTAAATTTGTATCCGTTACTTTCTCAAAAGAGCCTAACGGCTACCTGAGGAGTAATGGCTCAAATTTAACGGTTTATTTTCCTACGAAGCTTTCACACGGGAATCCAAGTTCGAAGCTTCCATTAGATATACCTCTAATGCTGAAGATACTTCGAATGGCTATAGTACCTTAATTTTTTTAAGTCCTTGAGCAAGAAAATACTTCTTACGTATACTGCTCTCCTGCTATACATGTTATTTGGAGAAGCGTATTCGAGGGGCTACTGTTGGGGAAAAATACTTCATCCCAAGGACCTTCAAGATTAAGAGACAAAGACAACTCGCAAAGTTCTAAGGCAAAGACTTGTCTCCGAATTGACGAAGGTTTAAAGCCGAAGGGTTCATCTGAACTCTAGTACGAAGATACCCTTCAAAGATACAATATTGCGGTGGGAAACAACCAGAAGGATGGGATGTCTGCCTTATCTACCTCCTTCGAACTTATTTTCCTATTTTAGCCCTATTCGGGGTACCAAATAGTTTCCACTATGTCGGTTGTAATTGAGGGGTAAAAAGGTCTTTTCCTTAGAGTTTTTACCTATAAATACCCCCTTTCTCACCCTGTAATAGGCATCGAATATTCAGATATTCAATACACAACTTCGAACTACTTCGAGCTATTATCCTATACGGAGGCTTGAGATAGTCCGCTTCACAAACTCTTTGTTTGTTAGTTCTTAATCTTAGAGAATCTGTTAGCGTATTCTTTTACGCCAACAGATCTGTTTCGGATAATCCGAATATGACTTATCTGGATTGTTTAAATTCATATCCATTTTTGTTGGATAACAACAATATAATGTCGGTTTTTGTATTCGAAAAAATAATTTGAATCCGTATAAAAAAACTGTATCCAAAACAAAAATTTTGAATCTGAATCTATTTTTCGGATTAAGAGGAAAACTATTTGAATCAAACTTTCACTTCCCTGATGTTGTTCCGACGCTAGTTTGTCTTGGTCATAATAATATTTGATATACGAGCTTATGGTCCTGTTTGGATAATCTTTCTTATTTTTAAAAATTAAAACTTACTTATTTTTGTATGGACTAAAGTTTAGTTCTTTTGTTTTGATGTAGGAACTAAATATCATTTAATGAGGATTTCATAAATGAGGATAGAGTGTGCATGGTACTTTTAGTCCCTATAAGTAACTTTTAAGGGACTAATAGACTAAACTTTAGGGAAAATTTAGCCCACATAAACAATGGTGTTTGAAATTCTAGGGAGACTAAACTTTGATCCTAAAAATAAGCAACCCAAATGCATAAACCACACTAAATCGTGTAAATTTTGTTGTAAGGTATATAAATATAAAAAACAATAACGCATATATGGTATAATAAATCATTACTATAAGCTTATATTTATATTTAATTGCAGTGAATTGAAAATAGGTAAAATTTAGGTTCGAGAAAATTTCTTTTACTTTAATATTTTTGATGTTTTTTACTAATTTTGAATTACGAGATTAATATGTTTGTTATATAATTATATCTTTTGGTTTTGAGAATA
Source organism: Zizania palustris (assembly GCA_019279435.1). Taxonomy (NCBI): domain Eukaryota; kingdom Viridiplantae; phylum Streptophyta; class Magnoliopsida; order Poales; family Poaceae; genus Zizania; species Zizania palustris. The sequence goes on along the minus strand of JAAALK010000285.1, from coordinate 56,303,928 downwards.
AAAGCTATTTAAAAATTCCAACCAAACACATCCTCCTTAAAAATCGATCAGGACAGTTCACTGTTGTAGAAGAGGGGCACGATTGCTTTGAGATTAGTGTAATCGAGGTGGGACGGACTGTGGGATTGTTTGTGTGTGGAATTGCACGTATACCCTAAAGTTGAGATTTACCCCATAGTTGATATCACCTGCAAATATACCTCAAAGTTGATAAAATTAGTTGCAGATTTATCTCACTCCCTATTTTCATTTTATTTTAACTATTTTCTTGTTTTTTAATCTAGATATTCCTATTCTACCCTTGGCTCCGATGTGATTCTTCGCCAGCCTCAGCTCTGCATCCAACTAGAGTCCATCCGTCGCCGCCATGAGCCCTTCGCCGCGCCCGAGGCCCTTCGCCGCTGGCCTTGAAACCCTCCACCACTGTCCACGATCCCCTTTGCCATGGCTTTGTGTAGCTTCGTCGCTGGCCCCCGCGCCCCTCACCACGGCCACGCACGGCTCCGTCGCCGGCTAGGGCTCTCTGCCGTCGGCCTCGAGGCCCTCCATCACCGCCATAAGACCTCCGCCGTCGAGCACGAGCCTCTCTTCCATAGCTTTGGGTAGCTCCGTCGTCGGCCCCCACGCCCCTTCATGTAGCTCCGCCGCCACCCCCACACCCCTTCATGTAGCTTTGTCACCGCCATGAGCCCTCCACCGTTGATAACTGGTGGCAACATCTAGTAGAATGTTGAAAATAGGGGTAGATTAAGTATTCCTGCTAAAAAGTAATAAAATAAATTAAAATTTTTTTGTAAATGAGACACGGCAAATCAGCGAGAGATTCTTACAACTATAGGATAAATATTTGGGAGGTAAATTTGCAAGTACCATTGAAGTACGAGGCATATCTGCCCCCGATTGTGGGAAAGAGACCCAAGCACCCAACGCCCACATGCGCCGGCGGCCGCCGCGCCCGTGCACACATGCGCTCCGTTGCCGGCGTCCGCCGTGCGCCCAAACCGAGATCCAACCAGCAGCCAACGCCTCCGCCGCCGCGTCCGTTCCAGTTCCATCTCGCCCCTGCACTCAGTTCCCACCCCGACGCCTCCAGCTACGTCAGCTTCCTCGCCTCCCTCTCAAGAGAGTGCCTCCTCCTCAGCCAAGCCCGCCACACGTTCGACACAAGTCCACAGAGAGTTCGCCACTCCCAGACATGCAGGACCTTGCATGGACGGATACTGCGCGGTGGCCTGCCACTCCACGGACGCCTCAGCGACGCGCTCGTCGAACTGTACTGCAAGTCCGGCCGTGTGGGCTATGCCTGGAGCGCGCTGCGCTGTGTCGGGGCGCGAGCTTCAGGCGCAGCGAGCTCGGTGCTTTCCTTCCATGCGCGGTGGGGTTCCCCCGGAGATGTCCTTGGTGCGTTTCAGTATGTCAGGTGCTCTGTCGGTGGCCGGCCGGACCAGTTTGGTCTCGCGGTCGTTCTGTCAGCGTGTTCCAGACTGGGTGTTCTTGATTACGGTAGGCAGGTGCATTGCGATTTCGTCAAGAGCTGGTTCAGTTCCAGTGCCTTCTGTGAAGCGGCATTGGTTGACATGTATGCCAAATGCGGTGATGTAACCAATGCTCGCAGGGTGTTTGATGAAATTGCTTGCCCAGACACAATTTGCTGGACAAGCATGATGGCTGGCTATCATCGGGTTGGACGCTACCAGGAAGCTTTGGCTTTGTTTTCTAGGATGGAGAAGATGGGCTCTGTCCCTGACCAAGTAACACTTGTTACGATCATCTGCACTCTTGCAAGCTTGGGCAGGCTGGACAATGCAATAGCTTTGCTGAAGAAGGTCACAACAGCGAACACTGTTGCTTGGAATGCTGTCATCTCCAGTCATGCACAAAGTGGACACGAGTTTGATGTGATTGGCTTGTACAAGGATATGAGGAGCCAAGGATTATGGCCAACAAGATCAACTTTTGCAAGCATGCTAAGTGCTGCAGCGAATGTGATGGCTTTTGTCGAAGGCCAGCAGATACATGCAGCAGCAATAAGGCATGGCTTGGATGCAAATGTTTTTGTGGCAAGTTCTCTGATCAACCTTTATGCTAAATGTGGATACCTTACTGATGCAAAGAATGTGTTTGACTTGTCCTGTGAAAAGAACATTGTCATGCGGAATTCTATGCTAACAGGGTTTGTTCAGAATGAATTGCCAGAGGAAGCTATTCAATTGTTTCAGTATATGAGGAGCCATGCTCTTCAGGCTGATGAGTTTACATTTGTCAGTGTTCTTGGTGCATGCACCTACTTGAATTCCCTTTGTATGGGAAAACAGATACATTGCATTACAATCAAGAGCTGCATGGACATAAGCTTGTTTGTTGCTAATGCAACATTAGATGTGTACTCAAAATTTGGAGCGATAGGTGATGCAAAGACACTATTCAGTCTAATACCTTCCAAGGATAGTGTATCCTGGAATACCCTTATAGTTGGACTTGCACACAACAGAGAGGAAGAAGAAGCAGTCTTTATGCTCAAAAGTATGAAGCTGAATGGTATAGCAACAGATGATGTGTCTTTTGCTACTGCCATTAACGCTTGTTCCAACATTCGAGCCACTGAAACTGGAAAGCAGATCCATTGCCTGGTCATCAAGTATAGTATACACTCAAATCATGCTGTTGGTAGCTCTCTGATTGACTTGTATTCAAAGCATGGGGATTTAGAGTCTTCTAGGAAGATTTTGGAACATGTAGATGTGAGTAGTATAGTACCAATAAACGCTCTAATTACAGGTCTTGTGCATAACAATAAAGAGGATGAAGCAACACAGCTGTTTCAGCAAGTTCTAAGAGATGGTTTAAAGCCCACCAGCGTTACATTTTCAAGCATTCTATCTGGTTGTACTAGACTTCTCAGTTCAGTTATTGCCAAGCAAGTTCATTGTTACACACTGAAGTCCAGTCTTCTGTATGATGATACTTTCCTTGGTGTTTCATTGATTGGATTATACCTGAAGTCCAAAATGCTGGAGGATGCAAATAAACTCTTAACAGAGATGCCAGATCACAAAAATCTGGTTGAGTGGACAGCTATCATTTCAGGGTATGCTCAAAATGGTTATGGTGATCACTCTTTGTTGTCATTTTGGCGAATGCGTCATTATAATGTTCATTCAGATGAGGCAACATTTGCAAGTGTTCTTAAAGCTTGTTCAGAGCTAACAGCTCTTGCAGATGGAAAAGAGATACATAGCCTCATCATTAAATCTGGATTTGGTTTTTATGAAACGGCAACTAGTGCCCTCATAGACATGTATTCCAAGTGTGGGGATGTCATCTCTTCCTTTGAAACCTTCAAAGAATTGAAAATCAAACAAGACATAATGCCATGGAACTCTATGATTGTTGGATTTGCAAAAAATGGTTATGCTGATGAGGCACTTCTGCTTTTCCAGAAGATGGAGGAATTGCAGATAAAGCCTGATGGAATTACATTCCTGGGTGTCCTAATTGCCTGTAGTCATTCTGGGCTAATTTCTGAAGGTCAGCATTTCTTTGATTCCATGAGAAAAGTTTATGGGTTAACACCTAGACTAGATCATTATGCCTGTTTCATTGATCTCCTTGGACGTGGTGGTCATCTTCAAGAGGCGCAAGAAGCTATCGACCAGTTGCCATTCAGACCTGATGGTGTGATCTGGGCTACATATCTTTCAGCATGCAGAATGCACAAGGATGAAGAAAGAGGGAAAATTGCAGCAAAGAAACTTGTTGAGTTAGAACCACAATACTCATCTACGTATGTGTTGCTTTCAAGCTTGCATGCTGCATCTGGTAACTGGGTTGAAGCAAAGGTAGCCAGAGAAGCAATGCGAGAAAAAGGAGTGGCGAAATATCCGGGATGTAGTTGGATTACTGTGGGAAACAAAACAAGCTTATTTCTTGTACAGGACAAACATCACCCCGATAATCATAGCATCTATAAAATGCTTGGTGATCTGACCGGAATGATGAAGAAAGATAACAATGTTGAGGAGTATGGTCTGCTTACTTCAGCTGAAATGCTTGCTTGAGTATGCTTCTTAATGAGCAAGGGTCTTAATTCATCTTCTGTATCATCTAGGACCTTAAGTAAATGCATGTTTACTATGTCAAGTAATTTGGTAAGTTATGCATATTATTCGTTCAAAAGTACATAAGCTCATATCAATCAGTGTTTTAGGTTCTAATTGCTTTATTTGCTACTTTTGTGTGTTCATTACACTTGCTATCTAGTAGTTGTCACCGGTGTTCTTAAGGTGGTAAGGCGAGGCGTGGCGCGGCGATCTATCCCCTCTAGCCACTTAGGTGATTTAGGCGTGCGGCCAGGTGAAACCAACTACTAATCCAAATAAATAACTATTGTTAGCCAAATGCCAATACTAATAGAAAATAAAATGTGTGTTATTTTTTAAAACTCTTTTAAATAAGTGGAGCGGCATGTGAGTAGCAGTAGCAGACTATTTCTAAAGCAGCGGTTGCACTGTAGCAACACATGATTGGTTGGCTATAGAGTTGGTAGAGGCAGAGTGCTTTACTTATCCCTCTCTTCTTCATTTTTCTAGGAAGCTAGGCATCCAATCGATGCCATATCGTGCCTAGGCAGATGCCCAACACTTGAGGCGGACGCCATGTGCATCTCCATCAAGGTGAGGCTGACGCATGGCCCTAAATCCCGCCTAGACGACGCCTTGAGAACACTAGGTGTCACCAAGCAAGATGGCATGTGAAGTGCTTCTGAAAAGGATGGTGCATTGGATTGCAAATGATACAATTTGCAATAACAGAAGCAGACATGATAACAGCTTGCTATTCCTTATCTATAAGCAGTATTTCATTGTCTGCACTTCTCCAATTGTTAGAAAATTGTATTGCTTTTGTCCCAATTTTGTCCCTACTCTCGTTTGGGATCCCAATTTTGTTTTATCTTACTTTGACTTTTTCCATGTTTCTCATTTTAGAAACAATTCTTAGAAACTTACGTGGATGGAAGACAACTAGGATCGCTATATTTGGAAAAGAACCTCCTTGTTACCTAATTAATCCTGCACCTGTGCTCTGGTCGAATAGGAGTCAGAGTCGGTTTCAGTTTTAATAGCTAGAGAAGGCTTTGGATAAGCCCATAGTCCTAATGAGTCAGATTAAGAATAGTATTTTTGTAATTAGCAGATAAGATATCTAGGCAAATTACAAAAGATCTCTAGCTAGATATAGTCCCTGTTTGAATAGGAATAGGTGGCTGGCCGAACAGGGTGGGTTTCTCCCCAATAAATGTAATCAGCAACTTCATGGAATAAAGTAGATTTGTTGGCCAGGCAAAACCTGTCTTTTGTCTTCTACCTCTTATGGTTTAGGACTAATAAGTGGTATCAGGGCGAGGATTAGATCGCGAGAGAGGCAGGTGTTAGGAAGACACGACGGGGGGCACCAAGCCACCGATGCCACGTGCGGCCATGTGCAGCCGGTAGCCCCTTTGCTGTAGCCAACATGGTTCTTATGGTGTTACTTAGATGGTAAGGTCCAATTCGATGCTTGGTGTCGGGGTCGCCATGTATGGTGTTGATATGGCGTCGCAAATCATCGCCTTAGGGCCTAGCGATGACCTGCGGGCGAGGTGACGTCGCATGGCACGAAGCGAGAGTGCGTATGGGGGGAAAATGTGGGAGTATGCATGGGAAAATGTGGGAGCGTGCATGGGAAAACGCTAAAGCGTGCACGGGGCCACGGGCGACATAGGAAAACAAGGAAAGGAGAAGAGAATGCATAGGCGCCAGAGGAAACAGATTCACAGAAAAGAAGAGAGAAGGAAAAGAGAGTGAGTACAACACAAAAGCAGTAGCGGAGCTCCAGATCCGGTGGCAATGTTATAGGTATGGCGGCGGCGGTGCTGTAGATCTGGCCCTACGAGGTTGCAGCAGAGTTCTGCGCCAAGATCTGACAAGGCAACAACTGAGTTCCACGCTACGAGGAGCCCTCCGAGGCAGCGGTGGAGTTCAACGCCAGCAAGGCAGCAACAGAGTTCCATGCCGGCATGAGATGGCAGCTTTGGCGAGGTCACATTTTGGCTTCTTTGTTTTAGTATTTTTGCTTGCATCCTTAGTCTTTTATCCTTGGCTAGCTTCTGTTTTGGCTAGGCAGCTTGCTTTTGTTTTGGTTGGGCATCTTGCTTCTGTTTTGGCTAAGCAGCTAATAGCTATGCTTCCTTGACAGTAGGAAAATTTTAGCCTTTAGATAAACCTAAAGTAGCTATCATTCTTGATTCCTTATGTGCATATGGTGTCGCCTCGTCGCTCGCCTAACTCGATTGGCCACTAAGGTGTCACGCACGAAGTTTCAGGTTATGCCACCACCCTCGCTACACAGCTACAAGCTGTCACGCTGATACATATTGTTGCAAATCGGGACGCTGCTATTGTCAGGCCACCTCGCCAAATCCACCGAGCGGGCAGTCAAGCTGCTAGGACCGTTGTAGGCTGCTTCCATCACCAAGATTGGTAGATCAGGGCACCACTGCAGCTGAGCTGCTAAGACAGATGCAGGCCACCACCATCGCCACATGCCAAGCTTGGAAGATCAGGGCGTTGCTCTAGTCGCGTCGTGTTAGGACTACTGTCGCCGAATGGGTGCTGCTGCAAGGAAGGGAGAAGAAGCCGTGGAAGGTGAATGTGTGTAGAATAAGTGCTACAATGCATGTGAGAGAAGCAGGAGATGAAAGCGAAAGCAACGCTTGTAAAGCCCGCCGTTGTCACCTATCAATAAGAAAAGAAAAGAAAGGCACCGACTCAGAGCTACTGGATTGCCACTGGCATGCTGCAGCTACTACGTGAAGTCACGCACTCAACACCCCATAGATTGAAAATCAGAGGCGGATACGATCTTGTGGGAGACCAGACCCAACAAGGAAGAACATGTTGCTTCAAGGCATATGTAGGGTATGGGCATCCAAGAGGCCAACACACATCAAGGCGATAGATTAGGAAACTATCACAAGGTTGTTTTCATGACATTGAGGAGGGTTCATAGTTGTATCATCGCCATATCGCTACGGTGGTTTTGTCTATTCACCACATCGCACCATAATGCTGAAGGTATGCGGTGGGCGTTTACCATGGTTATGGCGTCCGCCTTGCTTGAGGGAGAGAGGAGTAAAAAACATACCTATTTACGCTCACTCATACCCCAAAACCCTAGCCACCGCAAGTGTTTCTCATCCTTTTCTTTCATCCGACGCATGTTCCAGCCGCAACCGTTGCTGTTGTGAGCACGTTCCAATAAACATCATAGTGAGGGTGTGGGGCAACATCACAAACTCAAAGCGAGGGCATGGCACAGGGCGACGTCGTATACTTGTAGTGAGGGCATGAGGCGGGGCCATGTCGTAGACTCGCAATGAGGGCGTCACATCTCATAAGAGCTTCAGCGTCAAGTTGGCTGAACTGAAGAGAGCTAGAGAAGGAAAGAGGAAGAGGAGAAGGAAAGAGATAAAAAGGAAAAGAGAAGTGGAAGAGAAGAAAAGATAAAAGAAGGAATGCTATTTTTATAATTTGGTTTAAATGATTTTTAATATATAGGAAAAATATTGAAAGTCACTCTTCATAATTTACTTTAAATTATTTTTAATTAATAGAGGAGGAATTCAAAATTTAGAGATAAGATAATTTTATGTCTTTTATGCTATATTTGCATTGCTATTTTAATGTAATAAATCATAGACTATGATTCTTATGCTATATTAAGTCTCTTTTGTGCTACATTTATAATGGGAACTTGGGTGGCCTGATTTTTTGATGAGAGGACAAGTCTATTAGTAGAAGGAGAAGACGTTCACAATCTGACTAAAATCGTCGAGGAACATTGCACCTTAGCAATCGCTACACCGACTCCAAAGGTTGTTCGTAATCTTTACGGAGCACGATCAACCAAACCACAAGGGTCTTTGTTCCTTCAAGCAATCGAGAACTAGCAAGAACAAGATGAACAAGTGTGCACTCAATATTTTCGTAAGGGGTACAAAGAGAGGGAGTTTTGGAATATCAAAACAACAATCTAACTGACCAAGACTTCGATTATCAAAGTAGCATAGTTAAACTTTGTATTCAATCAAAACTCCTTACAACTAAGGTCTCTAGGGGTATTTATAGCCCTAGGGACATCTCCAATGTTTCGGAAACTTGTTACATATGGTGTTGATGATATGATCTTGGGCTACCTCCCAACCACTTTTTAGTTGATCAGTCAATGGGCAACACCCTCCATTGAGTCAAAGATTGAAGGCCTATGATACTCCCAAGTCCCTCACTCGGGAGAAGGGTCTCTCGACCCCTTTCACTGCAACGATCATCATAAAGAGACAAGACGCTATTAATCTCCACAATCAGTGATTATTTTCACCGTTATCCTTTATTTATTGCTCATGAAACTAACCAGTTAGACTCTAAATCGGTCATTTATGGGGTGACTTAATCACAATCTGTAGCTCTGGTCCCTTACATATAAAGGGGTCGGGGTGATAGCCTGAAGGGGCATGTTTTCCCATATTCTAGAAGAAGCCAAAATCCATTCATGCCTAAGATCTCATACAACATAGGAGTAGGATTATTATCCTCTCGGAGGCCCAAACTTATCTAAAAATCATTTCTCTGTCTCTCAATTAGAGATAACCATCAGATCAGTCCACATACCCCCCAATACAAAAACAAATACATATCGTAGATACCTCTGTGGTATATTGTCACTTCCTTAGCAATGACAGTTGGCGCGCTAGGTAGGAGAGTGCGAGTTTGTGTTTTTTCACCGATCTGATGGCTGTTGTTTGCAAAATGAGCACTCAAGTTCCTATTGGTGTCGTGCTCACCTTCGAAAGCTTGACTTTTGTTGGTGATTGTATGCACCAACTGGTTCAAACCACTTCCCAAATGGGGGCAAAAGCTTTGCGCACTTCAGTAGTGCGTTCGTCGGTTCCTCAGGTGTCTGAGCAACGAGCTCCACCCAAGGCTCACCCACAAATTGTCATTAATTCACCCGCTGACTACGTCATCTTTGCCAAGTCAGGCGGATGTACAGTCCAATGATGACAATTCACTAAGATCACTACAATGTGATCTCACCCACCAGCCGACCGTCTCGGCTAAGCTGGTGCAATCTCCAAACGTTGTCATGATGACAATAGTGGTCATCTTGGACGATGAGCTCACTAACATCACTGAGTCCAACACTCACCGACATGTCCGCCTTTGACTCACTAACATGAATGCCAAAGGCGGATCACCACTTAAACAGATTGTCGTGCCAGAGCCCGCACAGATCCTGGGACCTCGCGACAAGGTGCACAAGCTGCGTACATGATGCAGTTTGAAGGCCATGATGTGTACTGCATGCCAATGGCGAATCTCCTCACCATCCAAAGGACGCTCGCCGCTCTCCCTGACACACCCAATCTCTAAAGAGCTCGGGCCATGACTCAAGTAGCTGTCGTTCAACTTGTTGATACGACACCACCTCACTGATCATGGTCTCTGGACCGTAGCTCTCATTCATGACCATCCAGGCGGTTGGCGCGCTCGCACCCCAAGTGAGAATCAAGGGAGTCCTATTCGGGCGATACTCGGACCATCATTGAAGACGCACACGATGCACACAACATCATCTCTCGTCGTCACGGTGAGCGTGAGCACGACGAGCTCCGTCATTGTAAATAGTACGACCGGAGACATGGTTCACCGAGGGCTAACCAGTCCAACACCAACATTTTGTGCCATGATGGCTTCCTAGCTTTCTCCGGGTGCCTTCCCAAGTCATGTAGCCTCACAATTTCTGTCCCATGGGGATCACGCCATATGATGGCAAGATGGATCCCTCCTAGTAGCTACGGTTGTATCATACGACCATTCGTACAGTCAGAGGTGACCAAGACATAATGGTCAATTATCTGTAATGGTCAATTATCTGCCAGTCATGCTGGCGGCATCTATTGTTAGCTAGTTGGCTAGACTCCTAGAGTGAGTTGTGAGTTGTGCCATGTTTTTATCACCAATTATCAAGGAACTTGGCAGAGACCAGGCTTATGGCATGTTCTATGCCAAGTACGTCAATGACATGGCGAGTCCATACGGAACTACATTTGTCGCTTCTCCGAATGACGAAACACTGTCGCCAGCATCTCCAACGCTGATGTCATGTCCATATTTCAAGTTGGTATGTGAAAGCCTTCAGAGTTATACCGCCATCTAATACTGCACGAGCTGGTTGATCCCTGACGCGATGATCACCATCACCGAAGAGTTTGCAAATACCGAAGATTCCAAATGAGAGCAGATGTACTCGAACACGCAAGACTCCAGTGAGAACAAGAAGAAGAAGGATCATCGCCACTTGCCTTGACATGATGACCATGATAAGACTGGGCTCCTCCTCGACCGAAGAACAAGAAGAGGAAGGGCAAAGATCTCATGGTAGCCGACAAAAAATTTCGGTCTTAGAATCGGAATAACTCTGCATTGCAAGAGGAATTGTACAAACCCTACATCATTCACCCTAACAACAACCACACCACCCACCGGTGTTATCAGTTGTAGAATCAAATGATTAAAGAGGCGGAAGGAACCCCCGACTGGACAAGCACCGTTGGGGTAATGAAAAGAAGAAGTCCAAAAAGGATGACAAAGATGCCAAGACATCTTTGGCAGAAAATGACTTTTAGGAGACCACTTAGACAGTATCCATGATCTTCAGTGGGTCGATCGACGCTGAGTCCAAGTGCCAAAAAAAGCTGCTTACTAGTCGCATCAATGCCATCAGCATCGTGGCAACCAAGTACATGAGGTGGTCGGAGATCCCAATCACCTTCAACCGTGAATGATCAGTGGATGGACATCCCCAAGCTGAGACTGATTCCCACTATTCATTGAACCGGTAATTCTCAAGGTATGCCTCAAGAGGGTGTTGATTGACGGAGGCAACGACCTTGATGTCCTAATTCAAAGGGACGTTGGCTGCACTCGACATCAACGCGACTGATGCTCTAGAAGACGAACACACCTTTCTACGTGATCGTCCCGGGGAAGGCCTCCATTCCACTTGGTACCCTCACCTTGCCGGTGACATTTGACACTCGGGACAACTATAGTACCGAGCACATCAAGTTTTATGTCGTCGACTTTGAGACTGCCAATCATGCCGTTATCGAACAGCTGTCCCTTGCCAAATTTATGGTAACACCCCACTACGCGTAACTGGTGCTTAAAATTCTAGGGCCATGTGGGGCCTTTTCTATAAAGGGGGATTGTTGGGACGACAGATCGAACCAGCAGGTTTTGAGAGTGGTGGAATGCAGTGTGTTATGTATTCTTGGATCATGTGTCCTACAACTGTAATTGGTGGCGGTATTTATAGGGCGCCTTGCCCTAAGGGGCCAGACGCCTCCAGCCTGCCAACCGCTACTCGACCGAACACTGGTCAATAGTACCGACAAAACAGACTCCGCGTAGTACAGACAAAAAGGACTCCATGTAGTACAGACAAGAAGATTCAACTCTAGCAGCGTATCAGCCGTGCCGGGCGCCGCCTGAGCCACCCGACACAACGCAGGCAATCACGATCCTATCCCCCTGTAGGTTTGACTGGATCTTCTTTCTGCCAAGCCCCTCTCCGAGGCCGCTACTCGGTCCGGAGGGATACCTTCGGCATCCAGGCCTCGGGGGGCGGCCTCCTGGCATCTTCAGTCTGGAGGGTGGCCTCCGGCTTCTGCTTGGTCACTCCTTTCCTGAGGGCCACTCCGGTGCGCCCTGGAGCCCCCGAAGGCCTCCGGCTTCCTTGCCCGGAGGTCCAGGTCCCTCTGGCATGGGACTTCGGGCCTCTCGGTAGCGACTTCCCTCTAGAGCCGTACAGGCCTCCTCGCTCCCCTGCGGTCATCGGGATTATCTCCCCCAACAGTAGCCCCTCGCTTCTTCCCTCTTCGAGAGCCCTGCGTAAGAGAGGGTGGAAGCGCATATGGTAATTCCGATAACCTTTGTAAGAGAAACGACTTACACAGAGGTGCCGGATCCGGCTGCGAAGCGATCCCCCCCGATCGATCTGGAGGCGCTTCGAGACCGCCGGGCGCCCGAGACTCCGGGAGCCGGGAGCCAACTTCGGGGCACCCCCGGTAGGTCGGACACTCCCCCCCTTTCGGAGGGAGAAGTTTGACCAGTTGCGCGGGCGCCCAAGCGCCTTTGACCGCCAGGTACCTGCGCCCGAGAAGGTTAGGCAAAGCGTTACTAGGCGCAGTTAATGCGGCGTGCATGCAGGGGACACCGGTGAGGCGTGCCGTCAGGGACTGGCGTGCCCAATGCGCTGGTTGGGCCTTGAATGTGAATGCAGCACGACCATTACGCTCGCGCATCGAGCAGAAGGATGGTGGACCGGCGGCGGCCTTTGTGCTTAAATAGCCCCTGCTACTCCAGGTTGAGCCTCCTCCTGCCCACTTGTTCAGCTCTCTCTCCTTGCTCTCAACAACAAACTGCCTGCTCTCTGAGCTCTTGCTCCTTCCTTTCCTCCTTTCGCCATGGTGAAGGGTGTAGCCCCTACTGTGGCGGTGGATCCTCGTTTCTTGCGGTGCCAAATGGCGGCGGCGGCAGCAGTGGCCGCGATAGCGTCTGGTCCCGGAGAGGCACGTGACTCGCGGGAGCTCCGCCCCGCTTCGGAGCGGTTTCAGGGAGCAAACTCTCGAGCTAGGGCCGTCGACGTGCACAGACGCGTCTATCGAGCAAGTGACCAGGGGCCGCCTTGGCCCCGAAGCGCCGGCGAGGAAGCCAGACCAGGAATCGGTCCCACTAGCCATGGGAAGAAGAGGTCGTCGTCTTCGAGGCCTTCTTCGACAGCGGGGTTGGGGTTTCCTGCTTCGGAGCTCCTCGCCGGGGTACTGGACGCCTTCCACCTAGAGCTCCCGCAGCTGTCCCCGAATGCCGTGGCCCTGCCTCGCTATTTTCGAGTGGGTCATGCGCGCCGAAGGCTGCGAGGGCAGGGCAGAGGACTTTGCGCAGATGCACGAGGCCCTCTGTCAGCCGAAGAAGAAGGGGGGCCAGATTCTGGCCTTCGGGAGCATCAACTTCCAGCTCCGAAGGAAGTATGCAGATTCCTTTCCGGCGAAGGCCACCAACGAGAGGTGGTACTCCAAGTGGGTGAACCGTTGGTTCTACGTCCGCGTGGGACTCGACTCCGGGCTCGCCGAGCCTCCGCGCCATATCTGGTTCTGGAGGGAGGCACGCATCGGGGCCAGCGACGTCTCAGTCTCTGCGAGGATTCAGCTCCTCTAGATTGTCACCCGCCGGATGAGCATGCGGGACCTAGCGGAGGAGTTCAGTGGCCCTTGAAATCCCTCCGCTGAAGGAGGAGTGGCCGGCGTCGCTGCGGAGTAGCCAGGATGGGTTCGACATCGGCGGAGCTCTCCCGACAGCTCAGTAAGCGTCCGTGCTCTTTAGATTTGCTTTCTTCTACCGTGTTCGGAGGGTGCGCCGGCCCTGACCCTCGAATGCAGGATCGCTCGTCGCCCGGACACCCGAGGAGGTGGCCCGCATGGCAGAGAGGATCCTTGGAATCCCTACTCAAGCCGAATACACCCGGCGGCTGGAGCTGGTGAGCTCCTGGGAACGATCCAACAGAGTGTGGGCAGCGCTCGAGCTCCCGCCTCTGCCTCTTCTAGAAGGGGAGGCCCTTCGGGCCATCTCTAAGAGGAAAGTGGCTGATCCCGATGGTGGCCTCTCTCCTCGGCGCCCCCCGAAGAAGAAGAAGGTGGTGAAAGGCCTGCAGGAGGCTTTCTCCGAGTCACTCCTTGGCCTCCCACTCCGAATGGGGGTGCTCTAGCGAGGGGGCCCGGTCGGAGTCAGAGGACCCCCTACGGTTCCGGACCCGAGCCGATCGGTCCGGCCGGGCACCGAGGGAGGCTGGAGGCGCTCTCCCTCCTTGGGACCTTCCGACGCCTGCTCCGGGGACCGGGCAGGAGACGCCAGCCGTTGAGACGACGATGCCCCCCAGGGCCGCTTCCTCACACGAGCCAGCTTCGGAGGGGGTCTCCGCCAGCTCCCAGGGGAGCAGGGAGACGGACAGTCTGGACCGTGAGGGGCTGGCTGACCCACTCGGCGCCATCGAAGGAAGTGCCAACATGGAGGCCGAGCTCGCCACGGCGGCGGCGGGTTCCCCGGTTAACTCCGATAGACAACTTGTTCTATCGGCCGAGCCCTTCGGGGCACGGACAACCTTCGGGGGACTTCATCGAGGCCGCAGACGAAGGTACGCTAGCTCGCCCAATCTCTTCCTAAAGTGCCGGGTCTTCTTGCTCTTAACCTTTGTTTGCTCAAGAAGGTACCTCCATCCGGGCCACCTGATCCAGTCGTTCCGCCCTCCGAGGACGATGCTGACGCGAGGTCCGGAGTCCCCGCGAACGCGGCGGGGGCTTCGGGGCCACGAGGCGGGGTGGAGACTGGGGCCACCGAGGAGGCTTCTCCGGAGGCTGCCCAAGGCAGAGGGACCTCGGCCTCGGGCCCCCTCCAGTTCGCGGGGTGCGCTTTCTAGCGTACCCCTTCTGCGCCCCTACTTGGCGAAGACGAGGGCTTCGCGTCCAAGGTGGCTCCGGTGCACGACTATTACTTGCACCTGCGCGAGGCTCCGATGATAGACGAGCTCGGGCTAACGGACGGACTGGAGCTCGGTCGGGCTATTGAGAGCGCCACAGGCCAGGTATTTTCCTCGAAGTGCCTCTCGGCGGGCCCCCAACCTTTCTTTTTCCCGACTCACCACTTTGTGCGTAGGTAGTTGCACTGGCGCAGGGGTCGCTGCTCTCCCTGCTCTCCGAACGCCACCGCCACGAAAACGACATTTCGGGACTTTCCGCCCGAGCGGACACCGCCGAGAGGCTAGCCCGCGAGCAGGCGGCGGAGATTGAAAGCCTTCGCCTCCGGGCTGCTAGGACCGAAGCGCTCGAGGTCCAGGTAGCGGAGGTTGACTCCCTCAAGGCTCGCGTCGCGGAGCTGGAAGGGCTCCGGGCTTGGGCTGCCCGAGCGGACGAGCTCGAAGCGGAGGTCGACGCCCTTCGGGCCCGAGCCGCCGAGGCGGAGGCGCTCCGGTCTCGAGCCGCGGAGGCGGAGCGACTCGAAGGCGAGGTCTCCGTGCTCTGGGCTCAAGTCTCACAGATGGACGAGCTCCGAAAGGTAGCAGCTAACGCTAAGGCCCTCGAAGCTCGAGTACTCCAGCTGGAGCGGGCCGAGGCTGACCTCCTTACCCGCAATGAGGAGATGACCGAGGCGCTCGCCGAGGGGGAGAAGACAGCGGCTGACACCACGGTGTCCCTCCGAAGACGCTGGCATGCTATGGCACCGGGTGTGGTGCGTTCAACTTCACCCGGGAGCCCCTAGCCCGCCGGATAAAGTTTATCCAGTCCGCCGTCCGGCAAATAAACCTCACCATATCGAACTACGGTGAAGTATCTGCTCGGGTGGCCACCTTCGGGATTCTCCAACACCTCGAGACTTCCGGCCTCCCTCTTCCTTCATCCTCGAGCCCGCATCCGGTCGCCTTCGCAGGGGATCACCTTTGGTCGCCGAGTCCGGCCGTGGCCCAATCTTGGAGAGCGCTTAAAGCGACTTGGCAAGTCGAGGGCCCCAGAGCGATCAGAGCCTGGCTGGAGGAGGCACTTCGCGCCGGCCCTCCGGCCCCTTCGAACCCTTCGGCCTCGGCACGCCAGCCGGACCCGAAGGTGTAATTTCCTTAAGCCCCTCGTGCTGCGCACCCTGTAATAGCTTTAGAGACTTAGCCGTATATTAATAAAGAGTACCTTTTTGGGTGTTACTCAGGGTGTCCATGCTCGTGATTGTGATGTCGAGGTACTCGAGCTTGACGACGCTCTTCGGCACCGATGGGCTATTCTCGAAGCCCTGAGGGCGAATCGACCCGCGCGCTTCGCCCTACCCCGTGGTAGCGACGGGCGCGCGGACCCTGACATTCTTCAAGGGGTTATGAACCTTGTCAAGGAAGAAGAGAGGGAGCCTCGAGCCCCGTCTTCATCTCCTGAACCGGTGGATTGGTCCGACACGAAAGCTGCTCCGTACTGCGTGCCTTCCGATGGAGACAACCTGCGCAGCTGGGCCCAACTTCAAGAAGATCAACGGACCTTCCGTGCCCAAAGGAAGGAGGAGAAAAGGTAGAAGAAGAAGGATAAGTCCATGCGAGCCGTGCCGGGGTCCCAAGCTAGGGCGAGCTCCGGCCCGAGCGACTCGTCTGACCGAGGGGGCCTCCGGTTCCTGCTTGGCTTGGATGAAGACTTCTCTTAATTCTTCTTTCCTGCTCTTGATGTGTAATGAACACTGTATGCTACATTTTGTATTGACAAATGCGTGTAGTCGAAGCCTTTCTCCTTGCTCCTTTCCCCCTCCCCTCCTTTGCGGGTAGGCGGCTTGCCGGCTGGGCGCGAATTAGCTAGGAGGAAGGCAAGCTAGGGCTTGGAAGCCAATTTTGAGGGTGCGTCGAGCCGGAGCTCGGAACCCGATTTAGGGCGCGTCGAGCCGGAGCTCGGAAGCCGGTTTCGAGGGTGCGTTGAGCCGGAGCTCGGAACCCGAGGTCGAGGGTGTGTCGAGCCGGAGCTCGGAACCCGATGTCGGGGGTGCGTCGAGCCGGAGCTCGGAACCCGGTTTAGGGCGCGTCGAGCCGGAGCTCGGAACCCGAGGTCGAGGGTGCGTCGAGCCGGAGCTCGGAACCCGATATCGGGGGTGCGTCGAGCCGGAGCTCGGAACCCGGATTAGGGCGCGTCGAGCCGGAGCTCGGAACCCGAGGTCGAGGGTGCGTCGAGCCGGAGCTCGGAACCCGGTTTAGGGCGCGTCGAGCCGGAGCTCGGAACCCGAGGTCGAGGGTGCGTCGAGCCGGGGCTCGGAACCCGGTTGCCTGGTGAAACTATGCTTTAGTACCGCGGTGCGTCCACCTTGGTCAAAGACGTTCACCTTAATAGTTTTATTAAATTGGAGATTAGATACAAGAGTAGCCGGCACCGGCCAGTGGCGGAATACACTCATGAAATCATGCGAAATAATGCTTCAGGTGCTCCGCATGCCAAGTATGATTCAATTCTTCGCCTTCTAAGGTAGCGAGTCGGTAGGAGCCCAGGCGTCCAGAGCTGGTCACGATGTACAGTCCCTCCCACTTGTTGCCCAGCTTCATCGGGGCAGCCACCGCGCGTAAAACGAGGTTCCCTGGCTGGAACTCGCTGTGCTTGACTTTGGGATCATACCACGCCTTTGTTTGCTTCTGATACTGGGAGAGGTTGGCAACGGCTCGTAGCCGCGTCTCTTCGGCCAGGTCGAGGGAGACGACGTGCTCTTGATCGGCTTCGGGTGCTATGGCGCGTAGCGAACCGGCTCGAAGCTCGATTGGGGTCATTGCTTCGTCGCCAAATAGGAGCCGAAATGGGGTGAACCCGGTAGCTCGGGAAGGGGTGGTCCGGATGGACCACAGGATTTTCGGCAGCTCTTCAGGACATAATCCTTTGGCGAGGCCTACGATGCGTTTATTGAGGCCCGAGAGTATGTGTCCATTAGCCCGCTCCACAGCCCCATTGGATTGGGGATGCCGAACTGCTACGAAATAGAGCTGGACTCCTAATTCATCGCAGATTGTCCTGAAAGCCCCAGCGTCGAACTGCATGCCATTATCCAAGGTGAGCTGCCGGGGTACTCCGAAGCGGCAAATGATGTTCTACCAGAAGAATTTCTGAACGCTCTGAGATGTGATGGAAGTCAGCGGCTCGGCTTCGACCCACTTAGAGAAATATTCGACAGCGACGACAGCGAAACGTCAGATTGCCTCTTGCTCTAGGGAATGGCCCAATGAGGTCCATTCCCCACCGAGCCAACGGCCACACAGGTGGAATGGGCTGCAGGCCGACCGGGGTTCGGTGACTCCACCGCCCCATCCATTGGCACCCTTGGCAAGTACGGACCAAGGCTTTAGCATCGGTAACGATTATGGGCCAATACACTCCTTGTCGGAGGGCTTTGCCGGCAAGTGCCCGAGGTGCCAGATGGCTTCCACACAACCCCTCATGGATTTCTCGAAGCATGGCCACACCGTCCGAGTGCGAGATGCATCGAAGCAGCGGGGAACACACCCCTGACTTGTATAAGATGCCATCGATGACTTGGAAGGACCTGGCGCGGAGCTAGAGCCGCGCTTGGTCCGGACTAGGATGATCGCCCGCGTCGCCAGCGAGTGTTCGCAGGATGGGCTCCCGCCAATCATCGCCGACCGTGCAAAGAATTGGAGCTGGCCGAGGCGACACCGGAGGGTCGGCTAGTGAGGGGGTTGATGCCTCGCCACGAAGAGGGCACCGAAGGCTGGGTAATTTCTTCGAAGAAGGCGTCTGGTGGTGTGGCTTGGCCTCCGGCTCCGGCTTTGGCAAGGGCGTCGGGTTGGCAGTTTTTGCTTCGCGGAATGCTTTGAACGGATATCCCTTTGAAGGATGCTTCAAATCTTCAGATGGCTTCGAGGTAGGAGGCAAGGTCCGGGTGCCGAGCCTGGAAACTCTTGTCGATATGCCCGACGACGACTTGGGAATCGGTCTTGACGACGACGCGGGCGGCTCCGAGCGCGAGCGCCTTGCGGAGGCCCAAGAGGACTCCTTCATATTCAGCGATGTTGTTGGTAGCCTTGAATTTCAGTCGAGCGGAGTACGAGGCCTGTTGGCCAGAGGGGGAGACAACAACCGCTCCGGCCCCAGCCCCCGAAGCCTGGTAGGCCATCCGAATAGACGGTCCAAACCCCCTCGCCTGCTTCGGCGTTGGCATGATCAGACGCCAATGTCCATTCGGCGACGAAGTCGGCGAGGATTTGAGACTTGATGGCAGTTCGGGCGACGAAGGAGATCCCGAATGGGGCCAACTCCACCACCCATTTCCCGATACGACCGGTGGCATCCTTGTTTCGGAACATGTCGCCAAGTGGGTAGGCAGTTGGGATGATGACATCGTGAGCGAGGAAGTAGTGCCGAAGCTTCCGGGACACCATGACAAGAGCGTATGCCACCTTCTCAAGCTCGGAGTATCGCGCCTTGGCTTCGGAGAGGGCTTCAGACACGAAGTAGACGGGGCGCTGCACCAACTTCCCACCGAGCTCCGCTTCCTGGACCAAGGCAGCGCTCGCCGCGCTGCCGGAGGTGGCGAGGTAGACCAGAAGGGGACTGCCGGCTTGAGGCGTGGCGAGGGCTACGAGGCCAGGAGAGGTACTCTTTTATGTGGTCGAAGCAGCTCTCACACTCGGAAGTCCATTCGAATGTTTTGGAGCCCCGGAGCGCCTTAAAGATGGGCAAGCTTTTTTCAGCTGATTTTGCCAAAAATCGGCCTAGTGTGTCTAAGCGCCCGGCTAGCTTCTGCGCTTGCTTTAAGTTCTAAGGGGGGACATGTTCTGTAATGCGTTGACTTGTGTTGGGCTAGCCTCGATACCTCGGCTAGAAACTAGATACCCAAGTAGCTTCCTAGCGCGCGCTCCGAAGACAGACTTCTCCGGATTGAGGCGGATCCCACACCGCCGAAGGCTATCAAAGGTCTCCGCTATGTCCGAACTGTGGCGGTCCTTGACGGTACTCTTGATAACAATATCGTCCATGTATGCTTCAATATTGCGACCCATCTGATGGCCCAGAGCCTTGGATATCAGCCTCGAAAAGGTGGCCCCGGCGTTGCGGAGGCCGAAAGGGCATGCGGACATAGCAAAACACTCCTGCGGGGGTGACGAAGCTTGTCTTGACTTGATCCTCGGGCTTCAGCCAGATTTGGTGATACCCTGAGTAAGCATCGAGGAAGCTGAGGAGCTCCGCACCCGCGGTGGAATTGACTAGTTGATCAATGCGAGGCATGGGGTAGGGGTCACAGGGGCAAGCTTTATTGAGGGAGGTGAAGTCGATACACATACGCCACTTTCCAGATGTTTTCTTCTAGGACAAACACTGGGTTAGACAACCACTCAGTGTGACTCACTTCCCGGATGACCCCCGCTCGGAGCAGCTTCACCGTCTCAGCCCTGGCTAGCTTAGCCCTCTCGACGGAGAGTTTCCGGAGCCCCTGGCACACTGGCCAAGCCTTTGGGTCGACTGCCAGCGAGTGCTCGATGATCGAGCGGTCGACGCCCGGGATATCTTCGTTAGACCACGCTAAGATGTCGAGGTTGTTGCGGATGACGTCTTCGAGCTGCTTCGACACCTCCGGCTCCAAGCCCACTCCGAACTGGATCGGACGCTCCTTCCCGTCTTGGATCAAGGTCTTCACGATGATCTCCCCCTCCAGGAGAGGCTTGACTGGGCGCCCCTTCGGCACGGGACCCCTGATGAGGACATCACTTCGCCTGATACACACATGGAGCCTCCACCTACAATTCAACTACAAGGACCAATCACACGCGCCCGTGCCCGTCGCTTGAACCATGAGGTTAATTCTTTCCTTAGCAACTTTGATTATATTTGTTTGGACGGGATGCTACTGAATTCTAGTGATATTTTGTTGCTTAGGAACATGGGAGATGGAATAGAAGAGTTGGAGTTGAAGACGAAGTCGCACGGATGATTTGAAGTCAAGAACTCGCTGGTTCGGACTACATCGACCACCTTGCACCAAAATGGGCATAACATTCTCATACGAAGTCCGATTGGCTCGTTCTTGGACTTTTTGGAAAGCTAAGGAGAGGACGGATCTTTTGCCGTTGGTTTCGTCTCATTTGGAGTCTCGAGTCGATCTGTGTGATTAAAACAGTCCTGCGTGACAGAACTGGGCCATAGTCCAAGTCTGTTCGCCTTCTAGCCCATAGTCTGAGTCTGTTCGCCTTCCACAGGCTGCCCACGCCCTATATATTCTCGCCAGACGCATTTAGGGTTAGGTTTTGCTTTGTTTGCATCTACACTTGTGTGTTTAGAATCCCGCCTCTTGCACCGGACCGATTGGCTGCTGCATTGGCGTTTGTGAAACCTCACCTTATCATCGTTTGTCTGTGATTTAGCATTCGACTTGTATCCTTCCTATTCTTGCTTGTGTTCTTGGGTTCGCTTGCAGGAATTAGCCTTCGTGGTGAGGTCAATCGCGTTCTGCGTGGTTGATAACCAACGGAGACAGTGGTGTAACGATTGCAAGGTTTTGATCCGCCGGACCGGAGCCTTGGATCGCCAACGTCGAGATTCTCCACCAACCCAAGTTTATCCTTTACCTAGCGGAAGATTGGAACCAATCCCCCATCAGTTGGTATCAGAGCACAGATTTCCCGTTAGGTAATCTCGATTTGCTTTTGTTTTTACCTAGAGTCCAGAAAACCGCACCAAAAAAAAATTCCCCACCGAGAACCCCTTTGTGCCTTGCAATTTAATTTCAGTTTTAACTTTGTTGAGTTCGTGTTCTTGGTCGAGTATTGTTGCTGGTTTAGTCATCCCTTTGTGTCGTTTGAGTAGTAGTGTTCTTGTATCTCAGAACAAAATTTCCCACCGAAAAACCCCCCTTCCGCAACCCTATTTTGTTTTCCACATCGACTCTTTGTGACCCTCCTTCAGTAAAACAGGCATAACTTTTCGCTCGTTTGGCAGAAAAATCTGAAATTTTTTGAGCGTGTTCCTGACCCAATTTGGGTGGGTACCCTAACATGGTTCCCCTGTTAGCCCTCACCAAAATCGCCAAAAAAAATCAGGAAGATAAAGAAAAAAATTGGTCAAAGTTTTTGCTCGCCGGTCAGCGAACTTGTTGAATTTTTGTGAGCCACATCCCACCTCAGTTGTAGGTGCCAATTTTTGTGGTTGCATCTCTTGTCATCCTTGTTCAAAAAAAATAGAGTGAAAAAAAAGAGAGAAAAAAAAGAAGAAGCGGTAGTAACAGAATTCTCAGCGGCAGTAATAGATTCGGCAGTAACAGCTTCTCAGTGGCAGTAACAGATTCTGCTTGTCCGATCTCTTGTCCGAACTCTTGTCCGGTCAGCGGTAGTAACAGAGTTATCAGCGGACAGTAACAGATTCTGCTTGTCCGATCTCTTGTCCGAACTCTTGTCCGATCCGCGGTAGTAACAGAATTATCAGCGGCAGTAACAGATTCCCTTGTCCGATCTCTTGTCCGATCTCTTGTCCGATCTGCAGAGAGCTGATTTTGGCCTGTGTTGCTTCCATTTGAGTTTTGGGCACATAGTTTCCCTCTATTGCTTGAATTTTCACATTGGGAGCACTAAGGCCAGCAACTTTGACGAGTACTAGGGAATACTTATTGAACTTGGTTTAACTGTTATTACTATCGCTAATCCTTGCTACTCACTTTGCCTTCCAAGCTACACCTTTCTCTTGGTCAGGACAGGTTCATTTCTTGCAATTGCACACCACCCTCCACTTGGTTCATCACCTGCAGGTCGGTGACCTAACTGCGGCGTGGTAAGAACACTTGCAAGCGTTGGTAAGGCGCTTGACGGATTGCTTCCACCACACACCCACCACCCCACCTAGCTGTTTACATAAGGATTATTCTTTGTTGTTTTGTCTTTTCACTAACATGGCAGCACTTATTGTACAACGTGACTTGAGCACTCACATGGACCAGGACGACCAGGCACAACGGAACAATATATTTCAGACCTTCTTCCTCGTCAATAACCGTCGTGCGCGTGTCATCATCGACAGCGGTAGTTGCAACAATTTGGTGAGCCTCAACGTGGTAACTAAGCTTCAACTTCCCACACGTGCACATCCACACCCTTACCACGTGCAATGGCTCAATGATAGCGGTAAGGTCAAGGTAACACAAACTGCTCACATCGAATTTTCCATTGGTACATACTTCGGAGTTGCTGATTTTGATGTAGTACCAATGCAAGCATGTTCTCTATTACTTGGTAGACCTTGGGTATATGATACTGATGCTACGCACCATGGTAGGAGCAATTAGTACACATTTATGTATAAAGGAAAGAAAGTTACATTGCTTCCTATGACTCCTGTTGAAATTGTGAAATTTGAACAAGAAAAACGTGCTAGGGACGCACAAAAGAGCAAACAACTTTCTGAAAATCAGCAAGTAGCTAAAACACTTTCGAGGCAACAAAAAGACAAAGTTGTTTCTCCTTTCTCATCACAAGTTATTAATCTGAAAGGATGTGTCATGCATGCAACTAAAACTAACCTTGCAGTACGTAGTTTTCTTGGTCTTGCAGGTTTCTACCGGCATTTTGTGAAAGATTTTGGCACCATAGCCGGTCCTTTGCATGAGTTGACCAAGAAGGGAGTTACTTTTACTTGGGAGCCAGCACATGAACAAGCTTTTGCCACACTCAAAGATCGTCTTACACATGCACCTCTACTTCAGCTACCCGACTTCAGTAAGCCTTTTGAGTTAGAATGTGATGCTAGTGGGTTTGGATTAGGAGGTGTGCTGCTACAAGGAGGTAAACCCGTGGCCTATTTTAGTGAAAAATTACATGGTCCACAGTTGAATTATTCTACCTATGATAAGGAATTATATGCCTTAGTGCGTGTGCTTGAAACTTGGCAACATTACCTTTTGCCTAAGGAGTTTATTATTCATTCGGATCATGAAGCATTGAAGCATATACGTAGTCAAGCAAATCTGAATAAACGACATGCTAAATGGGTAGAATTTATTGAGACTTTTCCATATATCATTAAGCATAAGAAAGGGAAAGATAATGTGATTGCCGATGCTTTATCTAGACGTTATACTTTGCTTTCTCAACTTGATTATAAGATCTTTGGTTTAGAAATATTGAAGGACATGTATGCTACTGATTTGGACTTCAAAGATGCTTTTGCAAATTGTACAGATGACCGTGCTTGGAACAAATATGTGCTGAATAATGGATATCTTTTTCGTGCTAACAAGTTATGTGTGCCGGCTAGCTCTCTTCACTTGTTGTTATTGCAGGAAGCACATGGTGGTGGTTTGATGGGTCATTTTGGATCAAAGAAAACCGAAGATGTGCTGTCCACACACTTCTATTGGCCTAGGATGAGACGCGATGTTGAGCGCTATGTGGCACGATGCACTACTTGCAATAAAGCTAAGTCCCGTCTAAACCCACATGGCCTTTATATGCCTCTGCCCGTTCCTAGTGTACCTTGGGAGGATATTTCTATGGATTTTGTGTTAGGATTACCTAGAACTAGGAGGGGGAGAGATAGTATTTTTGTGGTGGTAGATCGTTTCTCTAAAATGGCGCATTTTATACCTTGTCACAAGAGCGACGACGCTACAAATGTTGCTGATTTATTTTTCAGAGAGGTCGTACGCTTGCATGGAGTTCCCAGTACCATCGTTTCAGATCGTGATGCTAAATTTTTAAGTCATTTTTGGAGGACGTTGTGGCATAAGTTGGGGACGAAGCTGCTATTTTCTACTACTTGTCACCCCTAAACGGATGGACAAACGGAGGTCGTCAACCGTACATTGTCCACCATGTTGAGGGCTGTTTTGAAGACCAACTTGAAGCTTTGGGAAGAGTGTCTACCTCATATTGAGTTTGCATATAATAGGTCAGTACACTCCACTACTAAGGTAAGCCCGTTTCAAGTGGTCTATGGCTTTAATCCGCGTGCTCCTATTGATTTGCTACCATTACCACCATCTGAAAACTTGAATTTTGATGGTACTACACGTGCTGAATTATTGCTTAAGATGCATGAAACTACTAAAGCAAACATAGAGAAAATGAATGAGAAATATCGTGCTTATGGTAGTAAGGGTAGAAAAGAGATAACATTTGAACCGGGTGATCTTGTTTGGTTGCACTTGCGCAAGGATCGTTTTCCTGATTTAAGAAAGTCTAAATTGATGCCACGTGCTGATGGTCCTTTCCGTGTGCTTGAGAAGATAAATGATAATGCATATAAACTTGAGTTGCCTGCAGCTTTTGGGGTTAGTCCCACATTTAACATTTCAGATTTAAAGCCCTATTTGGGAGATGACGATGAGCTTGAGTTGAGAACAACTCCAATTCAAGAAGGGGAGGATGATGAGGACATCACTTCGCCTGATACACACATGGAGCCTCCACATACAATTCAACTACAAGGACCAATCACACGCGCCCGTGCCCGTCGCTTGAACCATGAGGTTAATTCTTTCCTTAGCAACTTTGATTATATTTGTTTGGATGGGATGCTATTGAATTCTAGTGATATTTTGTTGCTTAGGAACATGGGAGATGGAATAGAAGAGTTGGAGTTGAAGACGAAGTCGCACGGATGATTTGAAGTCAAGAACTCGCTGGTTCGGACTACATCGACCACCTTGCACCAAAATGGGCATAACTTCCTCATACGAAGTCCGATTGGCTCGTTCTTGGACTTTTTGGAAAGCTAAGGAGAAGACGGATCTTTTGTCGTTGGTTTCGTCTCATTTGGAGTCTCGAGTCGATCTGTGTGATTAAAATAGTCCTGCGTGACAGAACTGGGCCGTGTTGGCCCATAATCCGAGTCTGTACATCTTCTAGCCCACAGCCCAAGTCTGTTCACCTTCCACAGGCTACCCACGCCCTATATATTCAGTCCAGCCGCCTTTAGGGTTAGGTTTTGCTTTGTTTGCATCTACACTTGTGTGTTTAGATCCCGCCTCTTGCACCGGACCGATTGGCTGCTGCATTGGCGTTTGTGAAACCTCACCTTATCATCATTTGTCTGTGATTTGGCATTCGACTTGTATCCTTCCTGTTCTTGCTTGTGTTCTTGGGTTCGCTTGCAGGAATTAGCCTTCGTGGCGAGGTCAATCGCGTCCTGCGTGGTTGATAACCAACAGAGACAGTGGTGTAACGATTGCAAGGTTTTGATCCGCCGGACTGGAGCCTTGGATCGCCAACGTCGAGATTCTCCACCAACCCAATTTATCCTTTACCTAGCGGAAGATCGGGACCAATCCCCCATCAACCCCCGGCGTCGGAAGGGTCGGTGCCTTCCACGCCTTCGCAAACGCTATGAACTTGTCGTGGCTCCAGCGGCGCCGAGTGGCCGTACTCAACCCGACGGGCTGCGGCCTGGTCGCCTAGGACCGACAGCACCCCCCTGGGGTTGGCATCTTGAGGCACAGGTAGTTGTGGTGGGCGATGGCTCCGAAGCGGTTGAGCATCCCTCTCCCGAAGATGGCGTTGTAGGCATACGGGGCGTCCAACACATCGAAGAGGATCTCCTCGCGACGCTAGAGGGGGGAATCGCCGAAGGTCACTTCTAGCGTGACTTGACCCAGGGCATCGAGCGGGGGGCTGCGAAGCCCTGGAGTGGATAGGAAGCTGGCAGCAGGTGCTTCCGAGAGAGACACAGCTGATCGAAGGCCTGCACAAAAATGATGTCAGTAGAGCTTCCCCCGTCGACCAAGATGCGACGCACCTCGACTCCGACGTTTTGGTCCAAATTCTTTTGATGGTTTTCGCTTTCCGTCTTTTGAGCAGATGGCTCGACATTGGTTTAGCTCTTTTGCTAAACCTGGTGCCGGACCATTTGCTCCCCCTTACGACCACTGATTGTGCAGGATCGAGGACTAGAGGATGTTTGGATCATGGACTCAGGATGCTCTCACCACATGACGGGACATCGCATATGGTTCTCCAGTCTCACTCCCCCGAGCTCCAAAGAATACATCACTTTCGGGAACAGTGGTCAAGGGAAGGTAAGTGGCATAGGCTCTATTCACATTTCAGATCATTTCTCTTTAAAGAATGTTGCTTTGGTTAGAAACTTGAACTTCAATTTGATTTCTGTTTCGCAACTTCTTGAGGATGGTTTGGAAGTGCGTTTTAAGAAGGGCAATTCTTCTGTGGTTGATTCTAGAGGGTCTTTAGTTTGCCAGATTTTACCTTTCGGTAAAGTTTTTCGAATTGACTTCTCTAGTTCCTTTGGCCCTTCTCGCTGTTTGATAGCTGGATCTTCTTCTGAGCTCTGGAAGTGGCATAGGAGGTTAGGTCATTTGAGTTTTGATCTGCTAGTCAGGTTAAGCTCTATGGACCTCATCCGAGGATTGCCCAAGCTTAAAATGGAGAAAGATCTAGTTTGCCATCCTTGTCATCATGGGAAAATGGTTGCCACTTCTCACTCACCTGTGACTCAGGTGATGACTTCGTATCCGGGCGAGCTATTACACTTGGACACTGTAGGTCCAGCTCAGGTACGCTCAGTCGGTGGGAAGTGGTACGCACTTGTGATTGTTGACGACTTTTCTCGATTCTCGTGGGTTTTCTTTTTGGAGTCTAAGGATGAAACTTTTCAGTTTGTTCATGACCTGATTTTGAAGCTGAAGAATGAGAACAATGGTCGGATGCGAGCAATTCGCTTCGACAATGGCTCTGAGTTCAAGAATTCTCAGTTCGTCAGCTTCTGTGGTGATCAAGGTCTTGACCATCAGTTTTCTTCTCCTTACACTCCCCCTTAGAACGGCGTTGTGGAACGAAAGAACCGCATGCTAGTCGAGATGGTCAGGACGATGCTCGATGAGCACAGGACTCCTAGGCGTTTTGGGGCTGAAGCCATGAACACAGCTTGCTATCTGGCCAACCACATTTTCCTTCGAGCTTACTTAGGTAAGACTTCATATGAGTTGCGGTTTGGCAGACAGCCCAAGGTGAGCCACTTGCGAGCGTTTGGCTACAAGTGCTTTGTGCTCAAGAAGGGTGAGCATTTGGACAAGTTTGAGTCTCGTTGCTGGGATGGAGTTTTTCTTGGTTATGCATTGCATTCTCGAGGTTTCCGTGTTTGGAACCTCGAATCCCAGCAGCTTGTCGAGACTTGCGAGGTTTCTTTTGATGAGTCCTTGCCTTCTTTAACTCCTTTTGAGCTTTTTGGTGATGATGAGCTCGGAGAGTCCATCTTCGAGGAAGATGAGGATACTCCAGCTGCTGATGAGGGTGGGCCTTCTGCACCCCCGGCAGAGCCCACACCTTTTGAGACGTCGACTGAGGACGAGGGCGGACCTCTGATCACTTCTTCCACTTCGATCGAGCCCCTCAGTTAAGTCCAGAGGTGCCAGCTGCTGACTCCGGTGAGGTGACTTCAGATCACCAGGGAACCCAAGCAGTTCAGCGTGATCACCCCTCAGAGCTCATCATTGGTGATTTGACTGAGAGAACTTTGCGTTCATCTACCTCTCTTGCTGTGTTTGCTGAATCTGCTTTTGTTGCATCTTTTGAGCCCAGAGATGTTTCTCATGCTCTTTCTGACTCTAATTGGATTAATGCTATGCAAGAAGAGCTCGAGAACTTTGTTCGAATTCAGGTTTGGACACTAGTTGAGCCGCCACCAGGATGCAACCCCATAGGCACCAAGTGGGTGTTCAAAAACAAACAAGGTGAAGATGGGGTTGTGGTGCGCAACAAAGCTCGACTAGTTGCCTAGGGGTATTGCCAGAAGGAAGGTATTGATTTTGAAGAAACCTTCGCTCCTGTTGCCCGTCTTGAGTCCATTCGTATTCTTCTAGCTTTTGCCGTTTCGAAGGGTTTCAAGCTTTTTCAAATGGACGTCAAGAGTGCTTTTCTAAACGGGTACATAGAAGAGGAGGTTTATGTTAGGCAACCCCCCGGTTTTGAGAACCCCAAGTTTCCTCGACATGTTTTTAAATTGCAAAAAGCTTTATACGGGTTGAAGCAAGCCCCCAGGGCTTGGTATGACCGGTTGAAGCAGTTTTTGTTGGGGAAGTGCTTTGTGATGGGTTCTGTGGATAAAACTCTTTTCCTGCTCAGAGTTGCTTCAGATTTCTTAGTCGCTCAGATTTACGTGGACGATATTATCTTTGGCGGTACTACTAATGATCTTGTGTCCAAGTTTTCTGAGCAGATGCACAGTGAGTTTGAGATGAGCCTCATGGGTGAGCTAAAGTACTTCTTAGGGCTCCAGATCAAGCAGACCAAGGACGGCACCTTCATCCACCAAGGTAAGTACACTCGTGACATGCTTAAGAAATTTGATTTTGGTGGGGAGTTGAAGCCGTAGATGACCCCGATGGGCACATCTGGGGGTCTGGACAAGGACGAGAACGGTGTCAAGGTCAACGAGAGAGAGTTTCGAGGGATGATCGGGTCGCTGCTGTACTTGACGGCGACGAGGCCAGACATACAGTTCGCCGTGGGACTTTTCGCCGCTTTTTCAGTCTTCACCATGCGCGTCTCATCGGCAAGCTGTCAAGCGCATCTTCAAGTATCTCACTTATGCGCCTAATCTTGGTGTTTTCTATTCAGCATCATCATCTCTTGATTTATCTGGATTTTCGGACGCTGACTTTGGTGGGTGCCGATTGGATCGCAAGTCGACTTCCGGTACTTGCTAGTTTCTTTGCTCTTCTCTTGTCTCTTGGTCTTCTCGAAAGCAATCTGGAGTTGCATTCTCGACCACAGAGGCTGAGTATGTAGCTGCTGCCAGCTGCTGCTCACAGTTGGTTTGGATGATTTCCACTCTGCGAGATTTTGGGTTGTTCTTTCCTACCAGAATTCCTTTGTTTTGCGACAGCACCAGTGCAATTAGTGTAGGGAAAAACTCATGTCTTTATTCAAAAACCAAACACATTGATGCGCGCTTTCATTTTCTGTGGGATCAATATGAGAAAGGTGTCATTGACCTTGTTCATGTTGATACCCATCATCAGTTGGCTGACATTTTCACCAAACCCCTAGATCAGTCTACCTTTGAACTTTTACGAGGGGATTTGGGTGTTGTGTATCCTTTCTAGGATATTTTGCGTCAGTTTTCTTCTTCCTTATTGTTGGGGGAAATTACTCCATTTTTAGGACTTAAAGATTAATACCTCAAAGGCTAAGAAGAGCTCCGAAGCTGGTGATGAGTTGTTCGGAGGTAGAGGCGTCAAGCCGAAGGGTGCGGTGATGTGAAGCCTTGATGAACCCTCCGAATGGAAGATAAAGGCCCCGAAGCTGAAGGACAAGATTGATGAGATGTTTGGCTTATCCATCTACCTTGTAGTGTTTTACCTTTTATAACCTCGTTCCTGGCACCGAAGAGGTTCCACTATGTCGGTTGTAATCTAGGGGTAATTAGGTCTTTTCCTTATGCATTTTTACCTATTATCCAGGGGAACAAGTTATTCAATACACACGTTTGGACTACTCGAGCTATTATCCAGCTCGGAGGTTCGAGTCAGTCCTAAAACGCAAACTCTTTGTTTGTTCATTCTTGATCTCAGAGAACCTGTTGGTGTAACTTTTGCCCCAATAGTTGGCGCCGTCCGTGAGGAACAAGGTTCTAGAAGCTTGTTCTCTACTGCTGACTGCACTTCGAAGAGCACTTACGGAGGGAGCCTCGGAGTCTCAAAATTCCGTGCACCCTTCGGTTAGGGGCTTCTTAGTGCAGCCCGGAGGCCTTCACTCGACTTCCCGAGTCGTTCGAAGTCCTCCTTCCTCAGACCTCTTCGTGGCCAGCTATGCCTCCGAAGCGAAGCCAGGCCGCAGGTCCCCTCTGAAGGTCCCCTCGGACCATAGGAGCGGGGCCCTCGGCCGCTCCAGCAAATCCCGAAGACACCCCTGGGCGTCGAGTGCCCAGGGACCCTCGAGCTCCCCCTACGGTGCTTCAGACTGATGACGTCAGCTCCAAGGACCCGGAGCTACCCTCTGATGAAGACGAGGGCCTTCCTGGAACCGAGGCTACTCAATTAGCCAGGCTTCAGGAAGAAGTAGTTAGGTGGAGGCAAGAGGCTGCCGATCGCCTCCGCACTCAAGCCTCCACCGAGACTCCCGGAGGGCCTCAAGACGGTGGTGCTCACAACCCCATAGAAGTTATCCAAGTCCCGGAGGGCCTCAATGATGAGTCTCCGTTGCATTCGGACTTGCAAAGGGTGCCTTTCGACCCCAGATTCAAGGCCTCGAAGTTGCACAAGTACTCTGGGGGGTCGGACCCCGGAGAGTTCGCCCGCTCATATGCCCTGGCAATAGAAGCAAGCGGGGGGGTGCGAAGCACTATGGCAAAATGCTTCCCCCTTGCTCTCGAAGGCGTGGCGCTCCGATGGTTTTGGTCTCTAAGGCCAAGGTCGATCAGCTCTTGGGAGCAGCTGAAGAAGAAATTTGTGAGCAACTTTCAAGGCACCTTCGTGGCCCCAATGTCCACAGTAAGTTTGTTCTAGGTGAAACAACGGGCGGGAGAAACACTCCGGGAGTACTTCACGCACTTAGCCCACACCAAGTCGCAGATTAAGGGCCTGTCTACCTCTTCGGTAGTTGACGCCGCCTGCGAAGGGGTGCTAAACCCCGACCTCCTCAGCAAACTCCATCGGAAACCGGTGATGTCTATGGTGCAGCTGATGGCATACTTCGAACAGTATGCCAAGGCAGAGGAAGGCTGTCTTCGACGTGCTGAAGCACCATCACCCACCCTCCGGGAAGTCAAGATGGAGCTCGAATCCTCCGCTCCCCTACAGCCTCCTCAAGACAACCGCTTCAACGAGCACAAGCGGGGAAAGAAGAATTTTCGTTCAGAGGTACTAAACATTGCACCTTCTGCTCCGAGGGCACCTGCCAATTTCCAGCAGGCAAAGAATTTCAAGGCTGGGCCGCCGAAGCCTCAAGAAAGGGTGCCTGGCAGGCGTCAGAGTTTTTTCTGTTGCGTGCATGGCGACAATAGGAGCCATGACACGAAGGATTGCAAGGCAGTGTTGGCCCTTCGGGGCGATTACCTTGAGCGAAGTACCGGGCAGGGTGCTTCGGACCGAGCCCCACCATCGACACGGTCGGAGCCTGTGCAAACTGTGGCCCGAGCCGGTGCCCTTGAAGCCCCCATGAGGCTACCGGTGGCCAATATTATGCCACCACCAAAGCAGGAAGACCCGTAAGACCGCGGCAAGCGAGTGGTCCTACCCATCTCCGGAGGGGGACCCTCGGGAGCATGTCCAAGAGGCAGCGGCGCGAGTACGTCCGCGAGGTCGGGCACATTGGGACCTCGAGTTCCGCCGAAGGGATGCCAGAGTGGTCCCACGTGCCCATCTCGTTTACTGCCAGCGATGCCGCGGGGGTGAAGTTCCCCCATGCTGACCCCTTGGTCATTTCTGCTGATATAGCAGGAGTGGAGGTCCGAAGGATCCTAGTAGATGGCGGGAGCTCCGCAGACATACTCTTCGTCCAGGCCTTCGATTAGATGTGCATACCCTGGAGGCATCTGCTTCCAGCGGCCCGGCCACTTCAAGGGTTCTCAGGACCGCCTCTCGATGCCCTCGGCCAGATAGGCCTCGAGGTTGCCTTCGGAGAGGGGCCTCTGGCCAGGATAGAAGAGGTGATCTTTGATGTTGTCGACGCCCCATATGCTTACAACGCAATCTTCGGCCGGGGCATGCTGAACCAGTTCGGGGCCATAGCGCACCACAACTACCTTTGTCTCAAAATGCCCACGCAAGGTGGGGTGCTTACTATTTCAGGAGACCAGGCTGTATCCCGGAGGACCGAGTATGGCCATGGACGACCGCTAGATCCTCGGCAAGTGCACAACGTGGCGAAAAGCATCGAAGTGCCAGAGGCCTCGAACCCTTCGAAGGGACCCTCTCTCAAGCCAAGCCCGGAAGGTGATGTTGAGTCAAGGATAATTTCAAAAGATGACAAAGAATATCCAGTACAGTTCGGCAAAGGGCTATCCCCAGAGATAGCCGCCTCATTGGAAGAAGTCGTCAAGCAGAATCTAGATATCTTTGCTTGGACTGACGAAGACATCACCGGGGTCGATCGAAGCATCATCGAGCATAGCCTGCTCGTCAACCCGAAGGCCAGGCCAGTACGCCAGGGGCTCCGCAAGCTGTCAGCGGAAAGAGAAAGCCTCGCCAAAGCCGAAGTAGAGAAATTATTAAAAGCTGGCATCATCAGGGAGGTAGCCCATACCGAGTGGTTGGCTAACCCTGTTTTTGTAAGGAAGAAGGACTCGAACAAATGGCGCATGTGTATTGACTTTACTTCATTAAATAAAGCATGCCCACGAGACCCCTACCCGATGCCCCGAATAGATCAGTTGGTGGATTCCACAGCATGCTCCGAATTGCTAAGCTTCCTTGACGCTTATTTCGGGTATCATCAAGTCTGGCTGAAACGCGAAGACGAAGCCAAGACAAGCTTTATAACTCCTTCCGGAGTATTTTGTTATGTAAGAATGCCTTTTGGTTTGCGGAATGCCGGAGCCACCTTTTCACGTTTAATAGCTAAGGCTCTAGGTCATCAGATAGGCCAGAATGTCGAGGCCTATATGGATGATATTGTAATAAAAAGTGCTCAAAAGCACCAACATAGCCTAGACCTAGCTGAAACATTTGAGAGCCTCCGAGCATGTGGAGTACGCCTTAACCCAGAAAAATGTATATTCGGGGCACAAGCAGGAAAGCTGCTAGGGTACTTAGTTTCGAGCAGGGGAATCAAAGCTAGCCCAACACAGATAAGCGCACTGCAAAGGATGGCTCCACCAGAGAATTTGAAGCAAGTGCAGAAGCTAGCAGGAAGGCTCGCAGCACTTAGCAGGTTCCTGGCCAGGTCAGCAGAGCGGAGCCTCCCAATTTTCAAAGCACTGAAAGGGTCCGAAAGCTTTAAGTGGACACCGGAGTGTCAGAAGAGCTTCGATGATATAAAAGCATACCTCGGAAGATTATCAACTTTGACCGTTCCCCTTCTAGAAGAAACACTGCTCCTATATCTTGCAGCAACAGGTTTAGTAGTAAGTGCAGTATTGGTCCGGGAAGTTGAGCTTAAAGGAAAGCTGGTGCAGAACCCAATTTATTTTGTGTTGGAGGCATTGTCCGGAGCTAAAGTCAGATACTCCAAGCTCGAGAAGTTTTCTTATGCCCTAGTAATGGCCTCGCTAAAGCTAAGGCATTATTTCTTGGCGCATAACCTGATCGTCCCTACATCGTATCTTCTTGGAGATATGCTTCGAAACAAAGATTCTACGGGCAGGATTGGAAAGTGGGCTATTGAGATAGCCCCATTCGGAATCTCCTTCACAGCAAGAACAACTATTAAATCCCAAATCATAGCCGATTTCGTAGCAGAGTGGACTCCATCTGCTATTTGGGCCCTGGAAGAACCCTCCGAAGGTTTATGGACAATATTTTCAGACGGAGCTTATCAAGCATCCGGTGCCGGAGCAGGGGTCGTCATCATATCACCATCAGGGCAGAAGGCCATGTATTCTGTGAGGCTCAACTTCAGAACCACTAATAACATCGTCGAGTATGAAGGAATCCTGCTAGGCCTCCGAAAGGCTAAAGCGCTCGGAGCCACAAGGATAGTGATTAAGACAGATTCCCAAGTTGTCGCAGGGCATGTTGATAAAAGCTTTCAAGCAAAGAATCCACATCTAGCACAATACCTTGAAGATATCCGCAAGGCCGAAGCAGCATTCAGAGGATTTACAGTTCGGAGTATCCCTCGTGCAGAGAATCAACTCGCAGATATTCTTGCAAAGGCTGCAGCAGGGGCGGTGGACATTCCGGAGGGTGCTTTCTACAAAGAACTAGCACAACCAGCAGCTGTTCAGTTACCCTCTTCGGAAGTACTGTGCATTCCGATTACAGATTGGTGGGCTCCGATTATGAACATGTTGCAAAGTAGCATAGACCCTCTCGAAGGTCCAGAAGCCCGAAGGTTGCAAGCAAGAGCTCGAAATTACAAGCTTATCGACGGAGTATTATACAAAGCTGGAGTGTGTTCACCTCTACTTTGATGCATCTCCCAGCCCGAAGGTTAGGACATACTTCGAGACATCCACGAAGGCTTGTGCGGAAGTCATTTAGCCCCTCGTGCGCTAGCTGGCAAGACGCTTCGGCAAGGGTTTTATTGGCCAACTATAGTAAGAGATGCGGAGGAACTGGTTCGAACATGCCAAGGCTGCCAATGGATGGGCAGACGAAGCCATCGGCCGCCAGCCCAGCTTCAAGTTATTGCCCCAGTATGGCCAATGGCTAGATGGGGCATGGACCTCATAGGCCCTTTCCAAATGGCAAAAGGCGGCTTGAAGTTTGTGGTAGTAGCAATCGAGTATTTCTCAAAGTGGGTTGAAGCGGAGCCATTGACAGCTATCACCTCGAGGAATGTGCAAAAATTTTTCTGGCAGAACATTATATGCAGGTTCGGAGTGCCAAGGGAGTTGACGGTGGATAATGGAACCCAGTTCGAAGCTAACACCTTCCAAGCATTTTGTGAAGATCTGGGCATTAAGTTGTGCTTCGCTGCGGTGCGCCATCCACAATCCAATGGAGCCATTGAGCAAGCCAACGGGAACATCCTCTTCGGACTGAATCGCCGAATCGTTGGCTTGGCCAAGGGGCTGTGGGTCGAAGAGCTCCCTAAAATCTTGTGGTCCATTCGAACCACTCAAACCAGGTCCACAGGTTTCACCCCATTTAGATTACTATTCGGAGATGAGGCCATGACTCCGATGGAGCTCAGAGGTGGATCCCTTTGAGTAGTTCAACCTGGAGATGAAGGTGACAGGAGCACTTCGCTGGATTTGTCAGAAGAAACAAGGCTTCGAGCTGTCGCCAATCTGACTAAGTTTTATTTTCGGATACAATTTCAATAACTTTTATTTTCGGAGGCTCGGAGCCCCTGATTATATTTAAAAATAATTAAGGACTTGTAATCCAAAATTCGAATAGATGGTCGCTAGGGACCTCGTAGATTTCTTCAACTCCATTGTTCGAAGTCTAAAAATGGTAGCTTAGTACTCTTTTTCGGATGTGGTCGCTTCGGACTCTTTTTCGGATATATTAGAATCTGATTTTAACGGTCGCTTTAGACTGTTTTTACGGACATTTTCAAGCTA
The DNA here is from genome assembly GCA_019279435.1 of Zizania palustris. Classification (NCBI taxonomy): domain Eukaryota; kingdom Viridiplantae; phylum Streptophyta; class Magnoliopsida; order Poales; family Poaceae; genus Zizania; species Zizania palustris. Next base: position 56,268,152 of record JAAALK010000285.1, on the reverse strand, counting down.
ATTGCTCGGTGTCCATACCATTTGGTCTCTTTGGACTCTTCTTACGGATGCTATCAAGCCGGTGGCTCAGAATCCTCTTTTTGTGGTCTCCTTTGACTCTTTTTACCGATGCTTTCAAGCTAATTGCTCGAAATCCGTAGCATTTGGTCTCTTTGGACTCTCTTTACGGATGATTTCAAGCCGGTGGCTTGGAATCCACTTTTCATGTTACTTTCCCACCTTGACAGATGCTTCAAGCCGGTGGCTCGATGTCCGTAAATTTGGTTCGAATGAATAATACTTACCTCCGCAATCAGCTCTGTTCCCCTAGTGCGTCCAATAGAAGTAGGAATCATCTTGAGGAGTACGCATTACTCGAACCATGAGCTTTATTCATTTAGAAAGTGCATACAAATGATTACAAGGAGCCCCTATGCGAAGTATCGCTTAAGGTGCTCCACATGCCATGCATGTTTTAATTCTTCACCTTCTAAATTAGCTAATTTAAAAGATCTAGGGCGATCTGAACGAAGGGTGATATATGGTCCTTCCCACTTGTTTTCTAATTTCCCTAGAGCGATAATGCTTCACAATACTAAATGACCCGGTTTAAGTTCATTAAGTTTTATCTTCAGATCATATCAAGTCTTCGTCTGATGTTGATACTTTGTCAGGTTAGCAACAGCTTGAAGCCTTGTTTCTTTAGTTAGGTCTAGTGAAGCTTGTTTTTCATTTTTCGTTTCAGGTTTGATCATGCGAAGGGATCCTCCCTTAAGCTCCATCGGCGTCATGGCTTCATCTCCGAATAGTAACCTGAAAGGGGTGAAACCTGTGGACCTTGCTTGAGTGGTCCGAATGGACCACAAAATCTTTGGAAGCTCTTCGGTCCATAGCCCCTTCACTAATCCTACTATTATTCGATTCAGCCGTGATAAAATATTACCATTAGCTCGCTCGATGGATCCGTTGGATTGAGGATGATAGACAATTGCAAAACACATTTCAATACCAAGACCTTCGCAAAACTCTCTGAAGGGTTCGGCATGAAATTGACTGCCATTATCAATTGTCGGCTGTCGAGGCACTCTGAACCTACAAATAATATTCCGCCAGAAAAATTTCTATACATTCTTTGAAGTGATAGCTGTGAGGGGTTCTGCTTCGACCCACCTAGAAAAATATTAAATTGCTACCACTACAAATTTTAGACTGCCTTTTGCTATTGGGAAAGGGCCAATGAGATCCATACCCCACCAGACCATTGGCCATACCGGAGCAATAACTTGAAGCGGTGTTGGTGGACGATGACTCTGTCTTCCCATCCATTGACAACCTTGGCATGTGTGGACCAAAGCCTCTGCATCAGCTACTATTGTAGGCCAATAGAGCTCCTAGCGAAGTGTTTTCCCTGCTAAAGCTCGAGGGGCAAGATGGCTACCACAAATGCCTTCATGAATTTCTCAGAGTATATCTTGACCTTCATCTTGTGAAATACATCGGAGTAGGGGAGAACATACTTCGGCCTTGTATAAAATACCGTTGATAATATGATAACTCCGGACTCTTAACTGCAGTCTTGATAGCTTAGGGCCTTCGGGAAAGTAAGCTTCACCTTGCAATAATTCCATAATTGAACTCCACCAATCGGTATTTGGTATGCAAGGACCTCCGTAGGAGGGAGTTGGGGTACCTAAGGGGAGGCGAGCTCTTCATAAAAAGCCTCTTCCAGTATATCTATGGCTCCGGCTGCAACTTTTGCCAAGATATTTGCTTGTGTATTGTTGGCTATTAGGATGCTTGAGACAGAGATCCCTTTAAATGTTGCTTCGATCTTGTGGATCTCTTCTAGATATCTAGCAAGTTGTTGATGCCGAGCTTGGAAACTTTTATCAATGTGCCCTGCTACAATTTGGGAATCTATTTTTATAACAACTCTTGTAGCACCAAAGGCACGTGCCTTATGAAGGCCTAGCAAAATTCCTTCGTACTCCACAATATTATTAGTGGACTTAAAGTTGAGCCTTGCAAAGTACATTGCTTTCTACCCTGAAGGTGAAATTATCATTGCTCTAGATGCTTGAAAAGCTCCATCGGAGTATATGATCCATATTCCTTCATTTAATTCTTCCGGAGCCCATACTACAGACAGAGTCCATTCTGCTACAAAATCAGCCACCACCTGTGACTTGATTGTTGTTCTTTGCTTTGGAGCATATCTCCCAGAGGATAAGACGTTGGTATAATTACATTATGTTCTAGGAAATAATGTTGTGATTTCCTCGAAGCCATTACTAGGGCATAAGTGAATTTTTCCAACTCGAAGTATCTGGTTTTTGCTCCGGATAAGGCTTCTGATACAAAATATACCAGATTTTGTACCAACTTCCCAATTAAGTCCATCTCTTGAACAAGGACCGTGCTGACAGCGGAGCCTGTAGCTGCGAGATAGAGAGGAGTTTCATCTGCGATGGGCACAATGAGTATTGCAAGGTTGCCAAGATTATCTTTAATATCATCAAAACTTTCCTGGCACTCCGGTGTCCAAGAAAAATCTTCGGACCCTTTCAAGGCTTTGAATATTGGGAGGCTCCGCTCTGCAGACCTTGCTAGAAATCTTCTATGGGTTGCGAGGCATCCGGCAAGTTTCTGAACTTGCTTCAAATTTTCCAGTGGAGCCATTCTCTTCAATGCACTTATTTGAGTTGGGCTAGCTTCGATCCCCCTGCTCGAAACTAAATACCCTAACAATTTTCCAGCTTGAGCACCGAAGATACATTTTTCGGGGTTGAGGAAACCTCCACATGTTCGGAGGTTCTCAAAAGTTTCTACTAAGTCTAGATTATGCTGGTGCTTTAAAGCACTCTTTATTACAGTATCATCCATATAGGCTTCGACATTGCGGCCTATCTAGTGACCTACAACTTTAGCAATTAACCTTGAAAAAGTTGCTTAGGCATTTCTTAAGTTGAAGGGCATTCTTCTCTTTTCTACGTCTTCGTGTTTTAACCATATTTGACGATATCCGGAGTATGCGTCGAGGAAGCTCAAAAGCTTAGAGCCGGTAGTGGAATCGACTAATTGATCAATGTGGGGCATGGGTTAGGGGTCATGTGGGCATGCTTTATTCAGGGATGTGAAGTCAATGGACATGCGCCACTTGTCGGAGGACTTTTTCTTGATGAAGACGGGGTTGGCTAACCACTCCGTATGAGCAACTTCTCTAATGATCCCGGCCTTCAATATTTTTTGACTTCTGCTTTAGCAAGGTTCGCCCTCTCTGTTGACAATTTGTGGAGCCTCTAGTGAATAGGTCGAACCCTTGGGTTGACGAGTAGGTTGTGCTCAATGATGCTTCGGTCGACTCCAAGAATATCTTCGTCGGACCAGGCAAAGACATCTAAATTTTCTTTAACTACTTCCTCTAGTGAAGTAGCAATTTCTAGAGGCAATTCCATGCCAAACTAGATGATATAGTCTTTGTCATCCTTGACAATGATCTTCGTTACAATTTCACCTTTGGGGCTCGGCCTAGGGGAGGATATCTTCGAGAATTCACTTGATGCAGGTATATCCTCCGAATGGTCTTGCACATTATTTATCTATCTAGGATCAAGGGGTGGACCATGGCCGTATTCTGCCCTTCGTGCTGCAACTTGGTCACCGAAGACCGTAAGCACTCCTCCTTGTGTGGGCATCTTCAAGCATAGATAATTATGATGCGCCACGGCTCTGAATTGATTCAGCATGCCCCTTCTGAATATGACATTATAAGCATAAGGGGCATCAACTACATCAAATATCACCTCCTCCGTTCTAGCCAGGAGCCCCTCTCCGAAGGTGACCTTGAGGCCTATTTGGCTTCGGTTCTCACCGTGGACACAGCAGAAGAAGGCTTTTCCTCTGCCAGTCGGCTTCCCTGGCGGCCTCTAGCCGATGACCTTACTTCCCGGAGCTTGTAGATTCTTAGAGGGCGATTTCGATGAAGAGGGGGCATTATTCAAGACTTCGGAGCGAAAATGCTCGCCCTTTTTGGCTATCATTGCGATTATTCTCGAAGAGGGAGACTTGCAAAGAACTTTGTGGCTTTAGGTCAATCTTGACTTCTTGAAGGAAAGTCGATGAAGACGAAGTGGTTCTTCGACGCCATCCTTCTTCAGACCTAGCATACTCTTCAAAATAGGCCATCGGTTGCGCTATTTAAGATATATGCTTCTAATGAAGTTTGTCGAGGAGGCCCGCATTTGTAACACCTTCGTGCAACGCATCAACGACGGACGATGTAGACAACCCCTTTATCTGAGACTTCGCATGAGCGAAGCGCTTGAAAAATTTCCACAAAGTTTCTCTTGGTTGCTGCTTCACCTGAAAAACACTCCCAGTAGACATAGGGGGCACGAAGGTCCCTTGGAAGTTATTCACGAACTTCTTCCTCAACTGCTCCCAAGATTTAATTGATCCTAGTTTCAAAGACCAGAACCAACGCAGAGCGACTCGTTTGAGCGTGAGGGGGAAGCATTTCGCCATTCTGTCTCAGAACCCTCTGCTAGCCTCGATTGCTAAAGCATACGAGCGGGAAAATTCTCTAGATCTTCCTCTCCGAAGTACTTACAAAGCTTCGAAATTCTGAATTTGGGGTCGAAGCGCACCTTCTGCAAGTCTGGGTGTAATGGAGATTCAACATCAAAAGAAGCATTCTCAATGCTTCTTAGAATCTCAGAGGCTTCGGGATAGAATGCAAGATCATCATCTTGAGGCACCTCCGGGATGACAGGGCTAGCTTGAGGGCGAAGCCTATCAGCAGCTCCCTACCTCTACCATGTCACTTCGGCTTGAAGACGGGCCATCTGGGTTGCCACATCGTCAGGACGGTCTTCATGTCTTCTGGAGGGGACCTCCGTGTTTTGAGAACTGAATAAGTCAGTTCGAAGCACAGTCGGAGCTGCAGGAGAGGCTCCGTCAGTTCGAAGCATGGATAGAGTCTCAAGAGGGGCTTCATATGCCCAAGGAAGAGTATTTGTTTTAGGAGTTTGAGGTGGGGGGACTATGGAGGGTCCTCCGACCTCGACGGTGTTCAAATATCTCAACCTAGAGATCCGAGAAGACCTTCGGAGGGGACTAGTGCCTAAGCTCCGCTTGGGAGGCATGGCTCTAGGAAAAGATTGGTAGAGAACGAAGTTTTTGTACTAGGTTCCCCACGTACGGCGCCAACTGTTGGCATAAAATATTACGCTAACATGTTTAGAAAACTAAGTGTCTAACAAACGAAGTGTTTGTTTGTGTAAACTATTCCAATCCTCCGAAATGGATAATAGCTTGAGATAGTTCGAAGTGTGTATTGAATATCTGAGTATTCGATGCCCTTTATAGAGTGAAGAGCGGTATTTATAGACCGAATACATGGGGAAAAGACTTCTTTACCCTCTAATTACAATCGACTATGAAGATATTGTTTAATATTCTTCATATTGGTAGAAGAGTAAAAGACTAGTCTAATTAGTGAGAAGATAAATCTTCTATCCTTGCTGGCAACCCCCCTTCGGGTGAAGAGGCTTCAGGAGGCTCTGTCTCACCGAAGCCTTGACGGAGGTCTCCGCTGTATAGGGCTCCGAATACAGTGGATCCTTGATGCTATTAGGATCTTCGGAGACCAAAGCTTCTGACTTCGTTTCTTCTGCTTGTACCGATATGAAAATGTCCTTGGTTTCTGGAGGATGAAATATTTTTCCGCCAACATCATAGTTCAAGGCTTCATTGGTTTAGTTCGACATTTTGATCTATTGTATCTAGTTTATGTTATATATCATTCATCTGAATAAAGTATGTTTGATATGTTGAAGGATTTCTATTCATTTATGATTTAGCAACTGTCTTGGTTATGGCCGATCTTGCAATTATGATGATTTATTAGTATGGATACATTTTCTGATATACTAAATTTATATTCTATCGGAGTATAAGCTGATAGGTTACATTTAATTCCGCGTTATATCTCATTGACATCGGGGATTACCGATCGGCTGGAGCGTATAGCGCACTGCTTCCCCACTATCGATTCGATGGTGCGGGCATTGCGTATCGGCCGATCGCCTAATCGCTGCTGATGGCCCTTCACCGATATGTGTGTTTAGACGTGTATCGTGTCCATTGGCTCAATAACCAATCGGTGTTGCTACTAATGATTTTCCATACTTTATCAATTGAAGGGTCAAACTAATTGGCACGCTCAGAATCTCGAGAATTGAGGACATGCACCGGAGTTAAGAAGATCTCTCAGGCCACGCGTGTGACCAAAAATGACACTATCAAAACTACTCCTAAATTACTCATAAATTATACTACGAAAAAATAAAACTAGAGGGGAGAAGAGAACTTACCTCTCAAGGGGAAGAAGGCAGATAGCTGAGTGCGGGAGGCGGGTGTTTGGGCCCCTTTATATAGGGGAGCAGTTATGTCACGCCCCGATTTATCAAATCGAGACATTATTGAATTTCATAAGAAAAACAATAATCCAAGAGGTTCATCATGCGACATACGTACATCATACAGTATTCATGGCACGCAGACCATAATTATTACATCATTGTCTTTAGTAAAAGCAGCAAATAAAATATTTTAGGAAAACGGCATGACGAACTCCTTCTTCAGGATCTTTCTTCTCGACTGGGTCGCTACTCCAGACCGTCTTCATAGTAGGTATCCTCTGTGGGGTCCAACGGGTATGAGTACAAAAAGTACTCAACAAGCCACCGCAAATGCAAGTAATAATGCAAGGTAATAAACAAGGAAGGGTAATGGCTCAAAGTGCGGAAAAGTACATTTACAGTTATTGCCTTTAATGTAATCACATTTTAATTATGCGGAAAAGTAGACATGAACATCAACAACATCCACTAACTCGAGGAGTACGTTTTACCTCCTCGCACAACAGTCCTTACATGACAATTCAACATGCACATACATTTTCAAAGTAGACTAACTGTGGGATGTTACGCAACCCGCCCTTGACCGTGGGCTCGGCTTTTCGAAAAGATTTATGACTCTGATCAGAGGTGTACTACTGTACCCACAAGGCACGCACTCATCCCAACGAGATGACCCATTTCACGGGAACTCGTGCCAAAACCTCAATATGAGATGTTCCAAGCGATAACCACCCGCTCTAGGTTTCGCCGGCGCGCCGGGCCGTATCCCGGCTAACGTCGCACCCCCTTTTGCGCCACATTGGTACAAGTCACCCGCAGGTGCAACTTGACCCATCTCCAAGTGGTGGCCTCGGTTTGGAACAACCCATACCTTAGTTAGGACTTACCCACTAGACTTGTGGTTAGTACGTAAGTGTATTGCAACGGATCCCTCAGACCGGTCCTTATAGTGCCCCGGGTGCTACCGACCAATGCCCTAGCTTGCACCCGGAACCCACCATGCATTCACTCACAACCATAACTCCAACACCGACAGAATTCCATAGATAAGAAACCATGGGGATCATATAGTAGAACCAAATACTACGACTCATTTTTATCCTATAGCGATCGTGTCGATACATTGGACACTAGCTAATAACATATATCATATGGTGACAAGGAGTTTAGGCTAGAGAGCATGGCTTGGGTTGCACATCAAGGTCGGGGGATCCTAAATAAATATATTGTAAGGGTTCATTTGACTAATGCGTATATAACCTATGTGTTTTAACGATAGTTTAATCAAACATGGGTTCAATATGCTCAAAAGATTGGTTTGGTGACTTGCCTTGTTCAGCGAATGGGGAGGGAGGAACTTCCGGGAAGTATTCCGGCTCCTCGGCGACGTCGTAGTCTTTTTAATATAAAGTCAAATAAAAAGAGTACCACATTCAATCAAACCATACAACATTACATTGCAAGCATATAAGTTAAGGTTGGTTGGATTAAAAATAAAATAAATTCAGATATTAAAGTTCTGAAATTTATTCCTCCATTAATTTAAAGTGAATCTAAATAAATCATTGTTTTTCATAAAAGAGTATTTAAGTGGGCATAACCCTACATTGGGTTTTCTAACCAATTTAGTTCAATTGATTTATAGGAAACCTAGTGGTTTTAGTGTTTTAACAGTAAAGGACAATTATACAATTTTTCTGGGATTTAAATATTGAAATTCACATTTAAATCCTAAGGGCATTTGAATACTTATTTAAATAAACATGAAAATGTCCAAATAAACCTACTGTTTTTATTGCATAAATATGTAGAGAATAATTTTATGAATTTTCTAAAATTGAAATGGCAATTTTTAGAGTCCAAATGCATTAGATATGAATTTTACAAGTTTAAAAGCATTTCTGGAATTTTATTTTCAAATTTTAAACCTCTCGGGTCCACGGTGAGCCAGGCCCACGGTGAACCCGCGCACTGTGCGCGTACGCCGGGTCGATCTGGACCGTTGGATCCAGCTCCAACGCGCGAGAGCGAGGCGGGAGGGTTAAGTGATAACGGACGGCCAGGATTAAAACGTGCGAAGGGGTACCACGTGGACGCACGAGATCGCCCGGCGGGTTTAAATGAAAACCAACGCGCGAGATTAAAACATACCGCTTTGACCAGATCCGACGGTGCGGATTAGATCGCGTACGTGTACTCACGCGCGTCGTCCGATCGCGATCGCACGGCCGGGATCAGATCCGACACGGCACGGGTACTCGACCCGTGCCGGTCGTCTTCTCCGACGACGGCGAGCGGGCCAACGGCCACGGCGAGCGACGGCGGTCCTAGCTAAGCCTAGAAATGGAAAGAGGACACTACGGCGGTCATGATGGTACCTTAGGCGAGACGAGGGGTCGACGGGAAGTGGTCGGCGGCGAGGGTAGACGGCGAAGCACTTCGGGCTCCTCGTCGGCGATGGGGTTCCGGCGATCTCCTTGACCGGCGGGGACGTGGCCGAGGTAGGGGACGTCCAGGCGGTCACGACGGTGGCGGAGGCGAGGGCCGGGGTGGTCCGAGGCGACGGCGAGGGGCGGCCGGAGGCGAAGCAGGGGGAAAATGCTCAAAGGCGAAGGAGGGGCGCTCTGTTCGTTCTCGTGGCGATTGAGCGTGGGGGTCGAACGCGGCGGAGGCAGGGGGGTTAAATAGGGTCACCGGCGGGGGTCGCATGCAAGGAAACCGGCCAGAGAGCCTTTACTCGCCGGCGATGGCTCGGCCATGCACGCGGAGCGGCGATCCCGTGGCATAAACGCGAGGGTTAAAGCGGGGAAACGGTCGGCGCGACGCGGGGGACCGATTAATGGCGATGAATTAATGCGGGGCGGGCTGGCGAGGCGGATCCGAGGGCGAGGTCGTCGGCCGGCGGGATTTGGGGGCGGTGGCGAGAGGTTGACGACGGGTCTGACAGGCGGGGGCCACAAGCCAGCGAACGCGAGCGAGCGAACGGGCGACTGACGGGTGGGGTCGGGCTCGGGCGCGAGGGGGGGAAAGTTGGCGCCGACAGGTGGGGCCAAGGCGTCGGGTGCGCGCGTGAGAGGAGAGGGGCTCACTGACGGGTGGGCTCCACTGGTCAGAAGGCGCGCGCGGGTGGGAGTGGGTTGGGCCGGCCGGGAGAGAGAGAAGGGAGGGGGAAACGGCCCAATACTGTTCTAATGTTTTTCTGAATAAAATTAATTCCAGAAAATAGATTAAAAGATTAGGGCTACTTCCAAGGCTGGTAGAAATTTATAAAAATTCTCAAAATTATCTTTTGGCCTTAGGATCATATACAAAAAGTTTCACCTCCTAATTTGGTCATCTACTCTATGTTGTAGTTCAAAAGGGTATAAAAGGGATTTAAAAGTATTTTCTGAAATAATAATTCCAAGAAATTGAATTTAATAATATTTTTATTGTTTTGAAAAATTGAGGTGTTACAAACCTATCCCCCTTACAAGAATCTCGTCCTCGAGATTGGAACGCTACTCGAATAGCTCGGGGTATTGGGCTTTCAGCTCGTCTTCTTTTTCCCAAGTGGCTTCTTCTGCGGGATGGTTGTTCCATTGGACTTTGCAGAAGCGGACGACGCGACTTCTGGTTACTCTTTCCTTGGTTTCCAAGATCTTGACGGGTCTCTCTATGTAGGTCAAGTCTTCTTGGACGTTGAGCTGCTGAAGGTCGGCTTGCTCGGTGGGCACACGGAGACACTTCTTCAGCTGCGAGACATGGAACACATCATGAACGCCTGCCAAGGATGGAGGCAGTTCAAGTTGATATGCCACTTCTCCTTGTCGACGGAGGATCTGGAAAGGTCCGACGTAGCGGGGTGCTAGTTTGCCTTTCATATTGAACCTTTGAGTGCCACGGAGGGGAGTGACTCGGAGGTAGACATAATCACCCTCCTCAAAGGCTAGATCTCTTCGACGGTTATCGGCGTAGCTCTTTTGCCTGGATTGGGCTGCCTTCAGCCGGTCTCTTATGATCTTAACTTTCTCTTCGGCTTCTCTCAATAAATCTGTCCCAAACAGTTGTGACTCTCCGGTTTGATCCCAGAGCAACGGCGTTCTGCACTTACGCCCATAGAGTGCTTCGAACGGGGACATTTGCAGGCTGGCTTGATAGCTGTTGTTGTAGGAGAACTCTGCATAAGGTAAGTTCTTGTCCCACATTCCGCCAAAGTCTAGAGCACAAGCTCTAAGCATATCCTCCAATATCTGGTTGACCCTTTCGGTCTGACCGTCGGTCTGTGGATGATAGGCGGTGCTAAAGTTCAGCCGGGTGCCGAGTTCCTCTTGAAGGTTCTTCCAAAACTTGGAGGTAAACTGACTCCCGCGGTCAGATACAATCTTCTTGGGAACTCCGTGGAGGCACACGATCCGGGTCATATATAACTCAGCCAACTTGGCGACGGTGTAAGTTGTCTTGACCGGAACGAAGTGAGCTACCTTGGTGAGTCGATCGACGATCACCCAGATAGAATCATGACCAGCTTGGGTCCTGGGCAGTCCCGTGATGAAGTCCATTCCTATCTCTTCCCACTTCCATTCAGGGACTTTGAGGGGTTGAAGAAGTCCGGCAGGTCTCTGATGCTCTGCCTTGACTCGCCGGCATGTGTCGCACTTGGCCACATACTCGGCTATTTCTCTCTTCATGCTGACCCACCAATATTTCTCCTTCAGGTCTTGGTACATCTTCGTACTCCCGGGGTGAATGGAGTATAGAGTATCGTGGGCTTCTTGAAGGATGAGAGTCTTCAACTCAGGTAGGTTGGGTACGCATACTCGGTTTCCGAACCAAATGGTACCATGTTCGTCCTCGGAGAATCCGGGGGCTTTACCCTTCCTCATGTTTTGCTGGATCTCCAGGATGTCCGGGTCTTCCTTCTGCTTCTCTCGGATCTGGTCTATTAAGACAGGCCGAGATTCCAAGGCAGCGAGGTACTCTCGGGTGGTGATTCCCAAGTTTAACCTTTCCATCTCCTTATACAGTAAAGGAGCTTGGTCCTGAACCATGATGGCGTTGCAGTACCCTTTTCGACTGAGGGCATCTGCCACCACATTCGCTTTGCCCGGATGATAATGGATGCCCAAGTCGTAATCCTTGATCAGTTCCAACCATCTCCTTTGCCTGAGATTCAGATCTGGTTGGGTGAATATGTACTTGAGGCTCTTGTGGTCGGTGAAGACCTCACACCGATTCCCCACAAGGTAATGTCTCCATATCTTCAAGGCATGAACCACGGCTGCTAGTTCCAGGTCGTGAGTTGGGTAGTTCAGCTCATGTGGTCTCAACTGCCGGGAGGCGTAGGATATCACCTTCCCTTCTTGCATTAAGACGCATCCCAATCCCTGACGAGAGGCATCGCAGTAGACGTGGAAGTCCTTCCGGATGTCTGGCAGAGTCAGAATAGGGGCTGACACGAGCTTCTTCTTGAGAGTCTGGAAGCTCTCTTCGCAGTCGGGGGTCCAATCAAACTTCACCTCTTTTTGCAGAAGTCTGGTCATCGGCTTGGCGATCTTGGAAAAATTCTCGATGAACCGGCGATAGTATCCGGCCAATCCGAGAAAACTCCGGATCTCGGTCACGGTCGTTGGCTGTAGCCAGTTGGTTACCGCTTCAACGGTGGTTGGGTCCACTGCTATTCCTCCGGCAGATATGACATGGCCGAGGAATTTCACCTCAGACGACCAAAATTCGCATTTGCTGTATTTGGCGTATAGTTGCTGCTCCCTTAGCTTTCCGAGGGTCAGACGGAGGTGAGTCTCGTGTTCCTCCTTGGTCTTGGAGTAAACGAGGATATCGTCGATGAATACCACGATGAACTTGTCCAAGAACTCCATGAATACATTGTTCATCATGTTCATGAAGAAGGCCGGGGCATTCGTGAGCCCGAACGACATCACAGTGTACTCGTAGAGTCCATAGCGGGAGGTGAAGGCAGTCTTGGGTATATCTTCCTCCCTGATCCTTAACTGGTGATAACCTGACCTGAGGTCGATCTTGGAAAACACCGAGGATCCTTTCAGCTGATCGAACAGGTCGTCGATCCGAGGCAATGGGTATTTGTTCTTGATGGTTACGTCGTTCAAGGCTCTATAGTCCACGCACATCCTTTTGGTCTTGTCCTTCTTCATGGCAAATATGACCGGTGCACCCCAGGGTGAGGTACTCGGTCGGATGTAACCTTTCTGCTCGAGGTCTTCGATGTTGCTCTTGACTTCGGCTAGTTCATTGGCGGCCATTCGGTATGGGCGCTTAGAGATTGGAGTGGTCCCCGGGACAAGTTCGATTCTAAATTCGATGTCCCGCTTGGGAGGCATTCCGGGCAGATCTTCGGGGAAAACATCTGCAAACTCCTTGACTATTGGCACCTCTTCAAGAGCTATCGAGCGAAGGGATGCTCCGAGTGGCTTGCGACTGGTCATACGAAAGGTAACGACTTCGCCTTCTGGGTTGGTCACCGTGACGGATTTGTTGGCACAGTTGATCACACCTTTATGCTTCATCAACCAATCCATTCCTAGGATGAAATCAAGCCCGGTGCATTGGATGAGAACTGGCTCGGCTCGAAACAATACTCCTAGGATCTCAATTTGAACCTTCGGGCTATATAAGCGGGCTAAGGTCTTGTTGCCGGGAGTAGTAATAACCATGGGTGTGGGTAGTGGAAGTACGTCCAGTCCATGTGATTTTACGAAATCCTCAGAGACGAAGGAGTGTGTCGCTCCAGAGTCAAACAATATTAAGGCCGATACGGAATTCACAGTAAACGTACCGAGCACGACTTCTGGCGCCTCCTGAGCTTCCTCCGCGTTGACGTGGTTTACGCGGGCTCGCACCGCCTGGTTGGGCGCCGCGCCCTGGGGCCGTTTGGGGTGGGGACACTGGTGGGAGTAGTGCCCCTCCTTGCGGCAGTTGAAGCAGACGACCGGCCTTCCTTGGCGATCCCTCAAGATCGGGGCTTTGGCGGCCGGTGCGGGCTGAGTGGCCGGAGCTGGTGGAGCGGGGCGAGGATGCCCGGCGTTGGATCCACCGGCTGCATGAGGTGGCCTGAAGGCGGGCCGAGGATGGTAGGCGGGCGCTGGTGGCGGAGGGACGAAGCGGGGCCTCTGAGTGTTCGCCTGCTGGTGCTTGAAGGCGATCATCTTCCTCTTCTTGAGGTCCAGCTTGTTCTGCTCAGTCTCTTGGATGAGCGCTTTATTGACAAGCCGCTGGAAGTCGGCGAAGTCGGCGGCGACGAGCTGGATGGACAGCTCATCCTTAAGTCCCCTTAGGAACTTGGCTTGGCGGAGGGCGTCGGTGCGCACTTCCTCCGGTGCGTAGCGTGCGAGGCGGTTGAACTCATGGAGGTACTCCATGACAGTCCTGTTACCCTGCTGCAGGTCGCGGAACTCCTGCTGTTTGACCGCGATGACACCGGCGGGGACGTGGGCGGCGCGGAAGGCGATGGTGAACTCCGCCCAAGTCACCATGTGGCCCTCCGGCTGGGACGCACGGTAGTTGTCCCACCATTCGGCGGCGGGACCCTGGAGTTGATGAGTGGCGAAGGCCACTCGCTCCCGGTCTGTGCAGGGGAGGAGGTCGAGCTTCTTCTCGATGGTACGGAGCCAATCTCCGGCCTCCATCGGGTTGGTCGTGCTCGAGAAGACGGGCGGGCGCACACGCAAGAACTCGGAGAGTTGCGGAGCGGCCGCGGGTGCTGGTGCGCGAGGGGCGGGCTCCCCATTCTGCAGACGGTCCAACTGAGCCTGTTGGTGCTGCATTTGGGTGAGGAGGGCGGTGATCAGGTGATTCTGGTTTGCCATCATTTCCGCCAAGGTGGGGTGGTTGGCGGAAGGCGACCCAGACTGACGTGGGCCTGTCGCACCCCAGTGAGGCACAACTCCCTCAGGTGCATCTCGGCTCCCTCCTGCTCCGTTGTTGGAGCCGGTGTTCTGGTGGTCGGCCATCCTCTGAATATGCATAGTCATAAGACAAACGAATTGACCAAACAATGTACGATAATAGCTCCATCTCATAAATAATTTCAGTGGTAAAATGTTCATTACAATCAAGTTTTTATTCTACCCAAGACACACTCGTCATGGGTAGCACCACATACGAATTTTTATTTTTAAACTAGCGACTCCTACGCCTACTCGCCACCGGAGGCAGTCTCCGTGCTCTCGGAACCACGAGTGCGCGGCTCCGAAGGGACGGTGGGCTCGAGAAAGTTCTCGATGATAGGGTCGGAGACGAGGCCGGGGCGTGGTGCAGGGATGCTGGCGGTAGATGGTCCGGCGGTGGAGGGGTGAGGTGGGATCCGCTTGGGGCGAGGGACGGGCTCACGGATGGGCTTCCTCTTCCTCGGAAGGAGAGGGACCATCTCAGCGATGTCCTTCTGCAGCTGCATGATTTTGCGCTGCAGCTCGCCGTTCTGCTGGATCAAGTTCTTCGTTTCTCCACGAAGAAACTCGACCGCCTCATGGTGCTCGTCGGCGTCGAGCACCGCCTCAGTATGGAGATCATCCATAGCCTGTAGAAGACGTGACTGCCGGGCCATGGCTGGATCGCGCACGGAGTGAACTCCGTGGTAGATACTGCGGTGGGCGCCGGGAGTACGCTTCGGCACAAGCCGGAAGGATGTGTTCTGAAGACGATCGTCGTAGATCATCCTCAGCTCCATGAGGGCCTGGAGGGCGACTCGTTGGCACGCGACGTCGAAGGTCGGGCCTCCAAGTGCCGTAGTGTAGGGTGGCAGATGCTCTCCGGAGCCGTGGACGGTGAGGGAGACGTCGCAAGGCCCGGCGAATTCCTCCAAGTAGATCCCTTGGAATTCGGGTTCGAAGAGGAACCCGAGGAATGTGAGCATCATCCGGAGTTCCCTGACGAAGCCCTCAAAGTGTCGGCAGAAGCTTTGAACCCGGTAGACTGGCATCTACAAAACAGCAAGTTGAATAAAATGAGGAGAGGAACAAAATTTGTAAATTAGATTTTTGAGAAATAATTTCCTATGGTCCGTGGCTAGGCGGGTCTGTTTGGCTTCCTACAGTCAAGTCGGCTCTGATACCATCTTGTCACGCCCCGATTTATCAAATCGAGACATTATTGAATTTCATAAGAAAAACAATAATCCAAGAGGTTCATCATGCGACATACGTACATCATACAGTATTCATGGCACGCAGACCATAATTATTACATCATTGTCTTTAGTAAAAGCAGCAAATAAAATATTTTAGGAAAACGGCATGACGAACTCCTTCTTCAGGATCTTTCTTCTCGACTGGGTCGCTACTCCAGACCGTCTTCATAGTAGGTATCCTCTGTGGGGTCCAACGGGTATGAGTACAAAAAGTACTCAACAAGCCACCGCAAATGCAAGTAATAATGCAAGGTAATAAACAAGGAAGGGTAATGGCTCAAAGTGCGGAAAAGTACATTTACAGTTATTGCCTTTAATGTAATCACATTTTAATTATGCGGAAAAGTAGACATGAACATCAACAACATCCACTAACTCGAGGAGTACGTTTTACCTCCTCGCACAACAGTCCTTACATGACAATTCAACATGCACATACATTTTCAAAGTAGACTAACTGTGGGATGTTACGCAACCCGCCCTTGACCGTGGGCTCGGCTTTTCGAAAAGATTTATGACTCTGATCAGAGGTGTACTACTGTACCCACAAGGCACGCACTCATCCCAACGAGATGACCCATTTCACGGGAACTCGTGCCAAAACCTCAATATGAGATGTTCCAAGCGATAACCACCCGCTCTAGGTTTCGCCGGCGCGCCGGGCCGTATCCCGGCTAACGTCGCACCCCCTTTTGCGCCACATTGGTACAAGTCACCCGCAGGTGCAACTTGACCCATCTCCAAGTGGTGGCCTCGGTTTGGAACAACCCATACCTTAGTTAGGACTTACCCACTAGACTTGTGGTTAGTACGTAAGTGTATTGCAACGGATCCCTCAGACCGGTCCTTATAGTGCCCCGGGTGCTACCGACCAATGCCCTAGCTTGCACCCGGAACCCACCATGCATTCACTCACAACCATAACTCCAACACCGACAGAATTCCATAGATAAGAAACCATGGGGATCATATAGTAGAACCAAATACTACGACTCATTTTTATCCTATAGCGATCGTGTCGATACATTGGACACTAGCTAATAACATATATCATATGGTGACAAGGAGTTTAGGCTAGAGAGCATGGCTTGGGTTGCACATCAAGGTCGGGGGATCCTAAATAAATATATTGTAAGGGTTCATTTGACTAATGCGTATATAACCTATGTGTTTTAACGATAGTTTAATCAAACATGGGTTCAATATGCTCAAAAGATTGGTTTGGTGACTTGCCTTGTTCAGCGAATGGGGAGGGAGGAACTTCCGGGAAGTATTCCGGCTCCTCGGCGACGTCGTAGTCTTTTTAATATAAAGTCAAATAAAAAGAGTACCACATTCAATCAAACCATACAACATTACATTGCAAGCATATAAGTTAAGGTTGGTTGGATTAAAAATAAAATAAATTCAGATATTAAAGTTCTGAAATTTATTCCTCCATTAATTTAAAGTGAATCTAAATAAATCATTGTTTTTCATAAAAGAGTATTTAAGTGGGCATAACCCTACATTGGGTTTTCTAACCAATTTAGTTCAATTGATTTATAGGAAACCTAGTGGTTTTAGTGTTTTAACAGTAAAGGACAATTATACAATTTTTCTGGGATTTAAATATTGAAATTCACATTTAAATCCTAAGGGCATTTGAATACTTATTTAAATAAACATGAAAATGTCCAAATAAACCTACTGTTTTTATTGCATAAATATGTAGAGAATAATTTTATGAATTTTCTAAAATTGAAATGGCAATTTTTAGAGTCCAAATGCATTAGATATGAATTTTACAAGTTTAAAAGCATTTCTGGAATTTTATTTTCAAATTTTAAACCTCTCGGGTCCACGGTGAGCCAGGCCCACGGTGAACCCGCGCACTGTGCGCGTACGCCGGGTCGATCTGGACCGTTGGATCCAGCTCCAACGCGCGAGAGCGAGGCGGGAGGGTTAAGTGATAACGGACGGCCAGGATTAAAACGTGCGAAGGGGTACCACGTGGACGCACGAGATCGCCCGGCGGGTTTAAATGAAAACCAACGCGCGAGATTAAAACATACCGCTTTGACCAGATCCGACGGTGCGGATTAGATCGCGTACGTGTACTCACGCGCGTCGTCCGATCGCGATCGCACGGCCGGGATCAGATCCGACACGGCACGGGTACTCGACCCGTGCCGGTCGTCTTCTCCGACGACGGCGAGCGGGCCAACGGCCACGGCGAGCGACGGCGGTCCTAGCTAAGCCTAGAAATGGAAAGAGGACACTACGGCGGTCATGATGGTACCTTAGGCGAGACGAGGGGTCGACGGGAAGTGGTCGGCGGCGAGGGTAGACGGCGAAGCACTTCGGGCTCCTCGTCGGCGATGGCGTTCCGGCGATCTCCTTGACCGGCGGGGACGTGGCCGAGGTAGGGGACGTCCAGGCGGTCACGACGGTGGCGGAGGCGAGGGCCGGGGTGGTCCGAGGCGACGGCGAGGGGCGGCCGGAGGCGAAGCAGGGGGAAAATGCTCAAAGGCGAAGGAGGGGCGCTCTGTTCGTTCTCGTGGCGATTGAGCGTGGGGGTCGAACGCGGCGGAGGCAGGGGGGTTAAATAGGGTCACCGGCGGGGGTCGCATGCAAGGAAACCGGCCAGAGAGCCTTTACTCGCCGGCGATGGCTCGGCCATGCACGCGGAGCGGCGATCCCGTGGCATAAACGCGAGGGTTAAAGCGGGGGAAACGGTCGGCGCGACGCGGGGGACCGATTAATGGCGATGAATTAATGCGGGGCGGGCTGGCGAGGCGGATCCGAGGGCGAGGTCGTCGGCCGGCGGGATTTGGGGGCGGTGGCGAGAGGTTGACGACGGGTCTGACAGGCGGGGGCCACAAGCCAGCGAACGCGAGCGAGCGAACGGGCGACTGACGGGTGGGGTCGGGCTCGGGCGCGAGGGGGGGAAAGTTGGCGCCGACAGGTGGGGCCAAGGCGTCGGGTGCGCGCGTGAGAGGAGAGGGGCTCACTGACGGGTGGGCTCCACTGGTCAGAAGGCGCGCGCGGGTGGGAGTGGGTTGGGCCGGCCGGGAGAGAGAGAAGGGAGGGGGAAACGGCCCAATACTGTTCTAATGTTTTTCTGAATAAAATTAATTCCAGAAAATAGATTAAAAGATTAGGGCTACTTCCAAGGCTGGTAGAAATTTATAAAAATTCTCAAAATTATCTTTTGGCCTTAGGATCATATACAAAAAGTTTCACCTCCTAATTTGGTCATCTACTCTATGTTGTAGTTCAAAAGGGTATAAAAGGGATTTAAAAGTATTTTCTGAAATAATAATTCCAAGAAATTGAATTTAATAATATTTTTATTGTTTTGAAAATTGAGGTGTTACAAGTTAGCTGTTCATGTGTCTAGTCAGGCCACGTTAGCCAGACTCGGCCGTTGATCGGCCGACTCACGCTGACGTGGCCTGGTTCGGCCGAAAGAGTCATTGCCGCGTAAAAAAAGAACTGTTGCGGGCCATGTGGGCCCGAGTCAGCCGATGGTCGGCCGACTCACGCTGATGTGGTAAGTCTCAGTCGACCATCGGCCGACTTAGGGCCACATGGCCCGGTTTGTCCAATCAAGTATCGACATCTATCTATTTTTGTAAATTTTTGAAACTGCTATACACATACGAAAATTTTTCAAACAAATATATTATTTTAAAAAAATTCCACAGTCGTCGCCCCTCATAGATCCTCTAGCCGCATGCCCACACGAGACCTAGGAACCTCTCCAGTACTTCATCCTGCCAGCGTACCTCCAGACCTCACTCTCGGCCTCTCCACCATGCTGTCGCCCTCTAGTGGTCTAGTGAATCGGTGATCCGGCCTCCCTTCCCTGCTCGTCTCATGCAGTTATGCTTGCCCTGACACTGTCCAGTTTTCAACCTGCTCGGCTGTGAGTGACCTGCTTGGCTGCTTTGCTATCTGTGTCTGCTCATCTGCATTTTGAAGCTGCAGTTGTGCCATTGGCCCTTTCATTCTGAAATTTATTATTTCTGCAATACAGTGTGTAAGTGTCAAGTGGGGAATTCGGTATAGAAGATGCAGGAAAGAATCCAGAAGTTGTGGAGTCCAGCCGGAGGGACAAGAAGTGTCCAAGCAGGCTACGGGATGAGAAGTCCTTTAGAAGTAGTAAGATTGAGTTTGTTTCTTGAGTAGTTAAGATTTAGTAGTTAGGGATTTGGTTTGAGTCTGTTAGGGAGTTAGTTTGTATTAGGACTTTTGGTTTAAGTCTGTTACGGAGTTGGTTTGTATCAGGACTCTTGGTATTATATAAACCAGGGAGACTATAGGTTGGGAGTCAAGTAATTTTGGAGTTGTAAACACTATGCGTCCTGCCTCCTCTTTGCGTTGCCACCAACGGTGCCGCCACGATGTCGAGGGCCAGGGCCAGGGCCACAGCCTGCCACTTCATTTTCATATAAATTAAGGAGAGGTATCCCTACTAATCTAATCATATCACCATCTGGTGACAACTTGGTATCTAGAGACTCAGGTTCCGCTTCTGCCACCATGAGCACACAATCTGATCTGAACACCGGCAACCTGATTGAAATCGTGCTGCAAGCCATCATGAGACGCTTGGATAGTCTCAAAGAGAAGTTAAAGCCATTGCAACCACTTCAGGAGAAGGTTGCGACGCTAGAAGAAATAGTTCGCGCACACGATTAGCAACAATAGGAGTTATGCGCAGCGGTTGTTCGACTTGAGGTAGCATAGAACAACAACCCGGCGGCACGGCAGCAAGCCCCATGAGCAAACCGTCGACGATAGGACGATGACAACGATGATCACGGCGGCGCCGACTTCATCCCAACAGCACACAAGTTGGAATTCTCCAAATTTAATGGCACCAGAGACCCACTGCCATTGCTAAACCGTTGTCTGCGCTATTTCCATGTCCGACGAACCTCAGAACACCAACGGGTAGCGTTTTCAGCCTTCTATCTTCTCGATGATGCTCAGCTTTGGTTCCATCGCATGGAGTTAGACGGCGGCCACCCCACATGGCAACAATTTGTAAACTGGTGAATGCCAGGTTCGGCCCCCCACTCACTGATAGCCCACTGGGAGAGCTGGCCATGCTACAACGCACCATATCAGTTGACGAATACAGCACTAGGTTCATGGCACTTTCATGTCACGATCCATCGCTCACATAGTCCCAGCAGATACAGCTATACATCATGGGATTGGGAAAACCATTACGCACAGATGTGGTGCTCCAACAACCAGAATCATTGGATGATGCATTGATTTTTGCTCGAGCATATGAGCAACGCAACGCCTCTCGGGAAGGTATGAATGTGCCAACAACTCGATCCACAGGACGTACAATTGTTCGATCGGGGACACCACTGGCGACAGCATCAGGAGTTGTAGCCAATACAGCATTTGCAGTACCAGCTTTATCCACCGGTTCAGTCAACATCAGATCATCAAACACTGCAGTTCGTCTGTCAAATTGCACAACGACGCAAGGAAGGAAAATGCTTTCACTATGATGATCTATTTCCTCCTGGCCACAAATCTAACTATAAGCAGTTGTTTGTCATTGAGGTAGTAAGTGAGGACTCAGATGAAGCATGCCCTTGTTGACACGAAAATGTGCCCCCGCACTTAGACCGGTTCGACGATCCAAAAATGTCGTGAGACATTGACGTCGCGTTCCAACAACCCTTAATCAGTGGTATGGGAAAATAGAGTCGCCATGTAATCAAACAATTACTGAGAAATAAAGCTCAATTAGCCGAAATAGATAATGTTAGATCAAACCCGCCAAACCAAGCCGGTCGGACCGTGTGAAGTGTATAACTTTACCGAAAACTGCAAAAGAGCCTGAAGCGTCCCGAAGGGGGCTTCAGACTATTGGCCGGTCGGACCAGAGTAGGACTCTCGATTGAACCGATGCCTATGAAGGGGGTCACCGAAGGTACCCTCGGCATTCTGATGCGAAGTAGTCTCCGGGCGGTCAAACCGGTGGAGGATGTCCGGTTGGACCGACGGTAGGCCTCGGTCGGACTGAGGGCTCCAGCGTCATGGGGTCCGGTGCGAAGAGTGCTCCGGTGTGAGGTGTTTCAGCTGTGGAGGGATCCCGGTCAGACCGACAAAGACCCCCAGTCGGACCAAAGGATAGCTTTGGGAGTGCGGCCTCAGCACGTGTGGTGCGAATGGCTGTAAGGACCGTGCTAGTAATAGCCTGACGGCCCGGTACGGCAATACCCGGTCAGATCGGCGAAGAATGATGGCCGGATCGACAGACTTCGGCCTGATCGCCTAAGGCTTCGGTGACCTTGTATTTCTAAGAGTAGCTAGAAAAACCGATAAAAACGACAAAGACGATAAAAATCTGTTACGTGGATTAAACGAGTGATTCACAGGTGAATCAACAAGGCTTATCACGGTTACGACGTGATGCACGGAGGGCTTTCTGCGCAATCCCACGAAGATGAACTGAACTAATGCGAAAAGTAGATGAAAAGTATATGTACAATTCAAAACTATGGTTTTCAAGTATTGATCTATGGACATGCCCTTTGAATCGGCTTCACCCCTATATTTATAGGGGATGGTCTCAAGTTCCTTGACTCCTAAACTGAGTAGGATTCGGCCAAAAGTGGTTAGGATTTATTTAGAGATAAAACAGCCTAGAATCAAACTCTATCTCCATTTTTAGGCTTGGGCCGGTCCGACCGGACCCACTGAGCCGGTCTGACCAGGCCTACATGGCCGACTGGACCGGCCTACTATGGCCAATTGGACTGGCCTATGCCAGGGAAGACATATTTTTGGCCCAAATTACCAAAATTGATATTTTGACAATTTCAACCATTAATGTCATTTTTTGCTATCAACACATGCCCCCTGCCTTTTAGCAAACTTAGTGAGCTAAAAGCACAACGAGCTAAGGACAATATACTCCATATCGGCATGTTGACAATTCAAGCGCTTTGCCACATACTTGGGAAGTACCTGTTCAAATACCTACCATTTAAAGCTCTCCGAAATCGCTTTCCTTGTAAAGACTCTAGCAAGTATGCATTACCTGGAGCGATTTCGTCTACCTTAAAAGGACCTTCCCAACTAGGAGACCATTTACAAAATTTGGGCCTTTTGGTGCCTAAGAGCAAAATCGTCTTCCAATCCAAGTCACCAACTTGAAACGATTTTTCTTTGACTCTTTTGTTGAAGGCTCTAACAACTATCCTCTTATCTCTTTCTATCGCCTCTAGAGCCCTTAACCTCTTATCGGTCACTTCTTCCAAATTATCTTTCAAAAGAGTTTCATATTCATCGACTGATAAGTCATCTTGCTTAAGAAATCATAATGAGCCAAGATCTACCTCTACTGGTAGAACGGCTTCTTGTCCATATACTAACTCATATGGACTAATTTTGGAAGCACCATGCTTTGCAACTCTACAAACCCATAACGCTTCAGAAAGCACTTCATGCGACCTTTTAGGGAACTCTTCAATTTTCTTCTGAATGAGCTTAATTATAGTTTTATTACTAGACTCGGCTTGACCATTGGCTTTAGCATAGTATGGTGAAGAGTTTATCAACTTAATACCATAAAATTCGGCAAAGTCTCTCACTTCTTTAGCAATAAATGAAATCAGTTACCTCGTTATGACTCATATTCTTGAGAGGAAAGGCCTTGGTCCACTTGGTGAAATAATCTATCACCATTAATACGAACTAATGCCCTTTTGAAGAGGCGGGATGAATCTGGCCGATTAAGTCCAAGCCCTAACCTCGGAATGGCCACGGTTTCATAATAGGGTTAAGTAGTGATGCAGGAGCCAACTGAATATTACCACACTTTTGACATGCTTCACACCCTCTATAATACTTAAAACAATCCTCAGTCATAGTCGGCCAATAAAAACCCGCTCTTTTGAGCATCGAACTCATCTTCTGAGCCGACTGATGAGTACCGCAAAGTGCCTCATGAACTTCTCCTGTAGCCACTCTAGATTGATCGATATCCAAGCACTTTAGAAGTACTCCATAAATAGTCTGGTGATACAACACATCGTCAAGCAACACAAATTTAAACGTCTGTCGCCGAACTTTGCGATCAACCCTCTGACTGGGATCCTTCAAATATTGGATGATTGGGATTCTCCAATCATCCTTATGGATTACATCAGTGCTCACCAATTCCCCACTTGAATTGGCGTCCATGTCACAAATTTAAGTTGCCCCCTGAGCCCCGAGTCGAACTGGCATGCATCAGCCAGACCGGCCTTAATGGGCTTGTCAGACTGCCCATTGTTGGATGGATGACAAGGGCCGGTCTTACTGGCCTGACATGGCCGGTCAGACCGGCAATACACCTATGGTTGGATCGGCCTTGTCAGGTCAGTTAGACCGAAGTGCACTGTAGGAGTTGACACTAGATTTTTAAACATCAGCTTTTCTTGTGCGAAAAATTTACCTTTTTCACTTGATATCCAGATTGTTGGACCGAAAAGGGAGACCAGAAGGGGGGTGAATGGGAGCTTTTAAAATTTCAGGAAAAACTTGCCTTCTGTTTTAAACACTATCTCCTACGGAACAGGCTTCGAACACACCCTTCGGAGGTCTGGTTCAGAGGTATTTTACAGCTCCGAACACAAGCTTCCCAAACGGTACAAAGTCGAAGACACGGAGACTTCGCTTACACCGATAAACCCAAAAACACAACTCTACAAGAATAGTGCAGGCTCCGCACACAAGGTGCCTTCGAGCAGGCTTCACACTTTACACTTCATAGGAGTAAGTGTTCCCTCTGAGGGCTTCGAACATATACTTTGCACTAGCAACTCATATTAGGCTTCATATTTAGAAGGGCAGAATGCAGACAGGAAAGACTGCGTTGAGGACATCGACTGAGGAAAGAAAACTAGCTTTGAGCCCAACTTTACTTAGTTGTTCGCTAGTAATCAGAGAGGGCTTGCCTCCAATTTACACAGAGTGAACTACACTGAAAGACTCACTACACAAGCACGAATAGGATGCAAACACACTTTGTTAGAGAGAAAACAGAGCCAAAAACTCAGGTTGAAACAGAATGAAGTGTAGCACAGAGATCACAACACATGTAGTGCAAAAACAAGAATACAAGTTCAAGCAATAGACAAAACAGAATGGAAATTTTATTGCATGAACAGGGAACACAAAAGACTCACAAAACTGAGTACATGGGTCTGGCGGCTAGCTCTGGAGTACTAAAAATGGTTGCTCAAAGTGTTGCCTAGACCTAGCCAGCCTTCTCTATTTATAGGCACAACTTAGACATGCGAATAGACTACTTTACCCCTAGGGTTTACAGTGATTTTGTCTCTACCAGACAAGGGGGTACCGATGGTAGTCTACTTTTCTAGAGGCTTCTTTTGTCAGCTTCGTAGAGGACAACATTAGCTTTTGTAGAGCAGACATGATTAGCCTTTGCACAGTGGAATCTTCTGAAGACCCCTTCGCACACGAAGTGTGCAGAAGCTTTGGCGACGACCTTCGAACCAGAGGCCTTCGCTTCACCGAAGTCAGTCTTCGATACAGTGATGGTTTTGAGCCGAAGCCGTCAAAGTTCTTGAGCCTTCGCACCATCACCTCCGGAGTGGACCGCCACGGCTTCGCAGCTACTCCTAGCTCGAACTCCATCAGTCTGTGTACCAAAGCCATGCATGGCCGAAGTATCTCAAGTCAGCCACACTCCGAGGTCCCACATTCAGAGTACCTTCACCACCTTCCGAAGTCCCTTTGTCCAAGGCCTTCACATGAAGCATATCCATAAGCACCCGTTCGCAGTGTCTCAGCCTCGAGCACACTCCACGAAGGCCCCTATCCAGGCCATGCCTTCGATGCACCCTGACTTTCGAAACCTTCGTCAAGTGTCCCTTTGAGTGCCTCCCTCCGAAGCACACTTCGAAAGCCTTCCCTCAATGCTGAGGACTTTGACCACCATACTCTGAAATCACTCCTTCCGAAGCACCCTTCGATGTGCCTCGTCTCCGAGGACTTTGCCTCGGGGTACCTTCAGCCGGAGCCACCCTCTGCACTTTCTGCCTTCGCGTGGTACACCTTGACCCAAGGACCGACCTCGACCCCACGCAGCCTGTGTGACCGAGCTCCCCGCTCGCTTGGCATCAAGCCTCCCGCTTGACCTAGGTTCACTCGCTGCGAACCATCTGTCGCCTCCGAAGTCACCTGCGCACCACCGACAAGTAGACAAGTGTTTCCAGTACCCCGGAGGCCTCTCTAGGTAACCAACCTTCGGTACACACTCCGGTGTACCTCCCAATGTACCGAGCCCTTTGGTACACACGTCATCGTGTTTTGCCAGACCCCTCCGAGAGACACACTCCGCTGCACAGCTGCAGCCAGTAAACACCGAACACTTCGGTAAACACCTCCGAACCCTTTCGGAGGGACCCCTTCGCCCATAAGAGAATTTTTCAATCACTCATCACAAAGTTGAAACCAAGGCACAATTGAACTTGGTTTCTCAATCTCCCCCTTGATGAGTGCATTGACAACCAAATTCAAGTTCAAGAAAATTTGAAAGTTTTTAGCACACAAGTGACCATAAAAACTGAGAAAAGAGCCAAAACATGTCACTTTATAAAAGAATATCTATTGACTTGACTCGTGGAAAGCCATTTGGCAATAAATCCCCCTTTGGAAGTAAAAATTTTTCTCCCACTTTGAGCTTCATCACTTGTTTTCCCCCTTAGGTAGGCAACCGGGCATTTTTCTCCCCCTTTGGCAATACAAGAATCAAGGAGCAAGTGAAAATGCAAGGCTTTGAGATGATGAAAACATAAGGTGAAAGAATATGCCAAATCATAATGTCAGGCTCAGATGCCCAGTTCGAGTTAATATATTCTAGATTCAATGTTTGATCCATGAATTTTTCAATTTTGTGAAAAGAAAAGCATCACCGCTTAGACTAGTCAACCAAACAAGTGAAAACAGGAACTGCAAAAGCTAAACAATTTCTACCAAGGAAAGCAAGTCCAATTTCATTGTGCATTGAGCAATCTTGATTAGCAAGTGATTCATACTTTACAATTCTTTTATATTGCTAGGGGTTATTTGCTTGTCCACCTTATACTTTCCAACCAAGCCAAGCCTAGGTCTAGAAAACCATCAGAAGCTTTAGGCAGTGTTTTTGGCAAACACTAATTTATCCTAGTTTATACCAAAGTGCTATGGTAAGAAGTCTATAATAAAGTAGTGCGACAAGCAAA
This sequence comes from Zizania palustris, assembly GCA_019279435.1. Lineage (NCBI taxonomy): Eukaryota > Viridiplantae > Streptophyta > Magnoliopsida > Poales > Poaceae > Zizania > Zizania palustris. The sequence continues at coordinate 56,241,357 of JAAALK010000285.1, read as the reverse complement.
TCCACCTAGATCTTTTCATTTTAACACACAAATCATGGATATTGATTTTGTTGAGTACGAATTGTTTGATCATTCCATGAAAAAACAGTATTATTTTCAAGTTACAATTTTTGCATCCAAAGTAAAGGATTCTAGCTACCAGGCAGATAAAAGATAGCTAAAGAGGTTTTGCACAACACATGCTAGACAGAAGACTAAGCAGTGATCAAAGTTAGTGTCTTGTAAATTAAAATCATGCTCATTATGAAGTTAGATATATTAAACAGAGTTGAAGGCATCATGAACATGAAAATCATGCTAAGGCATATAAAAGCAACTAAGAGTCTCAACAAATCATCATAAGGAAACCAATGCAAGATAATTAAATCATGCCCCCCTCACAAAATGCCATAAGGATGACAAATATCAAGTTCCCCATGCAAATAAGCAAATCAGGATGCATCAAGTGGTTTGGTAAAAATGTCGGCAAGCTGGTTCTGGGTATCAATATGTTGAAACTCAATATCACCCTTCTCATTGTGATCTCTAACAAAATGATATCTCACATCAATGTGTTTGGTTCTAGAATGTTGAACCAGGTTGTTTGCAATGCAAATAGTGCTAGTGTTATCACTAATAGTGGAACACCCTTATAATCTAACATGAAATCCCACAAAGTGGAAACCATCCACAAAATCTGTGAGCAACAGCTAGCTGCAGCAACATATTCGGCCTAAGCCGTAGATTGTGCAACGCTAGACTATTTGCGAGAAGACCAGCAAACAAGAGAAGTACCTAAAAATGACAAGAACCTGAATAACCACGAAGACACACTAAGGAAGAGGCAGAATACCAAATGCCAAATTCGAGGGTATGCTTGAGATACCTAAGAATGCGCTTTACCGCTTGGCGGTGCGAAACACGTGGCGAAGCCTAAAAACGAGCGCACAGACACACAGCGAAGTGTATGTCCAGCCTCATAGCAGTCAAGTAGAGAAGGGAGCCGATCATGCTTCGGAACTCTTTCTGATCAATAGCTTCTCCATCCTCATCCAGATCCAATTCTACAAATGTAGCCATTGGAGTGGCGAGAGGCTTCGCATCAGCCATGTAGAATTTCTTGAGCAGGTCCTTGGTCATGGCATCAGCAAACTCCCTGCTCATGGCATCGCCCATCATAGACATCTCAAACTCCCTGCTCATGGCATCAGCAAACTCGGCAACCAAAGCATGAGAAAAGCCACCAAAGATGATATTGTCACCATAAATTTGGACTAGGATGAAATCTTTGCCATGCTTGAGAGTGAACAGGGTTTTATCTATTGATCCCATCAAATACCCTCGCTCAAGCAGAAAAAACTTAAGTCTGTCATACCAAGCTCGAGGAGCTTGCTTGAGTACATAAAGAGCCTTATGAAGTTTAAGAACTTTATGTGGGTATTTGGGGTTTTCAAAACCAGGGGTTGTTTTACATAAACATCTCTGCCTATGAAGCCATTTAGAAAAGCACTTTTGACATCCATTTGATATAGTTTGAAACCACAGGATGCCAAAAATGCAAGTAAAATTCTAATGGCCTCAAGACGAGCAACAAGTGCAAAAGTTTTTGTAAAATCAATCCCTTCTAACTGAGAATAACCCTGCGCCACAAGTTTAGCTTTATTTATAACTACAGACCCATCCCGCCTTGTTTGTTTTTGAAAATCCATTTAGTTCCAATAAAATGAACATTGGGTGGAGGATCTACAAGTGACCAGACTTGGTTTCTCTTAAAATTTCCAAGTTCTTCATGCATGGCATTGATCCAACTAGAATCAGAAAGTGTATGACTCACATCTAAGGGCTCAAAAGAAGTAACAAAAGTAGAATCACTGAAATGAGCATGTGAATGTGTTACCCTTTTATCAAGCTCACCAATGTTCTGCTCGGGAGGGTGCATCTTCTGGATGTGATGAGGAGCCTCGTGATGAGATGTAGTATCCCCCTCAACTTGTGTTGGTGAATGATCGAAGATGACCGATGTTGAGGTAGTAGATTCGGGGCCTCTTGCCGAAGTGATTGAAGCGGGGTTGGCTTTGGGGGTTGATGTTGAGGAGCCATGCTGAATAGTGTGGGCCTCATGGCTCCAGATGTGATGAGTCATTGTCAACGATAGTCAAAGAGGACATATGAAGAGAGGAGACATGCTGCTTCATGGGCCGCGTGTGACTCAGGTACACGGGCAGCGATTGACTATCGGGCTGAGAGAGCTGCGAAGTCGGGTTGGCCCAATCCGGGTACATGGGCTAGGAGCAGCAGAAGACCCACTGTGCTGTTGACCAGGATTGACTCAGGTACACGGGCAGTGAGCGATTGTCCGGGCTGAGAAAGCTGCGGAGTCGGGCCGGCCCAATCCGGGTACCTGGTGCAAAGTCGGTGGAGGCTTTGTCAGTTTCGGCGCAAAACTGACATCCGCTGATCTTGTATCGGACTGTCCAGAAGAGAAGTCGTAGTCACTATGAAAGCTTAGCTTCCGGATAAGTCATCTATAAATAGGAGTTTACTATTTTGTCCCTAGGCCCACAGTCAGTCAGTCGAGTCTGTAAAAATATCCTAAGGGTAGTTTAGTCTTTTCCTTTTATTTCAGCGTCTATAAAAAACCCTAAGGGGCTGGTGGAATATTCCTAAGTGTTGGGCAGCCTATAAATAGGGCCCCAATCCCTAGGTTTAGGTTACCCTTTTGCTGAAATCACTTTTTATTATATTGGGTCATTTTATTCTCTTTGTTCCCTGCTCCTTCTCCTGCACGCCGCCAGGAACCTTCTGTTGTTCATCATGAGTTCCTATTCATCATGGTACTGTTTTTCTGCGTGTTTGTGATTCATGTGTGCTGCGTTTGAGTTTCTTGTTGACCGCATTGTTTTGAAGTGGCTGTGAGTTGTTTTTTCTCTGTGCGAATGGCCTTCACGGGATGCTACTGTTCTTGCAATGAGTAGTACTAGTTCTTGCACACAGCAAGTAGTACCTACTCCCTGTAGCTACAGTACTCTAGTACTCTAGCCTTGCTTTTTCCTGTGAAGCTTTTTGATCGAATAGACAGTGCCTTGCTTTTCTCTGTCGGATTCTGGCGAAGCCCCATGTCTGGTGCGAAGCCCTTTTAGCTCTGTGAAGCAGGCTTCGACCTGTATTCTTCGAAGGCATTGCTAAGAACGATCAACTCTGAACTTGAACTGTGAACCTAGCTTCGAAGTATGTTTTGTGCTTCGCTTCTGTTCTGATTAGCATACTTTGACAGTTCTTGCGAAGGTGTACTCCAACTCAAGCATTACGAAGTCAATACTTAGACGGGCTTCAAAGTGAGCTCCGAAGCATGTCTTTCTGGTAGACTTCGCTGGATGTGTGTTCTCTGAGATTTTTCTGCTGCTGTCCTTTCCGAAGGTCTCAGTTTGTGAGTTCGAGGTTTGCTTTTCGAAGTGTGGTTGTGGGCTTCGACTTCTTGTGTGACAACACCTGCAGACTTCATTACGAAGTTGGTCTGTGTGTCAAAGGTAGCTTCAAAGATAGAGTGTAGCCTTCGATTTGGTCTTTCTGCCGTGTGTCGGGCTTCGCTTCTCTTTCGGAGGTTGTTTTTCTGTGAGCTTGCTCGAACCTTTCTGATCGAAGTCTAGGCTTCGAAGTACACTGTTCGAAGCAAGCTTCGATACTCTCATACTTCGCTTCGAAGCATACTTCGCTCTCTGCCACACTCGAACTAGGCTAGACCAAACAAACCTTCGGCACGTCAACGGCAACCTTCGCTCGACTTCGACAAGGGACTTCGAAGCAGGCTTCGACACAGCGAAGCAGGCTTTGACACTACGAAGCAGGCTTCGCCGGGTTTCGAATAGGAGATAGATTTTGAACAGTAACTTCTCATCTCATTCAATGTGTACTTAAATTATTTTACTAAGAAGTTTGATCTACCATGTCTTGAATATTTTGTTTATCTGCCTATTAGCACTGTTTTGGTGTTTCTTTGATTTTGACACATGTTGTTTCTAGGCTAGATACTGTTAGACTTAGGCTTTCAGTTCACACTCTGCTGCTTAGTCTTTTGAGGTGCGTTGGGTGTTGGGAGCAGGCCATTGATCCGAAATAATTTTGTAGGCGCCCATTCACCCCCCTCTGGTCACTACTTTTGGTCCTACAGATGTCGAGGGTAGTAGAGGTTCGTCCTCGAAATCTCTGAGATCTTCGTCTTAGAAGATGGTCTACTCCATATCGTGTTCATCTGCCTATTCAAAAGAAGAGCTAACACAGTGGGTTGATTCATCCAAAGTCACATCACATGACTCGATGATAGTGTTAGTTTCCAAATTAAAAATACGATACGAGTGACCATGATTAGTATAACCCAAAAAGATCCCAGTCAGAAGAACACGACTCAAATTTGTCCAAATTTCCATGCTTTAGAATAAAACATCAGCACCCAAATACTCAAAGGTGAGTAACTTTGGTGTGTCTCCCAAAATGCAGCTCATAAGAAGTCAAATTCAAAATTGAGTGCAAGAAAATTCGGATTGAGATGTAACAAGAAGTGTTCATGGCCTCAACCTAGAATTTTCTAGAAGTCTTGTGCTCATTGAGTATCATCCTAGACATCTCAACCAATGTGTGGTTCTTCCTCTCAACAACATCATTCTGTTGAGGAACCCGCGGAGCAAATAATTGATGTTCTACGCCATGCTCCATGCAAAAGTCAACAAAGAGACTGTTCTTGAACTCGGTGCCTATTATCACTTCGAATGAATTTCAATGCACCAGGGAGTTCAGTGAAAAGTCTCAAAGCTAAGCTCAGAAAGTGTGAAAACACTTCATCCTTGCTAGCTAAAAAGAAGACCCAAGAGTAGCAAGAGAAATCGTCGACAATTACTAGCACATACCACTTGCCGCCAAATGAACTAACCCGAGAAGGACCTACAGTATCCATATGTAGAAGTTCTCTGGTTTGTTCAGTTATCACCATAGTGACTGGTGAGTGTGAAGCAGCAATCATTTTGCCATGTTGAAAAGGGGCGCAAACCAAATTCTTCTCAAACTTAAGCTTGGGCAATCCTCGGATCAGTCCTAGGGCACTCAGTCGAGTGAGCAACTCAAAGCTCATATGCCCTAGTCTCCTATGCCACTTCCAAAACTCAGAAGTCGAATATGCAACAAGGCAGTGAGAAGAACCAGATGACTTAGAAAAATCAGTTCTAAAAACTCTCTCGACCCTAAATATCTTACAAACCAAAACACCATCAGAATTAAGTACTTGCCAAGTATCACGATGAAATCGCACTTCCAAGACCTCATCAAGCAACTGAGATACAGAAAGCAGATTGTATCCTATGTTTTCAACCAAAGCAACATCTTTGAGAGTGAAGTTTGAGTTGATTCTTACCACACCTTTACCTTTCACTCTAATTCTTCGGTTATTGCCGAAGGTGATTTGCTCCTTTTGCTTGGTTGTGGTGAGGATGGAGAACCATGCTGCATTCCTGGTCATATGGCGTGAACAACCGGAGTCCATGATCCACGTGCCCTCCAGGCCTCAATCTGACGCCTACACAAAACGAGAAAACCTCGATCGCTCAGTGCTAGGGTGAGTGAAAATATGACGAGGCATCCAACACTGAGAGATGTGAGCGGTAGGCATAGTAAAAGTAGATTGTCTGCACACAGGTAAACTAGAGTGATGCATGGTGCGAGGTCTACCTACATAATGCAACCCAGACACACGACGAGGTCTCCCATCCTATCGAGGTACAAAGCAACTAGCACGTGGTCTGGCTCCATATGAAACATGGTGTAAACCATGAGGGACATAACCTCTCCTAAAGGCATGGGGAGCCTCTAAGCTAGGACAAGAGTAAAAGTCTGGCTCATGCATACCTGGAGAATGGTAGTGCATGTCCTGAAAACTCAACACCTGAGAACGTTGCTCATCCTTAATGTGACGATAGCAAAACCCAACCAAATGACCCGCCCGCTGATAGTAAGAACAATGAAACACTCTCCTAGGGGCACTCTCATGGGTCATAGAAGCAATCCTCACAGGCTCCTTGGGTTTTTGCTAAGGGTTTTTCTTGTGTGGAGGAGGTTGATTTTTCTTGAGAGGCTGGGTAGGTTTCTTGACTTTCTGTGGAGTGTCTAACTGGGCTCTTTCTTTCTCTAAGGTAGTGGGTGAGGTAAAAACAGTTTTGTTATCACTGTCTAGTGGAGTTCTCTCAAAACCCAATCCTACAGCTAACCCTGCCCTATCATCACACATCTTGGTCTTGTCCAAGAGCAAATACATCCTACCCTTTCCCTCAGTGCATTTGTTAACCATAGAAAGAAGGTATTCATTTTCAGTCATAAGGTTTTCAACTTACCCTCTATCAAAACTGAGTTGGTCCTTAAGGGTGATGCAGGTAGGACAAGCAGACTGCACATCCTTAGAACACTTAGCACTCTCCAATCTAGCCTCTAACTCCATAACATGCTTGTCTCTCAAATTAATGCTATCAATCAATAAAGGACAATTTGAACAAGCATCAGAAGAAATAGGTCTAGACTCCACCACCAAAAGCTGCTTCTGTGCAGTCTCAAGCTCATCAATAGTTTGAGCATGCACAGAACAGCAATTGAGCAAGCTCACCCATGACAACAGTGCAAGATTCACATTTAGCATCATTAAGTTTAGACTTAAGCATGGCATAATCAGTAGAAACAGATTCTAGCCTAAGTCCTAAGGTCTTTTCTTTCCCTAGCGGATTGCACAAGAAATCTATCCTGACAAAGAACTACTTCATTCAGTTCATCTACTTTAATTGAAAGTTGTTCATATGATAGAGGTACCTCAGATGAGTCAAGCTCATCATCGTTGTGACTACTATCAGCCATGAAACAAAGGCCGGTGAAATCCCTTGCCTTTTTCTCCTTCTTCCTTGGAGATTCTTCTTCCTCATCAGAGCTTGACTCCTCAGTTGAGGAAGTGTCGATATCGTTGGGTGCAGCAACAAATGCTCTGGAAGCAGCCTTGGCTACCCTCTTAGCCAGCTTGCCGCGCTTACCCTTCACATAGGGTTTCCTCTCTTTCTTGTGGTGTTTGGGGAGCTCACTCTCATCTCTCCTCTTGAGCTTAGGACAATTGGACTTGATGTGAGAAGTGTCACCTCACTCAAAATAGCCACTAAAACCACTTCTAATCTGATCCCAGTCTCTCATTGTGAAAACGGGTGAACCTTTTGGCAATGAGAGCAAGCTCTTCATCATCTAGAGTATCCACCTGCTCCTTAGTGACAGAGACCAGGGATGATAATGCAAAACCACCTGCAAGAACACAAGTGCTAGATGTGCTTGGTTCTGTAGTGGTGCCACGGCTAGAGCCAGAAACTAGTGCCAATGGATGTGGCAATGAGTTCCTATGCACTGCAAGAGATGCCTTGGCAATCTCTGTGGACTTTAGCTTGCTGAAGAGCTCATCATAGGTCAATGTGTCATAACCTGTAGACTCCTTAATGCTGGATATCTTCACTTCCCATATGTTACAATCAAGAGCATAGAGAAGCTTGATAGCCCTATCATGATCATTGTAAGCAAGCGTCCCATTGGACCGCAAGTTACTCACTATTGCGTCAAAATGAGAAAACATGGCATCTATAGATTCACCAAGCGCTTGCACATATAGTTGATACTGTTGATTGTATGTGCTTTGGCACCTAGCCTTAATCTATGTAGAGCCCTCATGAAAAACAGTGAGTGTAGTCCAAATCTCCCTAGATGTCCTTAGGTGTTGAACCCTATCAAACTCACTCTTACTCAGACCAATGAACAATATATTTCTAGCTTTGGAGTTAGAATTATACTGATCTTTTTCTATCTTAGTGGTGCATGTTTCAGGGATGGAGTATTGTGAGTCCACAATCTCCCAAATTGCATCTCCTTGGCTTAGCAAGTAAACCTCAATGCGCACCTTCCAGTATGCAAAGTTTGTCCCATCAAACAGAGATATTTTACTAACTCTATCCATGTCGCCAAAAGATCACAAAACCGGTTAAGGTCAACTGGTGATCTTAACCAAGCTCTGATACCAATTGTTGGACCAAAAAGGGAGACCAGATGGGGGTGAATGGGAGCTTTTAAAATTTCAGGAAAAACTTTCCTTCTAGTTTTAAACACTGTCTCCTACGGAATAGGCTTCAAACACACCCTTCGGAGGTCTGGTTCAGAGGTATTTTACAGCTCTGAACACTAGCTTCCCAAAGGGTACAAAGTCGAAGATATGGAGACTTCGCTTACACCCACAAACCCAAAAACACAACTCTACAAGAATAGTGCAGGCTCTACCCATGAGGTGCCTTCGAGCAGGCTTCGCACTTTACACATCGCAATAGTAAGTTTTCCCTCTGAGGGCTTCGAACAGATACTTCGCACTAGCAACTCATACTAGGCTTTGTATTTTGAAGGGTAGAATGCAGACAGGAAAGACTGTGTTGAGGACCTCGATTGAGGAATGAAAACTAGATTCGAGCCCAACTTTACTCAGTGCTTCGCTAGTAATCAGAGAGAACTTGCCTCCAGTTTACATAGAGCAAACTACAATGAAAGACTCACTACACAAGCATTAACAGGATGCAAACACACTTCGTTAGAGAGGAAACAGAGCCAAATACTTAGGCTGAAACAGAATGAAGTACAGCACAGAGATCACAACGCATGCAGTACAAAAAAAAAGAATACAAGTTCAAGCAATAGACAAAATAGAATGGAAATTTTATTGCATGAATAGGGAAAACAAAAGACTCACAGAACTGAGTACATGGGTCTGGCGGCTAGCTCTGGAGTACTGAAAATGGTTGCTCAAAGTGTTACCTAGACCTAGCCAGCCTTCTCTATTTATTGGCACAACTCAGACATGGGAATATACTACTTTACCCCTAGGGTTTATAGTGGTTTTGTCTCTACCAGACAAGGGGGTACAGATGGTAGTCTAATTTTCTGAAGGCTTCTTTTGTTAGCTTCGTAGAGGAGACAGCATCAGCTTTTGCAGAGCAAACACGATCAGCCTTTGCATAGTGGAATCTTCTAAAGCCCCCTTCGCACACGAAGTGTGCAGAAGCTTCGGAGACAAGCTTCGAGCCAGAGGCCTTCGCTTCACCGAAGTCAGTCTTTGATACAATGATGGTTTTGAGCCGAAGCCATCAAAGCTCTTGAGCCTTCACACCATCACCTCCAGAGTGGACCACCACAGCTTCGCAGCTACTCCTAGCTCGAACTCCATCAGTCCGTGTACCGAAGCCATGCATGGCCGAAGTATCTCAAGTCATCCACACTCTGAAGTCCCACCTTCGGAGTACCTTCACCACCTTCCAAAGTCCCCTTGTCCAAGACCTTCGCATGAAGCATATCCATAAGAACCCCTTCGCAGTGTCTCAGCCTTGAGCACACTCCCCGAAGGACCCTATACGGACCATGCCTTCGATGCACCCTGACTTCCGAGACCTTTGTTAGGTGTCCCTTCGAGTGCCTCCCTACGGAGCACACTTCAAAAGCCTTGCCTCAATGCTGAGGACTTTGACCACCATACTCCGAAATCACTCCTTCCGGAGCACCCTTCGAAGTGCCTCGCCTCCGAGGACTTTGCCTTGGGTACCTTCAGCCGGAGCCACCCTCCGCACTTTCTGTCCTTCGCCTGGCACACCTTGACCTGAGGACTGACCTCGACCCTACGCAGCCTTCGTGACCGAGCTCCCTGCTCGCCTGGCATCAAGCGTCCTGCTTGACCCAGGTTCACTCGCTGTGAACCGTCTGTCACCTCTGAAGTCACTTGCGCACCACCAACAAGGAGACAAGTGTTTCCAGTGCCTTGGAGACCTCTCCGGTAACCAACCTTCGGTACACACTCCAATGTACCGCCCAAAGTACCGAGCCCTTCGGTACACACATGTCATTGTGTTCTGCTGGACCCCTCCGACAGACACACTCTGCTGCACAGCTGCAGCCAGTAACCACCGAACACTTCGGTAAATACCTCCTAACCCCTTCGAAGGGACCCCTTCGCCCAGAAGAGAATTTGTCAAACACTCATCATAGAGTTGAAACCAAGGCACAGTTCAACTTGGTTTCTCACAGATGTTTGTTGAGCCAAATCATTTGCTAATGAGTTGGCTTCTCTAGACACATGAGAAATTTCAAAATCATCAAATGTGTCAATTATGTCCAGACATTTATTCAAGTATCCATTTAGTAAACCATTAAAACATTGAGCAATTTTAGCTACTTGTTGCACAACTAATAGAGAATCACCATAAGCATGAACATGTTTAACACACATGGAACCTAACAATTCAAGTCATAGCAATAAAGCTTCATATTCAGCCTGATTATTAGTAGAAGGAAATTCTAAACGAGTCGAGGTCTCAAAGCGCATACCATTAGGTGATATGAGAACTACTCCAATACCTTGGGAACTTTTGTAAGCTGAACCATCAAAATAAAGTTTCCATGGCACTGCCTCAATTAGAACAACATTGCTGCCCTAACTGACATCTACATGGTGATCAACTATGAAGTTAGCGACGATTTGGCCTTTCATAGCTCTCAAGGGTTCATAAGCCAAATCATATTCGGTCAAAGCATAAGCCCACTTTCTGATTCTACCACTTAGAATCGGCTTCTGTAACATGTATTTTATGACATCGATTTGACAAGTAACAATACATGTGCTAGGAAGAAGATAGTGACGTAACTTGGTACATGCATAATAAAGTGATAAACACAAACATTCCACAAACATGTACCTTGTCTCGGCGTACAGCAAGTGGCGGCTCAAGAACGTGATGATGTATTCTTTCTCTCCACCTCTTGAGTTAGCACGACTCCTATCACGCAGGGCCAGTCCTGAGGGGGGCCGGCAGTGCAGCCACCCCGGGCCCCTGAGCCCGAAGGGCCCCTATACATATATACATGTGAAGGATATAGTAAAAAAAATAAAATAGTATTTAGACTATAAAAACATTTAGTGGTGTAATAGTTAAGTTAATGCCATTTAAATATAAGGTTTTGGGTTCAATCCCTAGTGGTTTTGAATAATTCAATGATTTTTCCTTTTATTTTTTGTTATTCATCTGTTTGAGGAACAAAAACTATTCTAATAAAAAATTAATAATTATTTGTGTTATTACAAAAATAATTTATGACATAAATTTAATAATTATTTACTCAATTAGAAAAAAATATTTCTACCAAATTGCATATAGAGATTTTTATATGATAAACCCATTGGTAAAATTTTAGGTCTACCAATGTATAGGTAAATAGTTCAAGGATTTTTTTCTTTTCTTTTTTTTTCATCCGTTTGAGGTACAAAACTATTCTAGTAAAAAATAATAATTATTTATCCAATTATAAACAATAAAATTATGGTAGAAATTTAATAATTATTTACTAAATTGGAAAAATATTTTTACCGAATTACGTATAGAGATTTTGATACCGATATATCTATTGGTAAAATCTTAGGTCTACCAATGTATATGTACATACACGTGTACGATACAACCCTCTTTTCATAGACTCTTATAGGTCAACGTCTTAGTGATTTTTTATTTTATGGTAATCTAATATATACATATTATTTTATATGAATATTATTTCTAATATATTTTAATTGTGTATTAGTTAAATTTCCTATATATACATATTATGTTAGCAATATTCATATGTATGGTTAGCAATATCCGCTGTAATCTACATGATCTCGATTGTTAGTTTCCTACATATATACACCAATCCTTTTATGATTACTGGGCATGGTTTCCATGAACCAACATATTAGCTATGACGTATATATACAATATAACTACAACTCAACCAATCTATTGCATAATCATCCAAAAAATCTTATATTTTTATATTAAAATATTATATTATCGTTATATGCAAGGGCCCATAAAATTTATTTTGCCCCGGGCCCCCAAAATCTCAGGACCGGCCCTGCTATCACGCTATCTTCTGCAGCAATGTATAGCCGAAACTGGAATCCCTAGCTTTTGGTGCTCTTACCACAGGCGGTGATGACAAGAACTCTTTAATCTTCTCAAAAGCTCTTTGCTGACTTGCCCCCCAAGTGAACTCGGCCTCATTCTTCAGCCGGAGTATGGGGACGAAAGCATCAATCTTGCTAGACATGTTAGATATGAAGCGACGCAAATAATTCATCTTGCCTAGCAACTTTTGCACATCTCTCTTGCATGTTAGTGCTTCAAAGTTTTTAATCTTTTCAAGCCTCTTAGGATCAATCTCAATACCTTTTTTCATAACTCATGAATCCTAAGAACTTGCCCGCCGACATGCCAAAAGCACACTTCAGTGGGTTCATCTTTAAGCCATACTAACCCATTCTATCGAAAGCAACTCTCAAATCGGCTAAATGGTTCCCCATAGCATCCGATTTGACTACAACATCATCTATATAGACCTCTAGCATAACTCCTAGCAAGTCATGAAAGATCAAGTTCATAGCACGTTGATATGTAGCGCTAGCATTCTTTAAACCAAAAGTCATAACAACCCACTCAAACAAGTCGACAAAACCAGGGCATCGAAAGATTGTCTTGTAGATGTCCTCTTCGGCCATAAAGATTTGATTATAACCAGCGTTGTAATTAAGAAAACTTAGTACCTTATGTCCTGAAGCATCGTTGATCAACATCTAGGCTATCGGCATGGGATACTCGTCCTTCGGAGTGGTCCTTGTTTAGATCCCTGAAATCAATACAAACTCATATTTTGCCACTCCCTTTCTTCTCTACAGGCACAATGTTAACAACTCATTCAGCGTACTTGCATGGCCTAATAAATTCATCCTTGAGCAATTGTTCTATCTCCTCTTTAACTCGGTCATATACGCTGAATTAAAGCGATGAGGGGGCTGTTTATAAGGCCTAAACCCAGGTTTGATAGGCAGCTGATGCTCCACGAGCTCACGGCTTAGTCCAGTCATCTCACCATACTCCCATGCAAAACAATCGACATACGACTGAAGCAACTTTATTACTTTGGCCTTTTCATCAAGCTTCAATTTTTTGTTTACAAAAGTCGGCCTTAGAACAGTACCATCGCATATATCTACTTCTTTTAGAGGGTCAGCTGACGTGAAACCTTGACCTAACTTTTCCACTTCGCTAAACTCTTAATGGCTTCGGCAATACCATCTTTAGAAGACCGATATTGCTCTAGACGAGACTTTAGCCAATCAAGATTACTCTTGCTAGACATGTCTACTGGTTTAGAATAGTCAGTGCTACACCAGCCGGCTTCACAGACACAGGAACAAAACGTCCCTCGGACACGTTAACAAAGTCATAATCTGAGAGATATTTACTTGACAAACACTCTATCTTATCATGGACGGTGTCAATAGATACATCAGACAACGCAACCTGGGCCGAAGTATCGGCTGGTACAACCTCAACATCATCGTTGTCCCACTGTATTAGGCACTGGTGCAAAGTAGATGGGATATAGCAATTTGCATGAATCCAATCACGCCCAAGTAGCACACTTGTAGTTACCTTGCACATCGATGACGAAGAACGTCGTCGGCAATGTCTTGTTGCCCACCATCAGCTCTAGAGAAAGTACGCCCTTGGCCTCAGAGCTCTCGCCATTGAAACCGTTGAGCATTAGGTTGGTCTTCTTTAAATCTTCTTCGCCCTTGTCAAGCTTCTTCAAGAGAGAGTACGACATCAAGTTGACAGTAGCACCTCTATCAACCAACATCCAAGAGATCGACTTTCCATCAATGTTCCCCTTGACGTAGAGAGGCTTCAAGTGACGAGTCCGTATCCTCGGGCTTCTCAAAAATGGCATCTCATGGGCCGAGGCTTAACTGAGCGACCTCAGCCTCATCTTGTGGTAGCACAAACTCGGCGGGAAGTATGACGACATTTATGTCCATTGCTTGAGGTGCAGGTCCCTCGGAGACGGGCGTGTAGTCATTGTCGAGCATGTCATTGTTATCGTCGCTTGGAATGGGAGCTAGGTTGTTTGCCTCAACTGGCTTGGGCTTCTAGACTTGCTTCATGACTGGACGAGGGCGGATTTCCTCGAAGATGGCATCTCGCTCATCCTCGGCCTTCTTCTTGCGCATCTCCTGTGATCGCAAATGTTGCAAGCGCCTCTTCTGCGATTTCGACATACCCTAGAGGCGCCCAAGATGGTTGTGGCCTAGTACTAGGTGCCACCAACTTTATCCTGTGATTTTTGGCTGCACGGGAATTGCCCGGGTCAGCCTCAGAATCTTTGTGCTCGATGGAAATATTCCCCTGTACCTTGTCGGTCGGACCGGCCTCATTAGGCCAATCGGACCAGACGGTGTCGGTCGGACCAGTCATGGGGGGTCGGTCAGACCATACTGTGTTGGGCTCCTAGGACAAGCCGGTCAGACCGGCCATAGTAGGCTGGTCAGACTAGGCCTCAGGGATGGCTTCGGCCAGACCCAGGGACTTACCTTTGTTTTGTTTCGGTGAGGGAGCCTTCGGGATTGGGACCTCCTGAGACCCTACCTTGACGGTGATAGCTTCAGACTCTCTCTCCATCACCCCTTCATGGCCATCTTCTTTGGCTTCGTTCTGCACGAGTCGGCTCGGTGGCACCCTGGATAGCATGTGGAAAACATCCCCCTTCACTGCATCCATCTGTCCCTGCCAATCATAGTACTCCAAAGGAACAAAGGGGGTAACACTATATTGTGAAGGGTACTCCGGCGGTGAAGTGTAGTTTGGAGCCCATGGGAACCCTATCCAGTAGTACGGCGGAGGCATCGGGGGCTCTAGTGGCTTTGCTCACTAGGGCCGAACCCATTGCTCGGAGGGGGTTCAGCCACGTCAAAGGTACTTCAGACCATATAGGCGAAAGGTCCCACCAGGTCGAAGGTATGTTCGGCCATTGTGGGCCGAACTCTCCCTCCGGGGGGTTCGCCCAGAGCGGAGGTGGGTTCGGCCATTGGGGTCCAAACTCACCCTTTGAAGGGTTCGGCTGGAACGGAGGCTGGTTCAGCTGACGCGGATGGTTCGACCTCTTTGAAGTGTTTAGCTATCTTGGTCCCTTCGGCTGAGCGTCCTTTTCATTGGCCCTCTTATGGTTTTTTTAGCAACATCTGGTATGTCACCTTCAGCTTCATGTGAGCCCTAGACTAAGATGTTGTGTTGATGTTCTTTTTCCACACCCCCACTTCAGGGTTCTTTGGTACGAGTGTGCATGTGCGGGGTTCTCTAATAATGACCGCTTTCCCTTTAGATGACTCGGCCTGTTATGGCCGAATCAAAATCTTCTTCTCGTCGAGGTCGATGGTGTTCACGGGAAAGGGGTCTTTGTCTAGCTTCATCTTCAGACTAGAATCTATTTTCAATCATCCTTCTTCTATGGTCGATTGAACCTGCCGACGGAAAACATTGCAATCGTTAGTGTAATGAGAATGCGAATCATGCCACTTACAGTAGGGGCGTTTCTTTAGTTCATCGGTGATCGGGATGACCTGGCCCTTGGTCAACCTAAGAAGTTGGCCTCTTCAAGAGTAAATCAAACATTTTGTCACATTTAGTCACATCAAAAGAATATTTAACCTCATTGGGCTGACTCTTAGTGAGGGGATGGTCGTAGCTCAGAACAGGTGATAGGTTTGGTCTTAGCGTCCAAGCCCATTCGGCCGCATACATATCGGCCGAATCATCCTCTTCCTCCGACTCCTTCTCATCGGACTGCTCCATGATGTGAACTTCAGCTCTAGGTTTGTTAAATGTTTTAATGAATTTTTTATCCTTCGCTCGGCCTTCTTGGACTAGAGCCTACTATAGGACTTGGCTGACTTCTAAAAAGTTTTGGTTGTCTAGCCTCTCTTTAATTTCAGAATGCAATCCATTAAAATCTAGATCCGCCAAATCTCTTTCGGAAATATTGAGACTAAAACATTGGTTCCTGGTGTCTCTAAAGCGCTTGACGTACTCAGAGACACTCTCACTAGATTTTTGTCTGACTGACGTCAAGTGTGAAAGCCTAAGTTCTATCTCGCCTGTATAAAAATAATCATGGAATTTCTATTCTAATTGGGCCCATGTTTGGACGGAGTTCGGTGGCGGTGCCAAAAACCAAGTGAAAGTGGTGCTGGATAGTGAAAGAGAAAACAGTCTAAGTTTCAATGCATCCGACCCACTAGCTTCTCCACATTGTGCTAAGAATTGGCTGACATGCTTTAGTGTGGTCTTCTTACCCTCGCCATCGAATTTGGTGAATTTAGGGACTCTATAGCCATGAGGGTAGGGTATGGTATCGAAGTGATCGGGGTACGACTTTCGGTAAATCCTAGCTCGATCCAGAGGCATGAAGCCGGTACACTCTCTAAATAGCGCACGAATCCAATCCTCAATGTCGTCCTGGCCTCCTGCCTATGCACATCTCTCATTCGGGGGCACGACATGCGGTGGTATGTCGACATGTCTGCCTAGGGCTCCTCCTCTCATGCTGGCTCAGGGTATATGACATGCTCGGGTCTATGCGGGTGCGTAGGAGCGTGCGGCGCAGGAAGCATGGGAAAAGCTGCCACAGGCGTAGGTGGAGGCGGCGCATAATAAGCAAGGCTAGCTTGGCCGTAAGTGTAGTGATTGGTCTCGGCCATAGATGTCGAGGTCGGAGACACGATATCTTTGCCAGAACTACCAGTCGGTTCTGCTATAAATGTGATTTACCGGGGGTACGCTAGTGATTGGAGTTGGAGGAACGGTCTCGGTAAAGTCGAACCTTCTAAATGTTGCCTCTACCTAAGAGCTAATTGCTGACTCTAGATGTTTGGCTAGCAAAGCGCTAATGGCTTGATCTACAGATGCGACTATCTTTTGCTCAATCGCTAAGGAATATAAAGGAGGTGACACTAGTGTTACCTGAGTCTGGGCGAGGTCAAGAATGTTGACATCATGCTTGATGAAGCCCACGCGTGTCTTGACGTAACTCCTGAGCATGAGATCTTGGGGTTCTTTCATCTTCGCCTCGATCTCCGCCTAACCTTCCTCGGGGATATATGCAAGAGTGGGTGTCATGATGATGTTTCGGTGTTTGTGATGAGTGATTGATAGGCTTTTACCCTCTAGTTCGAAGGGGTACCTCCGAAGGGGGTTCGGAGGTTGGAACTCCGAAGGTGTTCGGAGGCTGTTTTCACCGAAGGATTCGGTTGGTTTGGTTGCTGTAGCTGTGCAGCGGAGTGTGCCTGTCGGAGGGGTCCGACAGTACACGATGACTGGGTGTGTACCGAAGGTCTCGGTACTTTGGGCGGTACACCGGAGTGTGTGCCGAAGGTTGCTAACCCGGAGAGGTCTCCGGAGTATTGGATACACTTGTCTGCTTGTCTGTGGTGCGCAGGGGACTTCGGAGGCGACAGACGGACGTAGCAGGTGAACCTGGGTCAAGCGGGAGGCTTGATGCTAGGGGAGCAGGGAGCTCCGTCACGGTGGCTTGCGAAGGGGTCTGGGTCGGACCTCGGGTCGAGGTGCACCAGTGAAGGCAGTAAGTGCGGAGCGTGGCTCCGGGTGAAGATACTCCGAGACAAAGTCCTCGGAGGTGAGGCACTTCGAAGGTACTCCGGATGGAGTGACTTCGGAGTATGGTGGATCAAGTCCTCTGCGGAGGCAAGGCGTTCGATGTGGGCTCCGGAGGGAGACATTCGAAGGTACCCGACGAAGGTCTCAGAAGTCGAGGTGCATCGAAGGCATGGTCCGGGTGAGGCTTGTCGAGGAGTGTGCTCGGGGAGAGACATTGCGACGAAGTGCTCATGGAATGCTTCATGCGGAGGCCTTGGACGAAGGAGGGACTTCGAAGGGTGGTACTCCGAAGGTGGGGCTTCGGAGTGACGCAAGGCTTCGGAGCGAGGCTAGCTCCGGAGCGAGGTTGACTTGTGGTGCTTCGGCCATGCATGGCTTCGGTACATGGACTGACGGAGTTCGAGCTGGGAGAAGCTGTGAAGCCGTTGTGGTACACTCCGGATGTGGTGGTGCGAAGGCCCAAGGGCTTTGACGGCTTCGGCTCAAAACCGTCACTAGTATCGGAGGCCAACTTCGGTGAAGCGAAGGCCATCAGGCTCAAGGATTCTCGTCGAAGCTACCGCACCCCTCGCGTGCGAAGGGGGGCTTCAGGAAGGTCAAAGACTGCAAAGGCTGACACTGTCTGCTCTGCAAAAAGCTGACACTGTCCCCTCTGCAAAGCTGACAGAGAAGCCTCCAGAATAAAGTTGACTACCTTTTGTACCCCTCTGTTCTGTAGAGACAAAACTGGTGTAAACCCTAGGGGTAAAGTAGTCATTTCACTTGGATGAACTGTGGGCTATAAATATGGGGGCTGGGTAGGTAACATTTAACACTTTGAGCATTTACTGTTGAGCTCCTGTACTAGCCGCCACTCTGTATTCATCCAGTGAGATCAATTTTATTGTGTTCCTTGTTCAAGCGGCGAAGCCCTGCATCTGTGTGCATTTTGCTTGAGCTTGTTTTTCACACCTCGCTACATACTTCGACCATTTGTGTGTCACCTTGAGTGACTTGTGTCAGTGCATCGGAGCCTGGTGTGTCGAAGTGTGTTGTGTGCAAAGTGTGTGTTTCAGTGTGCGTTCGCTCTGTGTAACAGGAGGCTAGACCTCGCTGCTTACTAGCGAAGCCCTGATCGGAGCCCGTTTTGCTTCTCGTGTCGAAGCCCTTAGCGGTGTCCGCGTAGTGTGTGTTTAGACCTTCACAGAACGAAGCCCAGCACCAGTTGTTGTCGCTAAGTTTTAGGTCGAAGTCCTCAGAGGGTAGTCCACTCTTGCGAAGGGTGAAGTGCGAAGCCTGCTCGAAGCACCCTGTGTGCGGAGCCTGCACTGACTTAGCAGAGTTGTTTTCGGGGTTGTGGGTGGAGCGAAGTCTACTTGGCTTCGGACTTTTACCCCTTGCGAAGCCTGTGTTCGGAGCTGTCAAGTACCTCCGAACCAGACCTTCGAAGGTTGGTGTTCGAAGCCTGTTCCGCAGTAGACAGAATTAAAACCGAAGGCTGTTTTTAGCCCAAGTTTTTAAAAGCTCCCATTCACCCCACTCTGGTCGCCGTTTCCGGTCCAACAATTGGTATCAGAGCAGGTTAAGATCACCAGTTGACCTTAACCGGTTTTTGATCTGTTGGCGACATGGACAGAGCTAGTAAAATTCCTCTATTCGATGGGACGGATTTCGCATACTGGAAGGTGCGCATGGAGGCTTACTTGCTAAGCCAAGGAAATGCAATTTGGGAGATTGTGGACTCACAATACTCCATTCCTGAGACTCGCACCTCTCAAACAGAAAAAGATCAGTATAATGCCAACTCCAAGGCTAAAATATATTGTTCATTGGTTTGAGCCGGAGTGAGTTTGATAGGGTGCAGCACCTTAGGACTGCTAGGGAAATTTGGACAACGCTCACTATTTTTCATGAGGGCTCTACACAGATCAAGGCCAGGCGCCAAAGCACGTACAATCAACAGTATCAGCTGTTTGTGCAGGCACCTGGTGAATCTATAGATGCCATGTTTTCGCGCTTTGATGCTATAGTGAGTAACTTGCGGTCCAACGGGACGCTTGCTTACAATGATCATGATAGGGCTATCAAGCTTCTCTATGCTCTTGACCGTAGCATATGGGAAGTAAAGATATCCAGCATTGAGGAGTCCACAGGTTATGACACATTGACCTGTGATGAACTCTTTAGCAAGCTGAAGTCCACAGAGATTGCCAAGGCATCTCTTGCAGTGCACAGAAGCTCTTTGCCACAGCCATTGGCATTGGTTTCTAGCACTAGCCGTGGCACCGCTGCAGAACCAAGCACATCTGGTACTTGTGTTCTTGCAGATGGTTTTGCTTTGTCCTCCCTGGTCTCCGTCACAAAGGAGCAGGTGGACACTCTGGATGATGATGAGCTTGCTCTCATTGCCAGAAGGTTCACCCATTTTCATCATGAAAGACGGGATCAGAGGAGAAGTGGTTTCAGTGGTTGCTTTGAATGTGGCGACACTTCTCATATTAAGGCCAATTTCCCTAAGCTCAAGAAGAGAGATGAGAGTGAGCGCCCCAAATACCACAAGAAGGAGAGGAAACCCTTTGTGAAGGGCAAGCGCGGCAAGGTGGCTAAGAGAGTAGCCAAAGCCGCTTCCAGAGCATTTGTTGCTGCTCTCAGCGACATCGACACCTCCTCAACTGAGGAGTCAAGCTCTGAGGAGGAGGTGTCCCCAAGGTAGGAGGACAAGAAGGACAAGAAGGGACGAGATTTCACCGGCCTTTGCTTCATGGCCGACAGCAATCACAGCGGCGATGAGCTTGACTCATCTGAGGTAACTCTATCTTCTGACCAGCTATTAATTAAATTAGATGAGCTGAATGAAGTAGTTCTTGGTCAGGATAGATTACTTGTGCAAGCCGCTAGAGAAAGAAAAGACCTTAGACTTAGGCTAGAATCTGTTTCTACTGAGTATGCCATGCTTAAGTCTAAAGTAAATGATGCTGAATGTGAATCTTGTTCTGTTGTCATGGGTGAGCTTGCTCAGTTGCGTTCTGTACATGCTCAAACTCTTTCTGAGCTTGAGACTGCACAGAAGCAGCTTTTGGTGGTGGATTCTAGACCTCATGATATTATTGAATGCATGAACTGTTCTTTATTACGCGAGAGCATTAATTTACGTGATAAACATGTTCATGATTTAGAGGCTAGATTGGAGAGGGCCGGTAGTTCTAAGGATGTGCAGCCTGTTTGTGACACGTGCATTACCCTTAAGGACCAGCTAGGCACCGTTAGAGAGCGGGCTGAAAACCTTATGACTGAAAATGAATACCTTCTTTCCGTGGTTAATAAATGCACTGAGGGAAAGGGTAGGATGGATTTGCTCTTGGCCAAGACCAAGATGTGTGCTGACAGAGCAGGGGTAGCTCTAGGTTTGGGTTTTGAGATGATTTCTTCAGACAGTAAGAACAAAACTGTTTTCACCTCACCCACTACCTTAGAGAAAGAGAGAGCTCTGTTAGACACTCCACCAGCCAAGAAACCTACCCGAGCTCAAAAGAAAACCACTCCTCCTGCCAAGAAAAATCCTCCCAAGAAAACCACTCAGCAGAAGCCCAAGGAGCCTATGAGAGTTGCTCCTGTGACCCATGAGAGTGCCACTAGGAGAATTTTTCATTGTTCCTACTGTCAGCGGGCGGGTCATTTGGTTGGGTTCTGTTTTCGTCTCATCAAGGATGAGCGACGCTCTCAGGCGATGAGTTACCAGGACATGCATTACCCATCTTTAGGTATGCATGAGTCTGAGTTTTACTATCGTCCTGCTTGTGAGGCTCCTCGTGCTTCTCGGAGAGGTTTTGCTCCTCGAGGTGTTCACCATGTCCCATATGGTGGTAGACCCCGGGTCGAGTAGCTTTGTACCTCATCAGAGTAGGAGACCTCGACATGTTGTTCGATCACAGCATGTAGGTAGACCTCGCACTTTGCATCATTTCGATTTTCCTGTGCGTAGACAGTCTACTTTTTCTGTGCCTACTACTCGTGTCACTCAGTGCTGGATGCCTCGTCATATTTTTACTCACCCCAGCACTGAGCGATCGAGATATTCTTATCATATGTAGGCGACAGATCGAGGCTTGGAGGGCATGTGGATCATGGACTCCGGTTGTTCGCGCCACATGACCGGAGATGCAGCATGGTTCTCCAGCCTCACCACAACCAAGCAAAGGGAACATATCACCTTCGGAAACAATCGAAGGAGTAGAGTGAAAGGTAAAGGTGTGGTAAGAATTAACTCGAATTTCACTCTCAATGTTGCTTTGGTTGAAAACCTGGGATACAATTTGTTGTCTGTATCTCAGTTGCTTGATGAGGGCTTCGAAGTGCGATTTCATCACGATACTTCGCAAGTGCTCAATTCTGATGGCGTTGTGGTGTGTAAGATCTTTAGAGTTGGGAGAGTTTTTGGAGCTAATTTTTCAGAGTCATCTGGTTCTTCTCATTGTCTTGTTGCACATTCTACTTCTGAGCTTTGGAAGTGGCATAGGAGACTAGGGCATATGAGCTTTGAGTTGCTCGCTCGTCTGAGCGCCCTAGGTCTGATCCAAGGATTGCCCAAGCTCAAGTTTGAGAAGAATTTAGTTTGCGCTCCTTGTCGACATGGAAAGATGATTGCCGCTTCGCATTCGCCAGTCACCACAGTGATGACTGAACAACCCGGAGAACTTCTCCACATGGACATTGTAGGTCCTTCCTGGGTTAGTTCTTTAGGCGGCAAGTGGTATGTTTAAGTGATTGTCGACGATTTCTCTCGCTACTCTTGGGTCTTCTTTCTTGCCAGCAAGGATGAAGTGTTTTCACACTTTCAGAGCTTGGCTTTGAGACTTTTCACTGAACTCTCAGGTGCATTGAAATTCATTCGAAGTGATAATGGCACCGAGTTCAAAAACAGTCTCTTTGTTGACTTTTGCATGGAGCATGGCATAAAACATCAATTCTCTGCTCCGCGGGTTCCTCAACAGAACGGTGTCGTTGAGAGGAAGAACCGCACTTTGGTTGAGATGGCTAGGACGATGCTTGATGAGCATAGGACTCCTAGAAAATTCTGGGCTGAGGCCATGAATACTGCTTGTTACATCTCAAACCGAATATTCTTGCGCTCAATTTTAAACTTGACATCTTATGAGCTGCGTTTTGGGAGACAGCCCAAGGTTACTCATCTTCGAGTTTTTGGCTGTCGTTGCTTTATCCTAAAACGTGGTAATTTGGATAAATTTGAGTCGCGCTCTTCTGATGGGATCTTTTTGGGTTACACTACTCATGGTCATTCTTATCGTGTTTATAATTTGGAAACTAACACTGTCATCGAGTCATGTGATGTGACTTTTGATGAATCAACCCCCTCTGTTAGTTCTGCATTTGAACAGGCAAATGAACATGACATGGAACAGACCATATTCGAAGAAGAAGATCCCGGAGATTTCGAGGATGAACTCCTACTACCATCGACATCAACCCCCGAAGCTGACCCCGCTTCAACTACTTCGGCACAAGGTCCCGGAGCAACTACCTCGACATCGGTCATCTTGGACCACTCCAACGCACAAGTTGAGGGGGAGACTGCATCCCGCCGCGAGGCTCCACATCATGTTCAAAGGATGCACCCTCCCGAGCAGATTATTGGTGAGCTTGATCAAAGGGTAACACGTTCTCATGCTCATTTCACTAATTCTGCTTTTGTTGCCTCTTTCGAGCCCTTAGATGTTAGTCATGCACTTTCTAATTCTAGTTGGATCAATGCCATGCATGAGGAACTTGAAAATTTTGAGAGAAACCAAGTCTGGTCATTAGTTGATCCTTCACCAAATGTTCATTTCATTGGAACAAAATGGATTTTCAAAAACAAACAAGGGGAGGATGGGACTATAGTTAGAAACAAGGCTAGACTTGTGGCTCAGGGTTATTCTCAACTAGAAGGGATTGATTTTACTGAAACTTTTGCACTAGTTGCTCGCCTTGAGGCCATTAGGATTTTTCTTGCCTTTGCGACATCCCGGAGATTCAAACTCTATCAAATGGATGTCAAAAGTGCTTTTCTTAATGGCTTCATAGGTGAAGATATTTATGTAAAACAACCCCCTGGTTTTGAAAACCTCAAGTACCCACATAAAGTCCTTAAACTTCATAAGGCTCTTTATGGACTCAAGCAGGCCCCTCGGGCATGGTATGATAGACTTAAGTCTTTTCTGCTTGAGCGGGGGTATTTGATGGGCTCTGTTGATAAAACCCTGTTTACTCTCAAGCATGACAAAGATTTCCTCCTAGTTCAGATTTATGTGGATGATATCATCTTTGGTGGCTCTTCTCATGCTTTGGTTGCCGAGTTTGCAGATACCATGAGCAGGGAATTTGAAATGTCCATGATGGGTGAACTCACCTTTTTCCTTGGGTTGCAAATCAAGCAAAGCAAACAAGGTACTTTCGTCCACCAGACGAAGTACACCAAGGACCTGCTCAAGAAGTTTGACATGGCAGATGCGAAGCCCCTCGCCACTCCAATGGCTACATCTGTAGCATTGGATCCTGACGAAGATGGAGAAGCCATAGATCAGAAGGAGTTCCGAAGCATGATCGGCTCCCTCCTCTACTTGACTGCTACGAGGCCTGACATACACTTCGTTGTGTGTCTGTGCGCTCGTTTTCAGGCTTCACCACGAGCTTCGCACCGCTAAGCGGTAAAACGCATCCTAAGGTATCTCAAACATACCCTCGAATTTGGCATATGGTATTCAACATCTTCATCTTTATGTCTTCGAGGTTATTCCGATGCGGACTTTGCTGGGTGTAGGATTGATAGGAAGAGTACCTCTGGTACTTGTCATTTTCTGGGTACATCACCGGTTTGCTGGTCTTCCCGCAAACAGTCTAGTGTTGCACAATCGACGGCTGAGGCCGAATATGTTGCTGCAGCTAGCTGTTGCTCTCAGATTTTGTGGATGGTTTCCACTTTGCGGGATTTCGGGTTAGATTATAAGAGTGTTCCACTTTTCTGTGATAACACTAGTGCTATTTGTATTGCAAACAACCCGGTTCAGCACTCCAGAACCAAACACATTGATGGGCGATATCATTTTCTCAGAGATCACAATGAGAAGGGTGATATTGAACTTCAATATGTTGATACCCAACACCAGCTAGCCGATATTTTCATGAAACCCCTCGATGCTTCTCGATTTGCCTACTTGCGTGGGGAACTTGGTATTTGTCACCCTTACGACATTTTGTGAGGGGGAGCTGTCTTTAATTGTATTGCATATGCTCATCATGTGTGAAATTGCATTTACATCTTTTGCACTTATATGCCTGATTATAATTCATGAAATCATGACAGCTCAGCTCTTTTTAATTCATCTGAAACATTAATGTGCATGATGTTTTCTGTTCAAAATCAAATAGTGCTCACTGCTTAGTCTTGAATCTAGCATGTTTAGGCAGGAGTGTTTTAGCTATCTTTTGTCTGCTTGACAGCAAGACATTTTTCTTTGGATGCTAAAAATTGCAACTTGAAAAACTTGTTCTACATAATCATGGATATTCATCAAGTGCTAAACAAATTGGTTCACTTAATTAAAAACAAAAACTCCATGATTTGCTTACTTTAAGTGAAAAGATCCAGGTGGGTTTGTTTGTCGCACTACTCTATTCTAGACTGCTTTCCATTGCATATTGGTCTGAACTGGAATAGTGTAGTGTATGCCAAAATCATTGCCTTAAGCTTCTTATGGTTTTCATGCCTAGGCTTGGCCGGATTGGAAAGTATAAGGTGGACAAACAAATAACCCCTGGCATCAAGAAAAGAACAACAAAATTCATTGATCATCAAGTTTGCTTTCATAGCTCCATTTGAACTAGACTTGTCTGTCTAGCGTAGAAATTGACTAGCTTTGCGCAGTCCTTGCTTTTACCTGTCTAGTTTCCTTGACTAAGTGGTGATGCTTTTATTTCCAAAATGATAAAATCACATGTTGTCATCATGTTTTTAGAGAATGTTAAATTGAGCTGAGCACATGTTCCTTGGTATTACTGTTGGCATATTTCTACTTTATATGTCTTTGCAATTCTGCCCATTTCCAAGCAATGCATCTTTTACATGCTCCTTGATGCTTGCATTGCCAAAGGGGGAGAAAAAAGTGTTGAGTTCTCTGTAGCAAGGGGGTATAATTTTCACAGGGGGAGTTTTTATCTTGCCAAGGGGAGATTTGCCGAAGGGACTTTTACTCTTTTGAAAAAAGGGGGAGGAAAATTCTTTTGTCAAGTGACATGCTTTGGCTCAATTCTGAGTTTTTATGGTCACTTGTGTGCTGAAATTCCTTAAATTTTCTTGAATTTGAAATTGGTTGTCAATGCACTCATCAAGGGGGAGATTGAGAAACCAAGAGTTGGTTTCGGTGTTTGTGATGAGTGATTGACAGGCTTTTACCCTCTGGTTCGAAGGGGTACCTCCGAAGGGGGTTCGGAGGTTGGAACTCCGAAGGTGTTCGGAGGCTGTTTTCACCGAAGGGTTCGGTGGGTTTGGTTGCTGCAGCTTTGCAGCGGAGTGTGCCTGTCGGAGGGGTCCGACAGTACACGATGACTGGGTGTGTACCGAAGGTCTCGGTACTTTGGGCGGTACACCGGAGTGTGTGCCGAAGGTTGCTAACCCGGAGAGGTCTCCGGAGTATTGGATACACTTGTCTGCTTGTCTGTGGTGCGCAGGGGACTTCGGATGCGACAGACGACGTAGCAGGTGAACCTGGGTCAAGCGGGAGGCTTGATGCCAAGGGAGCAGGGAGCTCCAGTCACGGTGGCTGCAAAGGGGTCTGGGTCGGACCTCGGGTCGAGGTGCACCAGGTAAAGGCAGTAAGTGCGGAGCGTGGCTCCGGGTGAAGGTACTCCGAGACAAAGTCCTCGGAGGTGAGGCACTTCGAAGGTTACTCCGGATGGAGTGACTTCGGAGTATGGTGGATCAAGTCCTCTGCGGAGGCAAGGCGTTCGAAGTGTGCTCCGGAGGGAGACATTTCGAAGGTACCCGACGAAGGTCTCAGAAGTCGAGGTGCATCGAAAGGCATGGTCCGGGTGAGGCTTGTCGAGGAGTGTGCTCGGGGAGAGACACTGCGACGAAGTGCTCATGGAATGCTTCATGCGGAGGCCTTGGACGAAGGAGGGACTTCGAAGGGTGGTACTCCGAAGGTGGGGCTTCGGAGTGACGCAGGCTTCGGAGCGAGGCTAGCTCCGGAGCGAGGTTGACTTGTGGTGCTTCGGCCATGCATGGCTTCGGTACATGGACTGACGGAGTTCGAGCTGGGAGAAGCTGCGAAGCCGTTGTGGTACACTTCGGAGGTGGTGGTGCGAAGGCCCAAGGGCTTTGACGGCTTCGGCTCAAAACCGTCACTGTATCGGAGGCCAACTTCGGTGAAGCGAAGGCCATCAGGCTCAAGGCTTCTCGCCGAAGCTACCGCACCCCTCGCGTGCGAAGGGGGACTTCAGGAAGGTCAAAGACTGCAAAGGCTGACACTGTCTGCTCTGCAAAAAGCTGACACTGTCCCCTCTGCAAAGCTGACAGAGAAGCCTCTAGAACAAAGTTGACTACCTTTTGTACCCCTATGTTCTGTAGAGACAAAACTGGTGTAAACCCTAGGGGTAAAGTAGTCATTTCACTTGGGTGAACTGTGGGCTATAAATATGGGGGCTGGGTAGGTAACATTTAACACTTTGAGCATTTACTGTTGAGCTCCTGTACTAGCCTCCACTCTGTATTCATCCAGTGAGATCAATTTTATTGTGTTCCTTGTTCAAGCGGCGAAGCCCTGCATCTGTGTGCATTTTGCTTGAGCTTGTTTTTCACACCTCGCTACATACTTCGACCATTTGTGTGTCACCTTGAGTGACTTGTGTCAGTGCATCGGAGCCTGGTGTGTCGAAGTGTGTTGTGTGCGAAGTGTGCGTTTCAGTGTGCGTTCGCTCTGTGTAACAGGAGGCTAGACCTCGCTGCTTACTAGTGAAGCCCTGATCGGAGCCCGTTTTGCTTCTCGTGTCGAAGCCCTTAGCGGTGCCCGCGTAGTGTGCGTTTAGACCTTCGCAGAACAAAGCCCAGCACCAGTTGTTGTCGCTAAGTTTTAGGTCGAAGTCCTCGGAGGGTAGTCCACTCTTGCGAAGGGTGAAGTGCGAAGCCTGCTCGAAGCACCCTGTGTGCGGAGCCTGCACTGACTTAGCAGAGTTGTTTTCGGGGTTGTGGGTGGAGTGAAGTCTACTTGGCTTCGGACTTTTACCCCTTGCGAAGCCTGTGTTCGGAGCTGTCAAGTACCTCCGAACCAGACCTTCGAAGGTTGGTGTTCGAAGCCTGTCCCGCAGTAGACAGAATTAAAACCGAAGGTTGTTTTTAGCCCAAGTTTTTAAAAGCTCCCATTCACCCCCCCCCCTCTGGTCGCCGTTTCCGGTCCAACAGGGCTGGTCTCAAGTTCCCCGACTCCTAAACTGAGTAGGATTTTTCCAAAAGTGGTTAGGATTTATTTAGAGATAAAAACAGCCTGGAATCAAACTCTATCTCTATTTTCAGGCTTGGGCTGGTCTGACTGGGCCTACATGGCCAGTCAGACCGGCCTACTATGGCCGGTTGGACCAGCCTGTGCCAGGGAAGACATATTTTTGGCCCAAATTATCAAAATTGATATTTTGACAATTTCGACCATTAATGCCATTTTTTGCTATCAACAGCCTTGCCGACGAAGACGAGCCAACGATATCTATCCACACCCTCACGGGAATTTAGCCAAAACACGGACGAACAATGCAACTCCTAGTTAATGTCAACGGAGCACAGCTACTCGCTCTGTTAGATTCCGAGTCCACACACAACTTCATCGACACAAACGTGGTAGCACGGGTGGACATCATTTTGGCAAAACAAGAGGGGCTGCAAATAGCAGTGGCAAATGGGGATCACCTCACAAGCCCAGGATGCTGCAGAGCTATGCATATTTCCATCCATGGTGAATAATTCAGAATTGATTGTTATGGCTTGACACTCGGCTCCTACGACATGGTACTCAGGGTACAGTGGCTTGAAGCACTAGGGCCAATATTGTGGGACTTTACTCAACGTACAGTAGCGTTTGTCAATAAGGGAAGACAGATCTCTTGGTTGGCACCTAGAGCTACACCAGCTCCGACGGCCTCTCTATTTGCAGTGGCAAGCAAAATAATGGAAGACCTGCTTACAGAGTTCGAGCCCTTGTTCGCTCAACCTTCTGGCCTGTCACCAACAAGAGATAGATCGCATCGGATACAGTTAACACCCGGGACAGCACCGATCGCAGTCAGGCCATATCGTTATGCCCACGCCCAGAAAAAAGAATTGGAAAAAAATGTGATGAGATGCTACGGACAGGAGTCATCCACCCTAGTACGTCTGCTTTTTCAGCACCAGTGTTGTTAGTCAAGAAAACAGATGGCTCATGGCATTTTTGTGTCGATTACAGGGCTCTTAATGCACATACGGTGAAAGATAAATTTCCAATACCAGTGGTAGAAGAACTTCTTGATGATCTGAGAGAAGCCACATTCTTCACAAAACTAGACTTACGATCAGGATACCACCAGATAAGAATGCACATGATGGATGTCGAAAAAATAGCGTTCCGCACACACCAAGGCATGTTTGAGTTCCTCGTCATGTCGTTTGGTCTAACAAATGTTCCAGCGACAATTCAAGCTATAATGAACGATGTACTAAAGCCCTTCCTCAGGAAATTCGTATTAGTATTCTTCGATGACATCTTGATCTATAGCACATCGTGGTCGGAACACTTACAACATGTCCGTACTATTCTTAGCACACTACGCAAACATGAACTGTTTGTCAAGCGGTCTAAGTGCACATTTGGCCAGCGTGAAGTGGCATATTTTGGGCATGTGATCTCTGAGGTAGGAGTATCTATGGATGAACAAAAGGTATGAGCGGTGGTTGATTGGCCAGTACCACAGTCTGTGCATCCAGTCCACGCCTTCTTGGGGTTGGCCGGCTACTATCGACGCTTTATACAAAACTATGGTACCATCGCCACACCCTTGACCAGACTACTACGAAAGGGGGGGTTCTCCTGGAATGTGGAGGCAGCCGAGGCTTTCCGTAAGCTACATCAAGCATTGACATCTGCACCGATGCTACAACTACCAGCCTTTGATCGGGAATTCATTGTTGAGTGTGATTCCTCTGGATCTGGATTCGGAGCTGTACTACACCAAGGCGCCGGACCCGTGGCATATTTTAGCAAACAAATATCACCAAGACATGCGAGGCTAGCAGCATACGAGCATGAGCTCATTGGGCTGGTTCTAGCTGTGTGACATTGGCGACATTACCTGTGGGGACATCACTTCTTGATTCGCACAGATCATTTTAGTCTCGAATTTTAGTTAGATCAAAGGCTTTCTACAATTCCACAGCACCAATAGTCAAGCAAACTTCTCGGCTTTGATTTTCGCGTGGAGTTTAAACTAGGGGTAACCAATGTCGTTGTCGACGCACTGTCTAGACGGGATGAGGAAGAAACAGGAGAGGTCATGCTGTTGTCCGCACCAACATTTTGACTATTTGACGACCTCTGCCGGGAAATTGAGAATGATGAAGGGTTACGAGTACTAAGGGATGAAGCAGCCGCTGGCAACAAAGGAGATAAATGGGGAGTCACTGACGGCTTGATCACGGTAAGTGGCAATGTGTTCATACCTCGATCATCAATATACTTACAGGAGGTGCTCAGTGCTTGCCATGACATGGGCCATGAAGAAGTTCAAAAAACATTGAACAGACTACGCAAGGATTTCCATGTACCAAATATACATGCGGTGGTTCGAGATTATGTGCGGGCATGTGCTGTTTGCCAAAGGAAAAAAGTCGAACACCTACACCCAGGAGGTCTCCTGCAACCGCTAGAAATTCCAACAACAGTATGGTCAGATATTGCAATGGATTTCGTCGAAGGTTTCCCTCGCATCAATGGAAAATCAGTTATATTAACAGTGGTTGATAGGTTTTCAAAGCTCACGCACTTCATACCGCTCAGCCACTCGTATACAGCAACATCAGTAGCGAGGGCATTCTTCACAGACATCGTTAGATTGCACGGTATACCAAATTCGATAGTTAGTGATCGGGATGCAATATTCAGCAGCAGATTTTGGCAGGAGCTTTTCTCACTCTCGGGAGTTAAACTATAGTTGTCGTCGGCTTTTCACCCACAGTTGGATGGGCAGTCTGAAGCAACAAACAAAGTAATTTCTATGTATTTAAGATGCTTAACGGGTGATTGACCGAAACAGTGGCTTCAGTGGTTGCCATGGGCAGAGTTCTGTTACAATACAGCTTACTACTCCTCGCTGCAGACGACTCCATTTCGAGTAGTATATGGAAGAGACCCACCATCTATTTGCAGTTTTGCAGGGAATGCTAGGCTTCCCGCAGTTAGCCAGCAGCTACAAGAACGGGACGAGTTTCTAATACAGGCTCGAGAACGACTAGAGCAAGCTCAGTTATACTATAAATCATAATATGATCGTAAGCACAGGGAACTGTAGTTTTCGGTGGGCGATTGGACTTGGCTTCGTTTAATACATCGTCAATTAAGCTCTCTCAATATTAACAGGCGCTCTAAGCTAGGACCTAAGTATTTTGGCCCGTTTCAAGTGCTGGAGCGCATTGGCGAAGTGGCATACCGGCTGGATTAGCCAAAAGGGGCAAGGATTCATAATGTATTTCACGTAGGTATGCTTAAGAAGTATCGGGGGGATCCACCATCGGGTCCTGGAGTGTTGCCTCCAATTCACAACGGCTAAGCTTGCATGGAACCAATTTGTATAATCAAGGGTCGGATAGACAGAGGAAAGAAGGAAATACTCGTGTAGTGGAAAGGACTTGCAGGCTTGCAGCAGCTGATGCAACGTAGATGTTTGTGGAGGAATTCTGCAAGGTTTATCCGGCATTTCAGCTCGAGGACGAACTGAATTTTGAGGAGTGGAGAGATGTCATGTGGGGAATTCAGTATAGAAGACGCAAGAAAGAATCCAGAAGTTGTGGAGTCCAGCCGGAGGGACAAGAAGTGTCCAAGCATGCTACGGGATGAGAAGTCCTTTAGAAGTAGTATAATTGAGTTTGTTTCTTGAGTAGTTAAGATTTAGTAGTTAGGGATTTGGTTTGAGTCTGTTAGGGAGTCAGTTTGTATTAGGACTTTTGGTTTGAGTCTGTTACGGAGTTTGTTTGTATCAGGACTCTTGGTATTATATAAACCAGGGGGGCTATAGGTTGGGAGTCAAGTAATTTTGGAGTTGTAAACACCGTGTATCCTGCCTCCTCTTTGCGTCGCCACCAACGGCGCCGCTGCGAGGGCCAAGGCCAAGGCCCGCCACTTCATTTCCTTATAAATTAAGGAGAGTTATCCCTACTAATTTGATCATATCACCATCTAGTGACAACAAGTCGCTACTAATCGACTAGTGTCGACTACAAAGGATTTGAAATCATTGATGTTATGTTAGAAACACTAAACAACCAAGTACAATTCTTTTCAGTTTACACATAAAATTATACTAAACAAAAACGAATTTTTTTAATAATATTTTTTAAAAAAAATCAAATCTGGTACTCGATTTTTAGAAATTACAATTCTAACCTATAGTCGGCAGATCATCTGCCGAAAGTGGCCATCTCACGCCACGTTCGGCATTGCATCGGCCGAACGTGGCCATGTCAGCCTGGTTCGGCCGTTGCAGTGCCAAACGTGGCAACGGCTAGGCCATGTCGGCGCTGCAACGGCCGAATGTGGGTGACGTGACCATGTTCGGCTCGGCTAGCCATTGTGATGCCGACGTGGCCTAGCCGTTGTCACGTTCGGTACTGCAACAGCCGAACCAGGCTGACGTGACCACGTTCGGGCGATCTAGTACTGAACGTGGGGCTATAAAAAGAGGTTGAATTGCCCATCCCTCCCCACGCCTCATTCTTTGCTCGGGCTACCTTCCAAGGTATGTTTTCTTCTTTTTTATGTTTAGTTTTAAATATTTTAGTATTATTTTAATAGTAATTTAGGAGTAGTATAGTTATACATTTATTTGACTAATGCTTTCGAAATAATTTAGGGGTGTTATACAAATAAGTAATGATTATTTTAGAGATAATTTAGGGTTATTGTACAAATGATTTAGAAATATTTTAGAGATAATTTAGGGTTGTGCTACACATAATTTGGAATTATTTTAGAGATAATTTAGAGTTGTTGTACACACAATATGTTTATTTGACATATGCACATGTACTAATAATTTATTTGACATGTTAAATAAACAAAATTATTTATTGTTCGTAGCTTTGTGCTTGCTTACTAATCGGGCTAATGCAAGATTTGATTGCATCCGCTTTAATCTCTCTTTTGCTCCAGGTATTTCCTCATTTTTATACTAAGTTTTTAATATTTAGTACTATTTAAGTAGTAGATTTGTAGTATTTTAGAAGTAAATTAGCAGTACTTTAATATTAATTTAATAGTAGATCCGTACTAGTTTAGGTACAATTTCATTATACTTTGTACATATGCTTTGTACAATTTAAACCATTGTGTTTGAGTATCGTATCTTAAATTTACATATGCTTTGTATATAATGTATATTATTTTTTGAGATAATGTAGGGTCAATTTAGATATAAATTAGGGTTGTTCTACACATGGGTTAGGATATAACGTAATTGTGTTGTGAACTTAATGTTTTCAGGCATTATGGATAGAACATCATTTAGGATTTACTATGGAGATGGTGAAGTAGTTATGGGTCAAGACGGTACTAATCTTAGTAGTTTTCAAATTACCGATAATAGTTTAAGTCAGGTGAAAGAGCGTGGAATTTCAAATATCAAGAAGTGGATGTATGGGATGTTTCGGTTAGATATGGAGCAGTGGGATTTGCATCTTTATGCCTAGTGCAGCCGTGTACCCTAAGGGTTATTTTGGGATATGGCTCCTATTACCTTGAGCAACATGTGGACGGGGTATGTTCAAAGTGAGAAACCATGTTGAAGAATATGGTTTTGATATTCTAGATGTGATGAGTAATTGTCAACGGAAATCAAATGAAGGGAGATATGAAGACCTGCCGAGTCTGAGGCGCATGTGACTTAGGTACACGGGCAGTGAGCGACGGCCGGGCAGAGGAGCTGTGGAGTCGGGCTGGCCCAATCCGGGTACATGGCTAGGAGCGGCATATGATCCACCGGTCTGTTGATTGGGTTTGACTCAAGTACACGGGCGGCGAGCGATTGCCGGGCTAAGGAAGCTGCGGGGTCTGGTCGGCCCAATCCGGGTACCCGGTGCGAAGACGGTGGATGCTTTGTCAGTTTCGGCGCAAAACTGACAATCTATGATTAATTCGTTTTTAAGGATATTAATATTTAGTTTTTAAGTTTAGAATATTTTTATTTGAGTAAGGTGTTTTTTCTAAGAATATTTTAGTAATTTTAGTAATTTATTTTAGAGTCAGTGTTAATTTACCCTAGGGGTAAATTAGTCTTTTCATGTATTAGGAATTGCCTATAAATAGGCCCCTATCCCCTCTGGGGATAGATGATTGTTTTTAATAGATCAATCTACTACAGTCCAATCGCTCTCGTTTTCCACCGGAAAAAATTTTCGCCTTCTTTTCACGAAGCTTTTCACCGGCGATTCTTTCTCTCGGTCGCGTGGGATCTCCGGCGCGCACGGGCTTGGCAGCAGCCTTCGGCGCTCCCAGGCGTGGGCACCGCCACACGCAAGTCGGCGCAGCAGATGCTCTCCCATGCGGGCCCCACGACACCAGGAATCGCACGGAAGCCACAACTGCGTTCCGTGGGAAAATTTCAGCGTGCGCGCCCCGTCAAAGTTTTCCTTGCCCACGGCATTGCCTTTGGTTTCTCACGGCTGAATTTTTTTGTGGCGTTTTGCTTTGATTCTCGCACGGGGTGATCGAGGAAGCAGAAGCTACAAGGATTCCTTGCACCTTCATTCCGCACGGCAGAGCGGGCCCACGGGAACATAGTTTGCACGGCTACCGAGACGCTCGCTCACGCAAGATTTTGTTTTCGCACTGAGAATTTTTTAAGCGAGCACGACGCACGGATCTGCAACTACCGCCCGAATTTTTCTGCGCACGGCGATTCGAACGGCGATACATGTAAAGTTGTTTATCTCCTATTTTTAATTAGTTTAAATCTGTTAGTTATTTCGTAGTTAATCTTTATCTGCTAGTTTTATTAGTATTAGCATAAAAATTAATCTTGCAGTTAACTTTTTAATCTGTTAAATTGTTATTACTTATCTCGTATTATTTCTTTAAATAGATCTGTTTAATCTGTTCATATAAAAGAAAATAAAAATTTATTAGTCGTGATAATTTTTCTTTCTCTCGCGTGAAATATTTTTAGGTCATTTCTGAATTAATTTTTCGGTGATCCATATTTTATTCAGTTAATTAGTATTTTATTTTAGACTGCAATCTGAACAGTTTATTAGGATATTTAGTGTTTTGTATTACGTCATTAAATATTTCTAGTACTCATTTTATATACTGCAGTATCTTTATTTAGTTTATATTTAATATCATTTTAATTAGGACACCGGTCATTTTTAGTCTAGACAACTTTAATTCCAATAATTTGTTTTGCTAATATTATTTGTCTGGTTAAGTTTGGTTGGGGGTTGGGATTAGATTATAGTTTAGCAAGAAATTTTTAGGCGCCCATTCAACACCCCCTCTGGTCGCTACTTTCGGTCCTACAAGTGGTATCAGAGTAAGGTTAGGGTTTTCTAATATCTTAACTGATTCTAAACCTAGGTAGTGACCATGACGTCTTCTGGTAAAATCCCGTCCCTAGAAGCTTTTGGCTACACTTATTGGAAGACTCGCATGCGAGCATACCTTATGAAGCCAGAGCTCGGACATGTGGGAGATTTGTGTTCATCCTAATTTCACCATAATGACTATTGTTGTAGATACTGCTGCAGATGTAGTTACCCAGCATCAAAATAATAGTAAGACGGTGAATATTTTATTTTCTGGTTTAGGTCCTAGTGAGTTTGAGCGTGTTAGCCATCTCACCACACCATGAGGGGACAGCTCAGGTCAAGGCTAGGCTCTACTAGACCTACCGGCGTGAGTATGAAAATTTCTCACAGAAGCCGGGTGAGACTGTTGAGGCTTTGTTTGAGTGTTTTCAATCGATCATTAACAAGCTTCGCGTTAACAAGGCCGAGAGTGATCAGCTAGTCTCGGATCATGAACAGGCGCTTAAGGTACTCCATACCTTGGACCCTAAGATCTGGGAGATCAAGGTCTCTTCTATTGTTGAGAGCACATCTTATGATACCTTGACCGTCGCAGCGCTTTTTAGCAAGCTCAAGGCCTCAGAGGTCGATATCCAGTTGAGATCAAATCTCACTGATTCTGGCTCAAAGACTCTAGCGCTTGCGACACCGTCGGCTGATCCTAATGCCATGAGTTGTACTGCCTTTTCCTTGATGTCTATCTCCGAGGAACAACTTGATACTCTAGGAGATGATGATCTGTGCTTGTTTAACAACCGGGTGTGACGTGTCTATGATAAGCGAATGTTTAAAAGACACGGCACAAAATCTGGATGCTATGAGTGTGGTGACCCAGGTCATTTCATCGTCGACTGCCCCAAGCAGAAGAATTACAAGAAGGGCACCGACGACAACTCCTACAACTCCGGCAAGTATAACAACTCCACAAAGGGCAAGCCCAAGACAAGATTTTTTCGAAATGCTCTAAAGGATTATAGGCGTGAGAACAAGAAGCCAGACAAGACCTTCTTCGCCGAGAAGGAGAAAAGATACTCCAAGAGATCCTCTTCTTCATCCTCGTCTTCAAGTTCAAGTGATGAAGAGATCATGATCAGGAAGGGGAAGGACAGGGACAATCCGGCGGGCCTCTGTTTCATGGGCTTCGGGGGCAAGCCAAAGAGTCGCTCATGTCACAGCCGAAGACCCCACAAGAGCTTCTGCTCAATGGCTCTTGAGGAGAAGAAAGAAAACGACTCCTCCGACGACTCTGACGACAACGATGATGAGAAGGCATCTTCCTATGAACAAGAAGTTGTTAATTTACTAGAACAGAACCGTCAGGAGTTGAAGTATCAGGAGAAACTACTTAGAGGGGCTAAGAAGAGGATAGATGAGCTTGAGAGTGAGCTTGCCATGGTGAATGGAAAGATTGAGAGTCTATCATCTTCCCCTTGCTTGGGTGATAGTGATGAGTGCCCTAACTGTGAGGTGTTGTTGTGTGACCTGACGACTCTTAAGTCCAGGTACACTGAGAGAGACGCTTTGGCCACTGAGCTTGAAAGCGCTCAGCAGTGGATAAAAGATGTTCATGCCACTGTCGTCGCACCTTGTGTAGACTGCCCATCCCATTTAGCTAATATAGCTGAGCTGAGAGCCAAGAGTGATGAGCAGTTTAGCGAGTTAGATGGAGTGATAGATGAGTTGGAGAAGACGAAGCTAGAGCTTGAGACCTTGTCAGTTCCACCCACTGTATGTAAGAACTTCTTGTCCATTAGAATGGAGTTGATTAAGCTAAAAGCTGAGAAGTCTGTCGAAGTTGATAAAGAGTGTGAGATCTGCTTATCTCAGGTGGAAGTGTTAGCTTCTTTGAGAGAGGAGCTAGCTGATGTTCAGAACGAGAACTTTTACCTCCGTCAGATCCTGAGTTGGATTAGTGCCAGAGAGCCACAGCTCGGCATGATGATCCAGCAGTTCAAGAGACAGGATGGGTTTGGGGTAGGTTACACCTATACCAAGGCTGATTTTAGAGTGCTATTAGCCGAGCAGTGGAGTGGAGTAAGATGACTCCTGAACAGAGATATCTCAAGACTCACTCCACTGAGTCTTTTAAGGATAGTCAGCCCAAGGATGGAGTGATCCAAGAACAACCTAAATCTCCACCTAAGAAGCAGATCTGGGTCCCAAAGCCTAAAAATTTTCACACTTCTCTTGATTCTTTACCTGGACCCTCTCACGCCAAAGATGATACACCAAACACCACCAAGCCTAAGAATTCCAAGCCTCAACAATATACCTAGAAGCCTACCTATCACTGTGAGTTTTGTCAGAGAGACGGGCATCTTGAGGAGTTTTGCATCAGGAGGAAGCGGGTTGAGCGAGCAGAGAGAGCTCGAGGTGGGCCGGAGCAGTTCTACCAGCAGGGTGGTAGACAGAGAGTTTCTCGACGTAGAGAGAGGCTAGAGGCCAGGCCACGTCGTGTAGGTGGTGGTAGAGGAGATGGTTTTTATGATCGTGCTCCGGAGGGTGGTTTCCGTTCCGGCAGAGTTCCAGATCATTTTGGATACAGTTTTGGACCTCGTGGTCGTGATTTTAGGCAGAACAGAGGACCGCGCTTTGAACCTTGTTTTGGTCTAGACTCATATGATTCCTTCTGCTTTCCTACATATGAGTAGATGGCTCGACACTGGTTTAGCACTTTTGCTAAACCTGGCATTGGACCGTTTGTTCCCATTCATGATTATTGATCTTGATTTGGGATTTGTGTATCTTTTTAGGATACTTTTGAGTTAGTTTTTCTTTTCTTCTTTATTTTTATTGAGTCTTTTTGTGTGCGTTCATATCATGCATAATCATTAGTCACATTTTGAGCTTGCTTCTGCTATATGATTAAACTGCTTTACTTTCTCAAGCTAGTATATGTTTTGATTACTTGTCGATGATCATGTTTTTGTTTCAGTTAACGTGATATATCTGATATTTGTCATCTGCATGGCTTTTATGTTTTAAAATTAAAAATGATCACCATTGTTTCTGGTAACTAGCATGTGTAGGCTGAATGCTTTCGCTATCTTTTACATGCCTGGTAGCTAGATCCTTACTTAGGTGCAGATATGCAACTTGGACATCCATATGCTTTAAATATGAAAAATATGTTATAAAAATGATAAAAATTCAGGTAAAGAAAAATTTATGCATTTTTATGATTATTAGAAAAGATCCAGGTGGGTTTTCTTTGTCGCATTGCATTGTTCTGGACTGCTTACCATAGCACTTGGTATGAACTAGGACGGTGTAATGTATGCCAAGACCAATGTCTTAAGCTTCTGATGATCCAGTTCTGGCCTAGGCTTGACTTGGTCGGTTAGCATAAGGTTTGACATGCAAATAACCCCTGGCAGAAATGAAAAAATAAAAAGGAAA
Source organism: Zizania palustris (assembly GCA_019279435.1). NCBI lineage: Eukaryota > Viridiplantae > Streptophyta > Magnoliopsida > Poales > Poaceae > Zizania > Zizania palustris. Next base: position 56,202,573 of record JAAALK010000285.1, on the reverse strand, counting down.
AAGAAAAAGTCTGAAAATTTAAAAAGATGACAAGTTTGCTGAAGCACTTTGTTTTGGACAATGCTTATCTTGGTAGATATCAGTTAGCTTTTGCATCTCATGCTTTACTCTGCTTGTCAACTAGAAAATGTGGTGATGCTTTTGTTTTTACAAAAATCGAAAAATGTGTGCTAATGACTCCCTTTGGATATCATCTGTTGCACTGATCATGTCATGTATCTTAGACAGTATATCTTTTGCTATACCTGTTAGATGTCGTAATTGCAGTTAATCATATCTAAGAAGCATGCTTTTCACACTCCACCTGCACCCCATCTGCATTCATGGCATATTTTGAGGGGGGCTGCATTTCAGGGGGAGTTTGTGTCTATGTCTCTTTAGAGTGCATTTAGTCTCACATGATGAGTCCAATTGTCAATAAGGGGGAGAAATTTTGGAGAGGGAACACTTTTTAGCTTTCTCTGGGATTTATTTCAGGGGGAGTTCCTTGTTGGTAATTTTGAGATGTGCACTTGCTTTTGAGTCTTTATTTTTGGTTAACCATAATGACTATTTTCTTGCTTCTATTTGGCTTTTGGTCATTAGGGTTAAACTTTTATTTTCTTTATTCTATTTTCTTTTGTCTTTGTTTTTCTGTCTCCACGTGTTTTGCAGGTTCTGAAGATGAGCTAAAAGGGTATTGACAATGCACTCATCAAGGGGGAGATTGAGAAACCATGTTGAAGAATATGGTTTTGATATTCCAGATGTGATGAGTGATTATCAACGGAAGTCAAAGGAAGGGAGATATGAAGACCTGCCGAGTCTGAGGCGCATATGACTCAGGTACACGGGCAGTGAGCGACGGCCGGGCAGAGGAGCCGCGGAGTCGGGCTGGCCCAATCCGGGTACATGGCTAGGAGCGGCAGATGATCCACCGGTCTGTTGACTGGGTTTGACTCAGGTACACGGGCGGCGAGCGATTGCTGGCTGAGGAAGCTGTGGGGTCGGGTCGGCCCAATCCGGGTACCCGGTGCGAAGATGGTGGACGCTTTGTCAGTTTAGGCACAAAACTGACAATCCATGATTAATGTGTTTTTAGGATATTAATATTTAGTTTTTAAGTTTAGAATATTTTTATTTGAGTCAGGTGTTTTTTCTAAGAATATTTTAGTAATTTTCAGAATTTATTTTAGAGTCAGTGTTAATTTACCCTAGGGGTAAATTAGTCTTTTCATGTATTAGGAATTGCCTATAAATAGGCCCCTATCCCCCTGGGGATAGATGACTGTTTTTAATAGATCAATCTACTACAGTTCAATCGCTCTCGTTTTCCACCGGAAAAATTTTCGCCTTCTTTTCACGAAGCTTTTCGCCGGCGATTCTTTCTCTCAGTCGCGTTGGAACTCCGGCGCGCACGGGCTTGGTAGCAGCCTTCGGCGCTCCCAAGCGTGGGCACCGCCACACGCAAGCCGGCGCAGCAGATGCTCTCCCATGCGGGCCCCACGACATCGGGAATCGCATGGAAGCCACAGCTGCGTTCCGCGGGGAAAATTTCAGCGCGCGCGCCCCGTCAAAGTTTTCCTTGCCCACGGCATTGCCTTCGGTTTCTCACGGCTGAATTTTTTTCTGGCATTTTGCTTTGATTCTCGCACGCGGTGATCGAGGAAGCAGAAGCTGCAAGGATTCCTTGCGCCTGCATTCCGCACGGCAGAGCGGGCCCACGGGAACACAGTTTGCACGGCTGCCGAGACGCTCGCTCACTCAAGATTTTGTTTTCGCACTGAGAATTTTTTTAAGCGAGCACGACGCACGGATCTGCAACTACCGCCCAAATTTTTCTGCGCACGACGATTCGAACGGTGATACATGTAAGTTGTTTATCTCCTATTTTTAATTACTTTAAATATGTTAGTTATTTCGTAGTTAATCTTTATCTGTTAGTTTTATTAGTATTAGCATAAAAATTAATCTCGCAGTTAACTTTTTAATCTGTTAAATTGTTATTACTTATCTTGTATTATTTCTTTAAATAGATCTGTTTAATCTGTTCATATAAAAGAAAAGAAAAATTTATTAGTCGTGATAATTTTTCTTTCTCTCGCGTGAAATATTTTTAGGTTATTTCTGAATTAATTTTTCGGTGATCCATATTTTATTCAGTTAATTAGTATTTTATTTTAGACTGCAATCTGAATAGTTTATTAGGATATTTAGTGTTTTGTATTACGTCATTAAATATTTCTAGTACCCATTTTATATACCGCAGTATCTTTATTTAGTTTATATTTAATATCATTTTAATTAGGACACAGGTCATTTTTAGTCTAGACAACTTTAATTCCAGTAATTTGTTTTGCTAATATTATTTGTCTGGTTAAGTTTGGTTGGGGGTTGGGATTACATTATAGTTTAGCAAGAAACTTTTAGGCGCCCATTCACCCCCCTATTGTCGCTACTTTCGGTACTACACAAAGAGCGTTAGAAAAAGGTTGGGAAGAGATTTTGCTAGTCTACTTCACTCCTCGTGTCAGTCCAAATGTAGACACGGCAATGGATGAAGTTGTTCAGTCAGGCATACAAATAGAGGTCGATGAGAGTAGCCAAGTCCATGAGGATATCCTCGAGATGGATGTCGTATCTCCGACCCTAAATGTAGAACGGGCTACTGGAGGGTGGGCTAAAGAAGGAGAGGAAATAAAGGACGTAGTTGAGTTGCTTGCGAGGGAGGATGAAGCTTTGGATGAAGCTCTGGAGTAGGGTGGAGACAAGAACTCTGAGGAAGAAGATGATGAGAACGACAATGATGATGAAGATACAGACATTCCAATTCCAACGAGTGGCAAGTAGAAGATTTTGATGGTCTTGCTATCGGTGATGGGCGTCAAACTCATTGGGAGTATGCACAAAATGAGGTGCACGTGGGTGATGTGTATCATACTAAGGATGCAGTGCAATATGTCGTGAAAGCATGGTCGTTGTCATTGCGACGGTCATTTTGAGTTAAGAAGTCAATCACCACTACCGATGACGTCGTGTGCAGGAATCAAGAGTGTCTATGGAGAGTTCATTCACACAAACCGAAGTGGGGGATTCATTGGGTCTGCTCAATTGTGATCCAACATAAATGCATAGTTGATACAGTTGTGACTAGGCATAAGAATCTAAGTGCAAGTTACATTGTGAGGGTGATGTATTCAGAGATTGTTGAGAATCTCAGTTATGAACCTCGGGCCTTAATACTTGCCATAGAGAGAAGATTTCAGTATACAATCTAAGAAACCAAGTTGAGATGTTCCTTGGTTTCAAGTCTTTGATGAGTGATTGACAAGGTTTACCTTCTGTGCGAAGGGTCCCTCCGAAGGGGTTCGGAGATGTTTTACCGAAAGGTTCGGTGTTTGCTGTTGCAGCGGAGTATGTCTGTTGGAGGGGTCTGGTAGAATACAATGAAAAGTTTGTACCAAAAGGCTCAGTATTTTGGGCGGTAAACCAGAGTGTGTACCAGAGATTGTTTACCAGAGAAGTCTCTAGGGTATTGGAAACATTTGTCTGCTTGTCGGTGGTGTGTAGGTGACTTTGGAGGCAACGGATGGTTCGTAGCAAGTGAACCTAGGTCAAGCAGGAGACTTGATGCCAGGTTAGCGGGGAGCTCGGTCACGAAGGCTATGTAGGGTCGAGGTTGGTCCTCGGGTCAAGGTGCGCCAAGCGAAGGCAAAAAGTGTGGAGGGTGGCTTTGGCTGAAGGTACCCCGAGGCAAAGTCCTCGGAGGTGAGGCACTTCGAAGGGTGACTCCAAAGGAGTGACTTCGAAGTTTGGTGGACGAAGTCCTCAGGAATGAGGCAAGGCTCCAGGTGTGCTCCGGTCAGAGACACTTGGAAGGACACCTGATGATGAAGGTCTCAGAAGTCAAGGTCTGGCCAGCCGCCATGAAGAGGTCTTTGTATTTGTGAGTTTTTGTGTTTCCTATTCTTGCAATGAAATTTCCATTTTTTTTCATCTATTGCATGAACTTGTATCTGTGTTTTTGCACTGCATGAGTGTCACGCCTCGATTTTACCAAACTGGGACTTTCTTGAATTTCCAAAGAAAAAAATTAAATACAAGATGTTCATCACACGACCTCGTACATACGACAAACAACGTATAGCTTGCAGGCTATTTTATTACACGGAATTTTATAATAATAAAGAGAAAAATCCTTGGTGATGAACATCTTGCTCTAGGACTCGCATCCTTGACTAGGTCGCTACTCCAGATCTCCGTCTTCGATGAACTCGTCGTCTAAAAGATTTAGTGAACGGGTATGAGTACAAAAGTACTCGACAAGCCACCGAGAATGCAATAGTAATGCGGGGTGATAACAAGGGAATGATAAGTGTTTAAATTGCAGAAAAGTACATTTTCAAGTTACAACATTTAATGTAGTCAGATTTAATTGTATAGAGTAATAAACATGAACCATGCATCATCATCTAACTCAAGGAGTACAGTCAGCCCTCCTCGCTCAACAGTCCATGTCATATCATCATGCAACACTCATAATAGTAAACTAACTATGAGATGTCACGCAACCCGCCCTTGACCGCGGGCTCGGCTTTTCGAAAAGATTTAAACTCTGATCAGAGGTGTACTACTGTACACATAAGGCACTCATCCCTACACACCGTAGTGTGTTTAGATGACCCAAGTCACAGAAACTCGTGCCAAAACCTTAGCATGAGACGCTCCAATCTGATAACACCCACTCTAGGTTTCGCCGGCGCACCAGCGCACTAGAGAACGTCACACCCTCTTTTGCGCCTCGTCGGTACAAATCACCGTAGGTGCTACTTGACCCATAGCCAAGTGGTGCCTCGAGTTGGAATGCCCCATACCTCTAGTTAGGACTTATCCATTATAGTTTGATCTGAGGGAAAAGAAAACAGTCATCCTATCCCCAGGGGGTAGGGGCCTATTTATAGGCGACTCCTAATACATGAAAAGACTAATTTACCCCTAGGTTAAATTAACACTGCCTCTAAAATAAATTCCAAAAATTACTAAAATAATCTTAGAAAAATCACCTGACTCAAATAAAAATATTCTGAACTTAAAAACTAAATATTAATATCCTAAAAACAAAATAATCATGGGTTGTTAGTTTTGCGCCAAAACTGACAAAGTGTCCACCGTCTTCGCACCGGGTATCCGGGTTGGGCCGACCCGACCCCGCAGCTTCCTCAGCCCAGCTATCGCTCGCTGCCCGTGTACCTGAGTCAAACCCAGTCAACAGACCAGTGGATCCTCTGCCGCTCCTAGCCCATGTACCCGAATTGGGCCAGCCCGACTCCGTGGCTCCTCTGCCCGTCTGTCGCTTGTTGCCAGTGTACCTGAGTCACACGCGCCTCAGACACGGCAGGTCTTCATGTCTTTTCCTTTGACTTCTGTTGACAATCACTCATTATATCTGGAGTATCAAACCCATGTTCTTCAACATGGTTTCTCAATCTCCCCCTTGATGAGTGCATTGTCAACACCCTCTTCAACACTTCTTTAGAACCTGCAAAACATGAGGAAACAGGAAAACAAAGACAAAAGAAAATAGAAGAAAGAAAATAAAAGTTTAACCCTAATGACCAAAAGCCAAACAGAAGCAAGAAAATGGTCATTATGGTTAACCAAAAATAAAGACTCAAAAACAAGTGCAATCTCACAATTACCAACAAGGAACTCCCCTGAAATAAATCTCAGAGAAAGCTAGGATTGGGCCAGCCCGAGTCCGCGGCTCCTCTGCCCGTATGTCGCTTGCTGCCCGTGTACCTGAGTCACACGCGCCTCAGACACGGTGGGTCTTCATGTCTTTTCCTTTGACTTATGATGACAATCACTCATCATATTTGGAGTATCAAACCCATGTTCTTCAACATGGTTTCTCAATCTCCCCCCTTAATGAGTGTATTGTCAACACCCTCTTCAACACTTCTTTAGAACCTGCAAAACATGAGGAAACAGGAAAACAAAGACAAAAGAAAATAGAAGAAAGAAAATAAAAGTTTAACCCTAATGACCAAATGCCAAACAGAAGCAAGAAAATGGTCATTATGGTTAACCAAAAATAAAGACTCAAAAACAAGTGCAATCTCAGAATTACCAACAAGGAACTCCCCCTGAAATAAATCTCAGAGAAAGCTAAAAATGTTCCCTAAACTCCAAAATTTCTCCCCCTTGTTGACAATTGGATTGATCAATAAGACTAAATGCACTCTAAAGAGACATAGACACAAACTCCCCCTGAAATGCAGCTCCCCCTCAAAATATGTAATGAATGCAGATGGGGTGCAGGTGGAGTATAAAAAAGCATGCTTCTTAGATATGATTAACTGCAATTACAACATCTAACAGTTATATCAAAAGATATACTGTCTAAGATACATGACGTGATCAGTGCAACAGATGATATCTAAAGAGAGTCATTCGCACGCATTTTTCGATTTTTGCAAACAAAAGCTTCACCACATTTTCTAGTTGACAAGCAAAGGAAAGCATGATATGCAAAAGCTAACTGATATCTACCAAGATAAGCATTGTCCAAATCAAAGTGCTTCAGCAAACTTGTCATCTTTTTAAATTTTTCATACTTTTTCTTTTATTTTTTCATTTCTGCCAGGGGTTATTTGCATGTCAAACCTTATGCTAACCGACCAAGTCAGCCTAGGCCAGAATTGGACCATCAGAAGCTTAAGACAGTGGTCTTGGCATACATTACACCGTCCTAGTTCATACCAAAGTGATATGGTAAGCAGTCCAGAACAATGCAATGTGACAAAGCAAACTCACCTGGATCTTTTCTAATAATCATAAAAATGCGTAAATTTTTCCTTTTTCTGAATTTTTATCATTTTTATAACACATTTTTCATATTTAAAGCATAAGGATGTCCAAGTTGCATATCTGCATCTAAGTAAGGATCTAGCTACAAGGCATGTAAAAGATAGTGAAAGCATTCAGCCTACACATGCTAGTTACCAGAAGCAATGGTGATCATTTTTCAATTTTAAAGCATAAAAGTCATGCATATGACAAATATCAAATATATCATGTAAACTTAAACAGAACATGATCATCGACAAGTAATCAAATGAATATACTAGTTAGAGAAACTAAAGCAGATTAATCATATAACAGAAGAAAGCTCAAAATGTGATTGATGATTATGCATGATATGAACGCACACAAAAAGACTCAATAAAAAATAAATAAGAAAGAAAAGCTGACTCAAAGTATTCTAAAAAGGATACACAACTCTCAAATCCCCTCGCAAACGCTCAAAAGTAGATTGATCTAGAGGTTTGGTAAAAATATCAGCCAACTATTGATGGGTATCAACATGAATAAGATCAATGACCCCTTTCTCATATTGATCCCTCAGAAACTGAAAGTGCACATCAATATGTTTGGTTTTAGAATGAAGACATGGGGTTTTCCCTACACTAATTGCACTGTTGCTATCACAAAACAAAGGAACTCTCGAAGGGAAGAACAACCCAAAATCCCTCAAAGTAGAAATCATCCAAACCAACTGAGAACAGTAGCTAGCAGCAGCTACATACTCAGCCTCAGTAGTAGAAAGCGCAACTCCAGATTTTTTTCTAGAAGACCATGAAACAAGTGAAGAACCAAGAAGCTGGCAAGTACCGGAAGTCGACTTGCGATCCAGCCGGCACCCACCAAAATCAGCGTCCGAAAAACCAGCTAAATCAAGATACGATGATGCAGAATAATAAAGACCTAAATCAGGAGCATAAGTAAGATACCTGAAAATACGCTTCACAGCTTGCCGGTGAGATGCGCGTGGCGAAGACTGAAAACGCGCGCACACACCCACGGCAAACTGAATGTCCAGTCTCATCGCAGGCAAGGATAGTAGTGAACCGATCATCCCTCGATACTCTCTCTCATTTACCTTGACGTCGTTCTCGTCCTTGTCTAGACCTCCAGATGTACCCATTGGGGTCATCTGTGGCTTTAGCTCTCCACCAAAGTCAAATTTCTTTAGCATGTCCCGTGTATACTTACCCTGGTGGATGAAAATGTCGTCCTTGGTTTGCTTGATCTGGAGCCCTAAAAGTACTTGAGTTCTCCCATGAGACTCATCTCAAACTCGCTATGCATCTTGTCAGAAAACTTGGATACAAGCTCATTAGTAGAACCACCAAAAATAATATCGTTAACATAAATCTGAGCAACCAATAAGTCTGCGCCATCTCTAAGCAAGAAAAGAGTCTTGTCCACAGAACCCATCACAAAACCTTTCTGCAACAAGAACTGCTTCAGGCGATCATACCAAGCCCTAGGGGCCTGCTTCAGACCATATAAAGCTTTCTGCAACTTGTAAACATGTCGTGAAAATTTAGGGTTCTCAAAACTGGGGGGTTGCTTAACATAGACCTCCTCCTCTATATACCCGTTTAGAAAAGCACTCTTGACATCCATTTGATAAAGCTTGAAACCTTTAGAAGCAGCAAAGGCTAAAGAATATGAATGGACTCAAGGCGAGCAATAGGGGCGAAGGTCTCTTCAAAATCAATTCCTTCTTTTTGACAAAAAACCATGTGCCACTAATCGAGCTTTGTTGCGCACCACAACACCATCTTATCCTTGTTTGTTCTTAAACACCCACTTGGTGCCTATGGTGTTGCATCCAGGTGGCAGCTCAACTAGTGGCCAAACCCGATTGCGAACAAAGTTTTCAAGCTCTTCTTGCATGGCGTTTATCCAATTTGAATCAGAAAGAGCATGAGAAACGTCTATAGGCTCAAAAGTAGCAACAAAAGCAGACTCAGCAAATATAGCGAGAGAACCAACTAAAGACCATAAAGATCTCTCCATAAGATCACCTATGATGAGCTCTGAACGGTGATCACGCTGAACTGCTCGGGATCCTATGTGATCTGAAGTCATCTCACCAGAGTCAGCAACTGGCTCCTCTGGACTCGGCTGAGAAGTCATCTCACCGGAGTCAGCACCTGGCACCTCTGGACTTGGCTGAGGAGGCTCAATCGAAGTAGAAGGAGTAATTAGAGGTCCGTCCTCATCCTTAGTCAAAGTCTTAGAAGGTGTGGGGTCTGCAGGCGGTGCAGAGGGCCCACCCTCATCATCAGTAGGAGGGTCATCATCTTCCTCGAAGATGGACTCTCCAAGCTCATCATCTCCAGAAAGTTCAAAAGAAGGAGTCAGTGAGGGCAAAGACTCATCAAAAGAAACCTCACAAGTCTCGACAAGCATCTGAGAGTCTAGGTTCCAAACACGAAAGCCTCGTGAATGCAAAGCATAACCAAGAAAGACTACATCCCAACAACGAGACTCAAACTTGTCCAAATGCCCTCCCTTCTTAAGCACAAAGCACTTGCATCCAAAAGCTCGTAAGTGACTCACCTTGGGCTGTCTACCAAAACGCAACTCATATGACGTCTTACCTAAGTAAGCTCTAAAAAAAATGCGGTTGGCAAGATAGCAAGCTGTGTTCATTGCTTCAGCCCAAAAACGCCTAGGAGTCCTATGCTCATCAAGCATCGTCCTGGCCATCTCGACAAGCGTGCGGTTCTTTCGTTCCACAATGTCGTTCTGTGGGGGAGTGTAAGGAGCAGAGAACTGATGATCAAAACCCTGATCACTACAAAAACTGACGAACTGAGAGTTCTTAAACTCACAGCCATTGTCTGAATGAATTGCTCGCATCAGACCATTTTTCTCGTTCTTCATCTTCAAAATCAGGTCATGAACATACTGAAAAGTCTCATCCTTAGACTCTAGAAAGTAAACCCACGAAAATCGACAAAAATCATCAACTATTACAAGGGCGTACCACTTCCCACCGACTGAGCGTACTCGAGTTGGACCTACTGTGTCCATGTGCAATAGCTCTCCCGGGTACGAAGTCATCACCTAAGTCACAGGTTCGTGAGAAGCGACAACCATTTTCCCATGACGACAGGGATGACAGACTAGATCCTTCTCCATCTTAAGCTTTGGCAATCCTCGGATAAGATCCATAGAACTCAATCTAACAAGTAGATCAAAGCTCAAATGGCCTAACCTTCTATGCCACTTCCATAGCTCAGAGGATGATTCGGCCATCAGACAGCGAGAAGGGCTAGAAGAACTAGAGAAATCAATACGAAAAATCTTACCGAAAGGTAAGATCCGACAGACTAAAGATCCTTTAGAATCAACAATAGAAGACATGCCCTTCTTAAAGCGCACTTCTAAACCATCCTCAAGCAGTTGCAAAACAGAAATTAGATTAAAGTTCAGATTTCCAACTAAAGCAACATTCTTCAAAGAGAAATAATCAGAAATACGAATCGACCCAATACCTTGTACCTTCCCTTGACCACTGTTCCCGAAAGTGATGTATTCCTTGGTAGCTCGGGGGAGTGAGGCTGCAGAACCATCTGCGGTGTCCCGTCATATGGCGAGAACATCCTGAATCCATGATACATACGTCCTCTAGTCCTCGATCCTGCAAGATCAATGGTCATGAGTGGGAGCAAATGGTCGACCAATAGGTCTAGCAAAAGTACTAAACAGTGTCAAGCCATCTGCTCGTAAGTAGGAAAGTAGAAGGAATCATATGAGTCTGGACCACAACGCGGCTCAAAGTGCGGTCCTCTGTTCTGCCTAAAATCACGACCACAAGGTCCGAAACCGTATCCTGAATGATCTGGAACTCCACCAAAACGGAAACCACCCTCCGGAGCACGATCATAAAAACCGTCTCCTCTACCACCACCTACACGACGTGGCCTAGTCTCTAGCCTCTCTCTACATCGAGGAACTCTCTATCTACCATCCTGCTGGTAGAACTACTCCTGCCCACCTCGAGCTCTCTCTGCTCGCTCAACCACTTCCTCCTGAAGCAAAACTCCTCAAGATGCACGTCTCTCTGACAAAACTCACAGTGATAGGTAGGCTTCTTGGAATGTGGTTGAGGCTTGGGATTCTTAGGCTTGGTGGTGTTGGGTGTATCATCTTTGGTGTGAGAGGGTCCAGGTAAAGAATCAAGAGAAGTGTGGAGAGTTTTAGGCTTTGGAACCCAGATCTGCTTCTTAGGTGGAGCTTTAGGTTGTTTTTGGATCACTCTATCCTTGGGCTGACTATCCTTAAAGGACTCAGTGGAGTGAGTCTTGGGATATCTCTGTTCGGGAGTCATCTTACTCCACTCCACTGCTCGGCTAATGGCACTCTCAAAATCAGCCTTGGTATAGGTGTAACCTACCCCAAACCCATCCTGTCTCTTGAACTGTTGGATCATTATGCCAAGTTGTGGCTCTCTGGCACTAATCCAACTCAGGATCTGACGGAGGTAAAAGTTCTCGTTCTGAAAATCAGCTAGCTCCTCTCTCAAAGAAACTAACACCTCCACCTGAGACAAGCAGATCTCACACTCTCTATCAACATCGACAGCCTTTTCTGATTTTAGCTTGATCAACTCCATTCTAATGGACAAGAAGTTCTCACAAACAGTGGGTGGAACTGACAAGGTCTCAAGCTCTAGCTTAGTCTGCTCCAACTCAGCTCTCACTCCATCTAACTCACTCAACTGCTCATCACTCTTGGCTCTCAGCTCAGCTATACTAGATAAATGGGATGGGCAGTCTACACAAGGTGCGGCGATAGTGGCATGAGCATCTTTTAGCTCCTGCTGAGCGCTTTCAAGCTCAGTGGCCAAAGCGTCTCTCTCATCTACTCTCTCTGTGTACCTGGACTTAAGGGTCATCAAGTCACACAACAACACCTCACAGTTTGGGCACTCAACACTATCACCCAAGCAAGGGGAAGAAGACAGACTCTCAATCTTGCCATTCACCGTGGCAAGCTCACTCTCAAGCTCATCTATCCTCTTCTTAGCCCCTCTAAGCAGTTTCTCCCGATACTTCAACTCCTTACGGTTCTGTTCTAGTAAATTAACAACTTCTTGTTCATAGGATGATACCTTCTCATCGTCGTCATCGTCGGAGGAGTCGGAGGAGTCCTTTTCTTTCTTTTCCCCAAGAGCCATTGAGCAGAAGCTCTTGTGGGGTCTTCGGCTGTCACGTGAGCGTCTCTTCGGCTTCTCCCCGAAGGCCATGAAACAGAGACCCGTCGGATCGTCCCTGTCCTTCCCCTTCCTGATCACGATCTCTTCATCACTCGAACTCGAAGATGAGGAGGAAGACGAGGACCTCTTGGAGTAGCTTTTCTCCATCTTGGCAAAGAAAGCCTTGTCTCGCTTATTGTTCTCACGCCTGTAGTCCTTCAAAGCCTTTCGAAAGAATCTCGTCTTGGGCTTGCCCTTCGTGGAGTTGTCGTACTTGTCGGAGTCGTAGGAGTTGCCGCCGGTTCTCTTCTTGTAATTCTTCTGCTTGGGGCAGTCGGCAATGAAATGACCTGTATCACCACACTCAAAGCATCCGGATTTTGTGTCGTGTCTCTTAAACATTCGCTTATCATAGACACGTCGCACCCGGTTGTTAAACAAGCACAGATCATCATCTCTTAGAGTATCAAGTTGTTCCTCAGAGATACACATAAAGGAAAAGGCAGTACAACTCATGGCATTAGGATCAGTAGACAGTGTCGCAAGTGCTAGAGTCTTTGAGGCTGAACTAGTGAGATTTGATCTCAACTGGATATCGACCTCTGAGGCCTTGAGCTTACTAAAAAGCTCTGCGACGGTAGAGGTATCATAAGACACGCTCTCAACAATAGAAGAAACCTTGATCTCCCAGATCTTAGGGTCCAAGGTATGGAGTACCTTAAGCGCATGTTCATGATCTGAGACCAGCTGATCATGCTCGGCCTTGTTAACGCGAAGCTTGTTAATGATCGATTGAAAACGACCAAACAAAGCCTCAACAGTCTCACCCGGCTTCTGTGAGAAATTTTCATACTCACGCCGGTAGGTCTGGTAGAGCCTAGCCTTGACCTGAGCTGTCCCCCCATGGTGTGCCTGGAGGGTAGCCCAGATCTCTCGAGCAGTGGTGAGATGGCTAACACACACTCAAACTCACTAGAACCTAGACCAGAAAATAAAATGTTCACCGCTTTACTATTATCTTGATGCTGTGTAACTACATCTACAACATTATCCGCAGCAATAGTCACTATGGTGAAAGTAGGATGAACACAAATCTCCCATATGTCCGAGCTCTGGCTCATAAGGTATGCTCGCATGCGAGTCTTCCAATAAGTGTAGCCAAAGGCTTCTAGGGACGGGATTTTACCAGAAGACGTCATGGTCACTTCCTAGGTTTAGAATCGGTTAAGATATGAGAAAACCCTAACCTCGCTCTGATACCACTTGTAGGACCGAAAGTAGCGACCAGAGGGGGGGTGAATGGGCGCCTAAAATTTCTTGCTAAATTATATCCTAATCCCAACACCCAAACAAAATTAACCAGATAAATAATATTAGCAAAGCAAATTACAGGAACTAAAGTTGTCTAGCCTAAAAATAACCGGTGTCTTAATTGAAAAGATATTAAAGATAAACTAAAATAAAAATACTGCAGTAAATAAAAACACCTAGAGAAATCACGAGATATTTATATTGCAGTCTAGAAATAAAATACTAATCAAATGAGTAAGGCATGGATAATTTAAAAAATTAATTCAGAACTAGACCTAAAAACTATCACGTAAAAATTAGATTAATAATAATATTTTAAAAAAAAATTAAATAAAAATTGCGAGATAATTAATAAGCAGATTTAAAATAATGTCTAGCAGATAAAAATTATCTACGAAACTAATAAAACAAATTTACTGCTAATTAAAAGAGATGACTATTTATTTAACTAGCTAGCTAAAAAATAGGTGATTAAATCTACTTACCTGCATGTCGATCTGTGAAAAATACTGCGCCGTAAACAAAACTCGTCGTCGTCGGCCGAACAACAATTCCTGCACAAGCTATGCCGCAGCACTCGCACCACGGAAAATCGAGCCAAAAGCTGCCTACCGTGCTCTTGTGAAACGTGCAGGAGGAGAAAAAATTGCCAGGGGCCTGTAGCATTCCGTGAAGCCTGTTGCTTCTGTACTCCCGTGGGGCCCGTGCTTGAGGCTTAGCTGGTGGCTTGGCCTTGTGCCTGCACGCGCTGCTACTGCTCGGCCGCCATGCCTTGAAGTCTTTTGCCCACTGAAAACTACGCCGAAGAACGTGTCAAAACAGCTTTCGGCGCTGGGTCTTGCCAGTCGTCGTTGCTACAGCCAAGACTCCACGGACGAAGGCAACAATCACACGCCGAAAGAAATTAACATCCAGTGGAGGAAATTTTCTAGCCGATCACGGTAGCGGCAAGAAACAAAAAAAACGGCGAATATAAAACTGGACTGTAGATTGATCTGAGGGAAAAGAAAACATTCATCCTATCCCCGGGGGTAGGGGCCTATTATAGGCGACTCCTAATACATGAAAAGACTAATTTATCCCTAGGGTAAATTAACACTGACTCTAAAATAAATTCCAAAAATTACTAAAATAATCTTAGAAAAAATCACCTGACTCAAATAAAAATATTCTGAACTTAAAACTAAATATTAATATCCTAAAAACAAAATAATCATAGGTTGTCAGTTTTGCGCCGAAACCCGGATTGGGCTGAACCGACCCCGCAGCTTCCTCAGCTCGGCAGTCGCTCGCCGCCCGTGTACCTGAGTCAAACCCAGTCAACAAACCAATGGATCCTCTATCGCTCCTAGCCCATGTACCCGGATTGGGCCAGCCCGACTCCGCGACTTCTCTGCCCGGTTGTCGCTTGCTGCCCGTGTACCTGAGTCACACGCGCCTCAGACACGACAAGTCTTCATGTCTCTTCCTTTGACTTCTATTAACAATCACTCATCATATCTTGAGTATCAAACCCATGTTCTTCAACATGGTTTCTCATGTGACCGGGGACGGGGCGGCGATGGCGGTTCCAGAGGTGCCGGCGGTGAAGGCGGTGGGGTCCTCAGGCGACGGCGAGCAGTGGCTAGAGTGGAAACAGGGTGGTGGCACTAGACTACCCTACGGGCGCTCAGAATTGGCGAAAATGGAGGGCTCTCGGGATGCCTGGAATGCAGTGGACGCCGGGGCTTTATAGGGGTCATCGGTGGGGTCAATGAAGGACGTAATCAGGAGAAACTGAGGAGTATTTCCCCATTAACGCTGGTGAGCTCTCAACACGCAGGTACGGTGAATCGGGACGCGATTGGGTATGGGTACAGAGGGGAATTGATCACCAGAGATCGGGGAGCCGAGTTATGGCGTCAATTTCATTGATGGCGTCCGGCGGTGGCGGAATCCGGTGGCTAGAGTTTTGGCCGGCGTTGGGGGGCTGGCAAGTGACGCGGTGCGAGGCTGAGGGTGATGCAGACGGCGCTGATAGATGGGTCCTGCGCGTGGGAAAGAGGAGCGGAGGCTGACAGGTGGCCAAGGTGGGGCGGAGGTGGGAGGGGGAGAGAGATGGGGCGGCGCCGATATATGGGTCCCGCATGTCAGTGAGGTCGGGTGTGGATTGGGCCGGGTTGGAGAGAGAAACGAGGGAGGTGGCCCAAAGGTATTTAAAACTATTTTTCCAATTAAAATAATTCTATAAATCCATTTATAAAATATGAGCTCTCAGTAGAGTTTATAAAAATTTATAAAAACTCTCAAAATATATTTTGGCCTTATGAATGTAACATAATTTTCTCAGCTCAAAATTTGAATTATTTCTTCATGTTTTCATTTATTTGGACATTTTCAGTTTATTCAAAATAAAAAATAATCCTTTCCTGTAAAAAATAAATTTCCTCCAAATTTTGTTTAGATGCCTCTTCTGGTCCAAACCCAATTTATTGACTTCAGCCAAGTAATTTTTTTGATTACTTTATTTTATTTTCCCTTAAGGTTTTCCAATTTATTTAACCATTTTATTATCCATGATTTATTCATTTAAAAATTTTGTTTTCTCCAATTTATTAATTTTAGAAAATTCAGGGTGTTACAATGAGTTAAGTTTTCTACTTTCCATTTTGTTGTGTGCCAACTAGAGTTTTTGCTCTGTTTCAACGAAGTGTGTTTGTCTCCTCCGTGTGCGTGTTCGCTCTGTATCAATCGGAGGCTAGTTCTCACTGTTTACTAGCAAAGCACCTTGTTAAGTGTACTTCCGAGGCTTGTTCTCTTCCCATAGATGAAGTCCTCAATGCAATCAATTTGTCTGTTTTCTGCACTTCGAAATATGAAGCTTAGTACTAGTTGCTAGTGCAGAGTATTTGTTCGGAGCCCGTAGAGAGAAACATACTCGTGTGAAGTACAGTAGTGTGAAGCCTGCTCGTAGGCACCTCATAGGAACCTAGTTGATGATATTACAATAAGTTGATGATAATACAATGAGATTAAGCAAGGAAACCTTCAGATTTAATTACTCAAACCAACAATCAATCTTAGAATTAAAATATAAAAGAGCATGCCCATGTAGTATGAAAAACCATAGCATGATAAATATCTTGAACTTAAAACGAATAATGAAATAAATTAAGATTTACACCAAAAGAGAATGGCAATAAATTATTATTCTATTAAATTTATAGCAAATTATTATGATTACGAGCTTGAAATAATCACTTCAAAACTATTTGTGGTTAAAAAGCCCCTACTTCTTACGTAAATCCTACATTCAGAAAGTAGACATAATGTCAAATTAAACATGATCAAAAGTATCCAAGAAACATCAAGGATGTACATGAACATGAACAAAACGAAGAACAACACATGTCATATAAGTTATCTTTGCTTGTAACCATAAAAGAAGTGGTCAAAAAATTACTTTTAATCAAATTAAAGTAGTATTAAATTGGAGATGGTTAGAATGCAAATTGTAAGGTTGTAATATTTTGTTTGCATCGAAAGAACTCCTATAGCAAAACTTCAGATAAAAACCACAATTTTCATGGCTCTAATATATTCTTGTTCCTCCATATGATCGGTACTTTTTTCTTGAAATATTAGTTTAATGAGTTAAATATTTAGTTAGCTAGATAGAAATAAACATTTATCAACATGATAAAGCACCAACCCACATAGGCATCCTGCATGGCTGCATATCCGTGGAAAGTTGTGATTGAAATACTACATTATAACCGATCTAATAATTCATAGCTATTAATTTGGGCATTACATTAACATATAGGACAATGTAGTTTCTAAAATGTAGTCCAAAAGGAATTCTAAAATATACAAGTAGTTCCACTGCACAGAGTGAGAAAAAAAAAGGCAACATTAATTAAAAATATAGAAGTAGTTCCACATTGAACATAGGCAAGCAATGTCTCGGAGCCACCCATCTCCATCCCAGCTGCTCCCCACGCGTCCAATCGGTTGATTTTCTAAATGTGTCAGCGGATTGTATATGCGTAATCAAATTTCTAAACCATACAACAGAAATTCACAACCCATACAAATAATATGGAAAATAGTCTTCACAATATCTTAAGTGCACTAACAACAATAAGATATTGAAATGCACAAATATGATCTACATTTGATGGTGTAAAGAAGTCAGTCCTAGAAGGTGAATGGATGTTCATTTGTTTAGCAGGTGTGGACCATTTATCTGTAAATGGACTGACTTCGAAACTTATCACGGAAGACCTTGAAACTTTGATCTTCATTACAAATATTAGGATTCTTTGAGCACATGATATATATTAGGCGTTATGTTTCATCACTGTAAAATCAACATGGTATACACGTTAAACTTGATTTCAATTTTTAATTATCAAAAGCAAAAAAAAGTTTAAGTGCTTCCAGCCAATAAGAAATAGTGCATACACCAGACAACCAAATGTTGTTGTATCTTGCAATATTTACAAGCAGATCCAACGATCTATATTTGAAATTTTAATTAAACCAGACTAAAGCTTTAAAAGTGTAAAAAAATACCTAGAAAAATGACTCTATTTGATGATGTTCTCAATATCAGTAAGACCATTGTAACATTTCGATTTCTGCAATGACCTTCCAACAGCAGGTTGGATTTATTATTCGCAATGGTAGAACCGATGGATAGAGAGAGAGGGGAGCCGGGGAGAAAAAAAACGGCGCCGAGTCCGAGCTCCAGAAACCACAGTGCTCACCGGGGGACACCAGCAAGCAAGGTACGAGCCGGTGGATAGAGAGAGAGGGGAGCCGGGGGAGGAGCACAGTGCTCACCGGCAAGCAAGGTATGCGTCATCGCCTGGTGTCGCGCACGCACCGTCGTCTGGCGTCACGCACGCGTCATCGCCAGTTGGGGATTCAATCCACTCCCGGCCCGGGCTGGCAAAAAAGAGGAAATTGCGCCGGGTTACAATCCCACTGTGCTTAAACCGAACGAATAATTTTTCATGCGCTGGAAATTTTACCAGGCCGGGATGATCCCGGTGGAATTCGGCCCAACCTCTCATTCCCTGCCAAAACGAACAGGGCCTTACATGGTCACGCCACCCTCACCCGCTGGCACTACAGAGGATGACACTGTTAATGCAAATGGCGCAAGGCAAACAGCCAGCGTTTGATTCTCTCATATATATATGGATGGCATACATAAGGAAAGCTACACAAGTCAGGGAGACGCAGCTCCAAGGAAAGAAGAGAGAATCAGGGAAACATATTCTAAGGAAACTTAATTCCATGTTTAACATCCCCCCTCAATCTGGACGGTAGGGACTTAAGTTCAGATTGTGCCTCAGGTGCACAAAAGAAGTATTCGGTAAAGGCTTTGTCATGATATCAGCAATTTGATCCTTCGATGATATGAACCGAACATCAAGTTGGCGAGATGAAACACGCTCGCGCACAAAATGGTAGTCAACCTCAACATGCTTCATGCGACGATGAAAAATAGGGTTGGCTGATAAATATGTGGCGCCAATGTTGTCGCACCATAAGACAGGCGGTCGCTGTTGAGAAATGCCGAGTTCACGCAATAGAACTTGGAGCCAGATTATTTCAGCAGTGCAGTTTGCCACAGCTTTGTATTCAGCCTCAGTGCTAGAGCGGGAAACAGTTGGCTGTTTTCGAGAGCTCCAAGAAACAAGATTGCCACCAAAAAAGATAGCATACCCGCCTGTGCTACGACGATCATCAAGATTGCCAGCCCAATCTGCATCTGAAAAGGCACTGAGAAGTGAAGTACCAGACTTAGTGAGGCACAAGCCAATGTTCGCAGTTTCTTGTAGGTAGCGCAATATACGTTTCACAGCTGCCCAGTGTATTGTAGTTGGTGCGGAGAGAAACTGACACACGCGATTAACACTGAAGGAGATATCCGGCCGTGTGAAGGACAAGTACTGAAGGGCACCGACAACACTCCGGTAGCGTGTGACATCGGCAGCAGAAAGAGGAACACCACTGTGAAGAAGTAATTTGTCACTGGGTAGCATAGGAGTTAAAACCCCTTTAGATGCAGCCATATTGGTGCGCAACAGAAGGTCTTGAATATACTTGTGTTGCGTCAAAACAAGTCCTTGAGCAGTGTGATGAACTTCCACACCTAGGAAGTAAGAGAGAATGCCAAGATCTTTTACTGCATAATCGCCATGAAGTTGATGAAGTAGCCGATCAGTTGCTGATGAAGAAGAGCTGACAATTATAATATCATCAACATATATAAGCATATACATCTGAATGCCCCCTTTATTGAAAATGAATAGAGAAATATCAGCTTTTGAAGGTTGAAAACCCAACTGCAAGAGTGTGGAGCTGAGGCGAGAAAACCAAGCTCGCGGGGCCTGTTTTAGCCCATAAAGAGACTTGTCCAACTTGCAAAGATGGCGAGGATAAGTCGGATCCACAAAACCTGGAGGTTGTCTCATATAAACATCTTCGTGAAGAAAACCATGTAAGAAGGCATTTTGAATATCAATTTGTCGAAGAGACCATCCACGAGATATGGCTAACGATAACAATAGTCGAATAGTAGTGGGTTTCACCACTGGACTAAAGGTATCATCATAATCAACCCCATACTGTTGTTTGAATCCTTTTGCTACCAAGCGTGCTTTATATCGATCAACAGAACCATCAGGCTTGTGTTTGAGTTTAAAAACCCATTTGCAGTCAATAACATTGAGATCATTATTTGGAGGCACAAGATGCCATGTCTTGTTCTTAGTAAGAGCTTGAAATTCGTCATGCATTGCAGTACGCCAGAGGGGATCCTTCAAGGCAGCAACATGCGATAAGGGTTCTTGACTGGATGTCCGGATTGCAGAGTAGGTGACTGTCCCATCTGTTCGACGTTTTGGGCATCGTACATTGTGTTGCAACCGTGTGCCATACTTATGAGCAGGAGGTACATTTGATAGTCCGGCAGGTGGCGGAAGCAAATCAGCAGAAACCCGAGACTCCGGGTCACTCGCATGTGATGGTGCAGCACCAGACATTTGGGCGGGAGTAGGTGCTGCAATTGTGTCAGCAGATAGGAGCTGGTCAGGCGGTGATTCTGGAGACAAACAGCCAGCTGCTGGAGACGGCAAATCCTGAGACACAGCAGCATTGCATGGTAGGCGCGCAATAATTTCAGGCGTTCTGTCCGGAGTACAGACCGCAGATTGGTGCGCCAATTCTTGATCCGAGGTAGCTTCATTAACCGGATTTTCTGCAGGAAAGTTTGCTGCGGCCATAGAATTAATAGGTGACAAAAAATGCACAGGGTCATTATTCAAATTAAAACTGCTACTGCTCGGAATATTTGTGTTATCAATAGTAGCTGATGGAATGTTTGAAAAAGGGAATATGGATTCATCAAAAATTACATCCCGTGAAATATAAACACGGCCAGAATCCAAATCAAGGCATTTGTACCCCTTATGAAGAGCACTATATCCAATAAAAACACAAGCTTTTGAACGGAAGGAGAGCTTATGTCTGTTATATGGTCTGAGATAAGGCCAACAGGCACAACCAAAAATTTTGAGCATGGAATAGTTAGGTGAAACTTTGAGGAGGCGTTGCAATGGAGTAGAGTTGTCAATGACTCGAGTGGGAAGTCGATTAATGAGATAAGTGGCTGTCATGAAGGCTTCATCCCAAAATTTAATAGGTACAGATGCATGGGCGAGAAGGGCAAGTCCTGTTTCAACAATATGTCGATGTTTACGCTCAGCGGAGCCATTTTGTTGGTGAGTGTGAGGACAGGAAACGCGATGCACAATACCAAGGGTTTGAAAAAATTTTGTATGAAATTTTTGATATTCCCCACCCCAATCTGATTGGACACATTTTATTTTGGTATCAAGAAGGCGTTCGACATGAGCTTGAAATTGGGAGAAAATGCGTTGAGCATCGGTTCTATCATGCATCAATAAATCCAAGTGAATTTGCTATAGTCATCAATAAAGCTTATGTAATACTTATACCCACCAACAGATTGGGGAGCAGGACCCCAAACATCAGAGAAAATGAGTTCAAGAGGTGAAGTAGAACGGTGAATGGAATTATTATAAGGTAATTGATGGCTCTTCGCTAATTGACATGCATGACAAACTAAAATTTAGACTCCTTGACATATGGTAGTTTATGAAGGTGTAAAATAGACTTGACAACTTGATCTGAAGGGTGGCCGAACCGAGCATGCCATTGGGCCGGGTGCATAGTGGTACTAACAAGGGCTCTTTTGAGAGAAGCAACATCAGATGGCTTGATGGGGTAGAGACCAGACTCACATCTTCCTTCCAGAAGGGTTTTCCTCGTTGCTCGGTCCTTAATAAGGAAATGAAAAGGGTGAAATTCAAAGAAAATATCATTATCACGAGAAAGTTTATGAACTGAGAGTAAATTTTTGGAAATTTCAGGAACATGTAAAACACGATTTAGATTAAGAGAGCGAGCAGCAGTGTTAATTGAACAAGAACCAAGATGCATAATTGGCAAACCTGCTCCATTACCAACTTGTACTGTGTTGCTGCCATGATATTGTTCCCGCAAGGCGAGGCGATCAAGATCACTAGTGATGTGGTCCGTAGCCCCTGTATCACTATACCAATTTGGATCAACTTGATAGCCACTTGTAGCAGCCACAGCAGCAGAAGGGCCTTCCTCTTGATAGGATTCATCCATGCGATGCCAACACTTGATAGCTGTGTGACCAAATCGACCACAGATCTGACAGCGTGGGCGATTGGTGTGATCACGGCTGGCCTGATCACGACCACGTCCAGATTGGTCACGCATCCTGGTGGGCTGACCTCTGCCACCACGAGAACGACCACGTCCTTGAAAACGTGACGATCCGCCACGCCCAGCAAAGTTGGCCGAAGCACCAACATGAAGGCGTGTCTCAGCTTGGTGTTGGAGTTGGCGAGCTTCAAAAGACATGAAGTAGGAATACACATCATCAAGACTGAGAGCTTCACTCTTGGTTGTCATGGACGTAACAAATGGATCATAGTCAGAGCCTAGTCCAGCCAGGAGATATGCTATGACTTCATCATCACGCAGAGGTGCACCAGCAGCAGCAAGCTCCGATGCAAGGCCCTTCACTTTGCGGAAGTAATCAGCAGCGGGGAGATCCCGCTTCTTGGTGGTAGCGAGATCAATCCTGATCTGGACGGAGCGCGCACGTGTAGCGGAGGAGAACATACGTTGTAGAGTGTCCCATGCCTCCTTGGAGGTTGTCGCGGACACAACATCGTGAAGTATTTCTTCTGTCAGCGAAGAGAGGAGGCCACTGAGGACCTGCTGATCTTGATCATACCACCGGTCATATGCCGGATTGGGCATGAGATCGACACCAGCATTTGTCGAGGAAGCAACGTGTGTCGGTGGTGCCGGGATGGATCCATCAAGAAAGCCTATCAGCTTTGTACTCCGTAGATATGGGAGGAGTTGAGCACGCCATAGAACGAAATTGGTTTTTGTGAGACGTATAGTTACCGCATGCTGGATCGGAATAGTAGGAAAAATATGTGAAGTAGTAGAGATGGTGGAGGAGGTGGAGGTGGAAGAAGAAGACATGATCGGCTCCTTCAAGAAAAATTTCTTGGCTCTGATACCATGTTAATGCAAATGGCGCAAGGCAAACAGCCAGCGTTTGATTCTCTCATATATATATGGATGGCATACATAAGGAAAGCTACACAAGTCAGGGAGACGCAGCTCCAAGGAAAGAAGAGAGAATCAGGGAAACATATTCTAAGGAAACTTAATTCCATGTTTAACAGACACGACGAACGCATAAACCCTAGCAGCATGGAGAAGACGAGGCGAGGGAATATGTAGGTGATTAGGTTTACCAAGGGTTTTGTGGGATACAGGATTAAGCGTTGTTGGGATGGCCTTGCGGGGAAATGTGATGTGCTGCATGCTTACACTACTGATGGAACGAGTGAGATAATCTAGATAGTTGATGAATGATTAAGTTTTAGTTGATGGTAGATGATGGTAGAGATATAAGGGTAGAAATAGTTGATCATCCAAATAGGACCACCAAGTCGCCAACAAACATGGCCTCACAAATATTAAATACTTGTTGACAAGTGCCCTTTTCTGAAAGAATATGACGTGAGAACTAATAATCGCCATGCTATGTTTTCAGGGCATGAATTGACAAATGACAAAGCAGTTAGTATTTCGTTAATATTTACATGAAATTAACAATAAGGTCTCAAATATGTCTCAACTTTTGTAGGGGTGACATGAGCTTAACATTGTCATGTGAATACATATTATTCAACTATTTGTGAAAATTTTTGATTAGCTACTATTTACATAAACTGTTATAGACATTCACAAAAGAGGTAGTGTGTTGGTGTTATAGACGTTCAGAAAAGAGGCAGTATATTGGTCCTATGTGTTGCTTAATTCGCAACTACTGTCTTCCCTTCACAAACATCACATACAATGGAACCAAGGCCTTCACAGTATGGACACTTCATGTCTTCACCAACCCACTCCAAAAACTGCATTTTGAGATGTTCACAGAAAGATGTGTATCAGAGAAGAAACATCATACTTCTATTAGCTATGTGATGCGGTTGCGCAACTGGGACTGTAGCTTACCTGTGGTTCAATGTTCGGCTCACCTGTTCCATCACATTCTGCAGGAAGAAAGAAGAGTATTATCAGTAATCACAATGTTGTGGGTCGTGGGAGATGCTCATTTATTAGTACAAGTACAGTACAGTACAGATGTTTTACAGATTGTGCACGAAGCAGCGAATTTTCGTACCTACGCACATGAGGCGGCCTTCACCTCGACAAGAGACGCACTTCGTTGATGCGGCGGTAGCGCTGCTGATTGGTTTATTCTTCTTTGTTAGCCTAGATGGGTCTTCCCACCTGTTTTCACCGATGAGAAACACTCTATGTTCGGACAAATCTACTCCTGCGACACCATTTCCTTTTACAACAGTTTGTTGAACCTCTGAAATTTCTGTAACGGTGGGAATAGCTGCTCCGTTTATGTCATCCTAGAAAAAGAAATTTGCATCAGAATCTCATATATGTATAAATGTGTCGTGACTACAGGTTGCTTGTCGCTTGAGCCTTTTGTGTATGCAAAGTAAGGACGATAGGATGAGTATATATATTTTGTCAATAAACCTCTAAGAACATCAGGACATACACCAAAAAACACAATAAATCAACATACTAAGCAATCAAGCCTTGTAATCTGATCTTCTAACCTACTCGAGATATATACATCTTCACAGGTACACTACATTAATACAAGAACACGACATGAGTATTACTCTTTTCAAAGTGACCTGAACTTGTACAAACTCTACGTACCATCCACTACCGGAAATCCGAAATTTGCCAGAGTGTTCAAATTTTTGCCCAGTGTATTATGTCGGGCACTCGGCAAAGATAGGTTTGCCGAGTGTTTTTTAAAAAACACTCGGTAAAATATAAACACTTGGCGAATCAATTGTTTGCCGAATGTTTTTTGAAAATACACTCGGCAAAAATCGGTACTAACGGACGTCTTAACGATGTGCTTGCGCGGGAAAAAATTGGGGGGTTTGCCGAGTGCTTTTCAAAAAACACTCGGCAACCCAATATTTTTTGTTCGATCCTATGTGATGTTTCCTATTTGATTTATCTTGAAATTTTTTCTACACTCTAAATACAACATATATTATTTCATGTAAACATTTCGTATTTTTTAGTTCAGTTTTTTATTTTTAATTTATTAAGTATGTTTCTAGGATTTAAAATGAAATAGGTGAAAATTGAACTATAAGTACCTAAAATAATGAAATAAAAATTATATAAAAATCATATTCATATTTATTAGTATATTTTGAGTTCTTATACACTAAATTGAAATAAATTTTGAAAAAAAACTAGGTTGCGACACTCAATCGACAATATAGAGCTTAATTGTTTTTTAATTCTAAAAACAACAAATGAAATCTGAAAAATATGAGACTTGTCATGGTGTTATAAGATGATATATATATTGTGATAAAAATTAAAAATGTTTCGAGAAAGTTGTGATGTAAGATATTAAGAAATCGAAGATTCTGTGAGGAGTAATTAGGGATTAGAGAAGAGTTGCGATATGTTTGAAAGCAAATAAATAATTAAATTTTTGTTTGAACATGAAACTTTTTTTACAATAAAAATACAATATACCATATCTAATATAAAAAATAGTATTTTTCTGGGTCAATTTACTATTTTTAATTCATTAAGTGTATTTCTAGGATTAAAATAAAAATAGGTCAAATTTGAATTGTAAGTGCATTAAATAATAAACAAAAAATATATAAAAAATTATATTCATGTTTTAAAGTATATTTTTAGTTCTTATCCACTAAATTGAAATAAATTTTGAACAATATTGGTTGCGACCCTCTATCGACAACATGGAGCTTAATTGTTTTTTAATCCTAAAAAAATCAAATTAAGTCTAAAAAATATTATACTTGCTATGGTGTTATGATATTATACGAAGATACTATGATAAAAAATTCAAAATGTTTCAATAAAGTTATCACATAGAGTGTTTAGACATTAGCGATTTCGAGAAGAGGAATTAGGGTTTAGAGAATAAATGAGATATGCTTGAAAGAAAATTGATGATTAAATATTTGTATGAACTTAAAACTTTTTTTTCAATCAACATACAAGGTATCTTGTCCCATGAATTTTTTTGGTATTTTTCTAGATCAATTATCTATTTTTAATTCATTAATTATATTTCTAGGATTTAGATTAAAACATGTCAAGGTTGAACTAAGAGTGCATAAATAATAAACTAAATTATCTAAAAAAATTATATTTATGTTGTTGAGTTTATTTTTAGCCGTTATCCACTATAGTTTCACATTTTTTGTCAAAGAAAAAGATTGTAAAACAAATTAAACAAATTTTTTTAAAAAATCTTTGCCGAGTGCCAAATTTGGGGCACTCGGCAAAGATCTCATGTTTGCCGACATAAAATTTGTTTCCCGCACTCCTCTTCCCGCAAAATTTCAAAATTGGCGCTAATATTTTCAAAATTTTCACATACATCATTTTAAATACTCCTCGCACTCCCTTCTCCCTCTTCCCTCCTCCCTCCTCTTCCACCTTCGGCAGGACACCATGCCGCCATCGTCGTCCTCATGCTGCCATCGCCGTCCCATCTGGCTGCCGCCCCGCCCCTGACGCGACGCACCCCACCCTTGCCCCGTTTGGTCACCGCCCCGCCCCGTGCGGCCCAACCCCCGGCGCGGCACACCCCACTGCGCTGTCCCTGCAGCCCGCACTGCCCTGCCCGCCGCGCCATGGCATCATACCTGCCACGTATTTGACAAAATGTGTGTTCAGGACGTGAGTCCTGAGCTGCCTTTTTTATTTTCAGTTTTTATATTTACCAAATGCCAAACTTTGGGCACTCGGCAAAATGTCTGTCACATCCCTGTTATTCTTTTTTCTTTGCCGAGTGATGTATTTGGCACTCGACAAAAGCTTCGTCATGTGCCCGATAAAATACACTCGACAAACCTCTCTATGTCAATAACGAGTCCACCGAGTGCACTTCGCTGAGTACCACACTCGGCGAAGCATTTACCGAGTGCATTGTGGACTTCGGCGAGTGCCTAGGGCACTCGGCAAACAAATAGTCTCTCATAGTGATCTCAACTACTTTTGTATATTCACTACATGAAAAAAGTTCACTAAGTGCCACAGACACTCGGTGAACTTAACCCTTAAAAACACTCGGCGAAGTGTTTGCCGACTATTGCACACGTCAAACGGCACTCGACAAATAAAACCTCAGCAAATAGGGATTCGCAAAGTATTTTTCACTACATACGACACTCAATGAAAAAAAGTAACTTAACAACACATTTACGGACATGACACAGCTTTGCCAAGTGTCAAAATATAGCACACAACAAAGAAATAAAATAGAAAAAGTGGCACGACACGCAGCGACGACGCAGAGCGCCTAGATAGGGGGTGACACGACTCCATGGGACATTGGGGCGTGGCGACGACATGGCGCGCTTGGGTAGGGTGCAGCTACGACGCGCTATTTTTGGGTGAGGACACGACAACGGGAGACGGGGCGACGAGTGATGGTGCGTGGCACCGCAGGGCAGGGATGCGGCGACAGGCGACGAGTAACGATATGACAAGGTGAGGAGATGAGCGATGAGGCGATGGGGCATGATGACCAGAGGCGGAGAGTGCTGATGAATGACAGGGCGAGGCGGCCAGAGCGGACCAGCGAGGCGGCGGCGTGGCCAGCGCGGAGGCGATGCAACACAGCGACGAGGAGTCGATGGCTCGACAAGCTAACGAGGGCGGGGAGAGGAGGGGACGGAGCAGTAAAGCGTAGTCCACAGAGTGGGAGGGAACACGGTAAATTTGGCGAGAAATTTGTAAAAATTGGTGTTGAGCGCGAAAATTTTTGGCGGGAAGTCAATTTTTTGTTTGCCGAGTGTTTGCACTCAGCAAACCCAGACTGTTTGTTCACTACCTCGAATTTGGCACTCGACAAATATTTTTTATTTTTTAAAAAAATTATCATATTTATTTTTTCATTCCTTTTCTTCACAAAATTTGTGAACTTATAGTGGGTACGGACTAAAATAAACAAAAAACATGAATATAATTTTTTGATAATTTAATTCATTATTTTATGCACTTGTAGTTCAAAATTACAAATTTTAATTTAAATCCTAGAAATATAATTAATAAATTAAAATAGCTATCTGACCTAGAAAAATACTATTTTTTCATGGGATAAGATACGATGTATTTCGATTATATAAAAATTCAAATTTAAATAAATATTTAACCATATATCTGCTTTCAAATCTAACTCATTTCTTTTTAAAATCCTAATTCATCTTATAAGAATGTTTGGATTTCTTAATATTCCATGTGATAATTTTCTCAAAATATTTTTAAATTTTTATCATAGCATCTGAGTATCATATCATAATAGTATGATAAGTTTCATGTCTTTTAGTTTTCATTTGATTTTTTATAATTAAAAAACCATTAAGCTACATGTTGCTGACGAGTGTCCTAATTTAGATTTTTCAATTTAGGAGAGAATAACTAAAAATAAAATTAAAAATATTAATATGAATTTTATATAAATTTTGGTTTATTATTTCATTTACTTGCAGTTCAAATTTGACTCGTTTCAATTTATATGGTGGAAACACACTTAAGAAATTAAAAATAGTAAACTAACTTAAAAAATACCAAATTTTTGCATGAGATAAGCTATTTCGTATTTTGAATATATAAAAAAATTAAAGTACAAAAAAACTAATCATCAAATTGATTTCAAACCTAACTCATTCCTTCACTAAAACTTATTTCCTCTCCTCGATAATCTTAAATTTCTTATCATCATACATAACAACTTTTTCGAAACATTTTTTAATTTTTTATCAAGGTATATATGTATCATATCATAACACTATGATAAGTTTCATGATTCTCACACTTCATTTGATTTTTTTAGAATTAAAAACTATTAAGCTCCACATTGCCGATAGAGTGTCACACATAGATTTTTAAAATTTTATTTTAATTTAGTGCATAAGAAATAAAAATATACTAAGAAATGCGAATATGATTTTTCTATAATTTTTGTTTCAATTTTTTAGGCACTTGTAGTTCAAATTTCACCCATTTTAATTTAAATCCTAAAAACATACTTAATGAACTAAAAATAAAAACTGAACTAAAACATATACATGTGATAATATATGTTTTATTTTGACCGTATAAAAAATTTCAAAATAAAACAAAATTTGAAATATCATATAGGCTCGAAACATGATTGCACACAAAAAATCGGTTTGCCAAGTGTTCTTTTTTAAAAAAAACACTCTCCGCGACTGTCTTTGCCGACAGTTTTTCAAAAACACTCAGCAAACCTTAAAAAAAATTGCCCGCGCAAGCATACTCAAAAAACACTCGATAAATCTGTATTTACTGAGTGCCCAAAATAATACCCTCGGTAAAATTTTCGACATTCGGCAAATTTGGATTTTTCCGTAGTGATATTCCATTGATACAAATCTAAAAGATTATGATATATTTTCCTAGTAGTGTATTTTTTCACTGAGAGGAAGCAAGCAATAATGATAACGTTTGGTTGTATGGACTAAAGTCCGTGTCACATCGGATGTTTATACATTAATTTAAAACATTAAACGTGAACTAATTATAAAATTAATTGCAAAATCCGAGGATTATTCACGAGACAAATTTATTAAGACTAATTAATCTATGATTAACAAATATTTACTATAACATTACATTGTAAAATCATGGTATAATTAGGTTTATTAGATTCGTCTCATAAATAATCCACGGATTCTAAATGAGTTTTATAAATAGTTTATATTTAATACTTCAAAATAACATTTAAACACCTGACGTGACAAGACTAAACTTTTAAACTAAAAAACAAACGGTGGCTAATGAAGCATGGAGCATATGGTAGGTAGCTTAGCTCACATTTCTTTTCGGGTTCTGCCCAGTCTGTCCTGTAAATAACCTGTCAAGTAGATCCGATGTCATCACTCCATTCTCAGGAATACCTACAGCTGCCTGCAACAGAAAGAACATGTATACATAAGTTTGTATTGGCTCAGCCGCTTCTATCTGGAATTATACGTCTTACTTGGTGAAGATGAAGCCGTGACCTACTGACCTGCCATGTCTTCACAGCTCGTTCGGTGCCGGATGAGAAACTGGAGAACTCCATATCTTCTTCACCCGAATAATAACCAAGCTTTTCCAGCGCTTCCTGCATCAGGAACAGTGGACATGAAATTATTTATACTATTTGCTAATCTTGCATTAAGAATCTATGCAGAAGCAATACGAAAGGCTCACCAATAATTTATACAACCAAATTTAAGATTTCTTAAAATTTGTTAAAATTAAGGTAGGTTTGGTACCACTCTACCTCTGATAATAAAGTAGTTTAATTTTTTCAGTCCAAAATAAAAATTAGATTACAAAACTTTCAATTTATCTACGATCTAAGATTAAGATTTCGTATACCTAAGTTTAACCGGCTCTAAGAAATATTAAATCTCCAAAAATGGTAATCCAGAGCAACTTAGTCATATACTTTATTACTTTATTTTATTATAAAACTATAGATCCAATATGATTTTTGGAGCTGTACCAAAATAACCTATAGTTGCTACCAGTGGCTACTCAGGATCCGGTCTCGGATCAAATACACAACCAGTTTTGGCAAGTTTATCTACCTAAAAATGAATTACAATTACGACAGTTAGCAGTTTCAACCGCCACGCAAGTCCGTTGCAACTTGCAACTGAACAAACAGCCGGTGGCGCGTCAGCTCAGTCACAATTGATGCATCGCGAATCCTAGCCAGAACGAGAGGTGCACGACAACGCTGACCTGCATCGCGCGCACGTCCACCCCTTCGGAGCCCACCCTCAGTGTCATCCTCCCACCGCCACTTTTCGCCGTGGTCTTCTCCACGACCACTCCCTCCTTCCTCACCTCGACCTCCACCTCCTCCTCCACCGGCGCCGGCCTGCTGGGCGGCGGCACCGCTGGAACGGCGGGAACGGGCGCGGGCGGGGTAGCGGGCAAGGCAGATGAGGCCGCGGCGTGCACGGCCAGCAGGGGGCCGTCCTCGAGCGCACCGAGGCGGAGGCGGAGCGCCGCGATCTCAGCGAGGAGGGACTCTCGCTCGGTGCGCCAGCGCGACTCCTCCCGGAGCCACCGCTGCTCCTCCCGCAGCCAGCGATGCTCCTCCCGCAGCCACCGCGCCTCCTCGCGCTCCTCCCACGTCGGTGGAGGAGATGCGGAGCACCGGAGGAGCACAGCGCGGCGCGGGAGGCCGGGCCTGTGCCGCTGGCGTTGGAACGAGGAGACGAACGGGAAGGCAGCGCTGGCGATCATGGTCGGCGTCGCGACGAGGAGGCGACGGCCGCCGCGGTGAGCTTGGGGAGCGATGAGTGCGGAAGACGAAGTGATGCGCGGGGAGCGAGGAGATTAGCTGTGGATATTTCTCAGTATCCGCATGTGAACGGCCCAATCGTCGTTCCCGAAGAATTCCTACAAGGAATGGCGTCAGGCACCAGTTTTTTAAGCTGAAGTTTACTGAAAAAATCTGTGTCGGATATTGTAAATACGGGAAGAATTCTTTATCCTATTTCTATTTAGCCTTAGCTCTAAATATAGTACAATTTTAATTCGCATATTTTAACTTAGAGCTCGCCTAATAGGCTCTCTAAACTGTTTTATCTTTTTCTTTTTATACATGAACAAAAGCTACCGAATACCCATTTTTCACACTGAGTGATAAGAAAATGTGTCACCCGCAGCAGGACTGAAATTTTCTCAAAATAGGATGGGTACCGTTCTCACGGGATTTTTCCCGTAGAGTCCCGCGGACATTTGATTTTTTTTCGCGCTCCGTGTCATTTGCTGCAAGGGCAATGTGAGGCCCACGGGTAAAATTAGGCTTGGCAAGCTATCTGGCCCAACGAAATCACCGGACAGCAAGAGCAAAAACAAGCGCCACCCTGCGGACGACTGGTCTGCAAAAAGTCCTGATAGTTAGCGACCCAAAATAGAGGCCATTTGCAAAAATCCAAGCTACGACAGAAAAAATGGGCCCATTTGCGAAACTCCCAGCATACTTGGGCCTTCATGGTTTGATCCGGCCCTCTCTTCGCTGTCCACGACGAACCCACCAATTCGCGTCCATGGCCGCAGCCGCCGCGCCCGCAGACCGGCCGCGTATCCATCCGGGCACAAGAAAAGGCAGCATCAAACTGTCAGCTTGAGCTGAAGAATCCGATCACCACAGAACATATGTGCATACCTACTCGGTCACAGGTCGGTGGAATCTCGCTGTGCACGTCGATCTCCGCCGGATTAATGGCCGAATGTGTTTCTGATGGTGATAAAGCGGCCCGACGTGATGTAAAAAGAATGTAAACACGTTAGCACCAGATTCTATAGTACTTGAACAATAGTAATATTAGGATGAACCCAATAATCTCTTAAAAATTGAGAATTAGACAATTTTATGATCAATTTTTGAAATAAATAAATTATAACATCTATACGAACTAGCGTAAATAAATTTATTATACTAGTAGATTTGAACACAACAATCATGGTTTCACAAAACATTATCAATAACAGTACATAAAAATAACATACATATTGTATGGTAATTGAAGACGAGTCCGCGGTGGGTGCAATGTTGCTCCTGTTGGTGTCGGATCGCAGTACCTGACGGCAACCTATGGTAGATGTAGACGGAAGGCGAGCCATGATGACGAACTTGAGCAGTTGCGTGGAGCGCTTTCTAAAAATCTCATTCGCCCTCTCCCGGTGCAGGATCATAAGAACGAGAGGTTCTGGAGACCTGCTCTCCTGTTCGACAGTACACATCGATGGATGGAATAGAGTAGACTACGACGGCAGCACAACAAAGAGAAGACAACCAAAACCCTAGCATGGTTCTTGGTTTTGATCTATTGTATTTTCTCATGCTCGAATTGACCAGATATACAAGTATTTATATGGGAGCAACTAGATCTCGTGTCATGATCACTACAAGAAAACAAAAAATTTTCGTCGGCTATTTTATCTTCCGTCGGCCTAGAGGAGCCGATGGAAGTTAAGCTAACTTTCGTCGGCTTTTCACAGTGGCCGACGGAAGATAGAGGTATTTTTTCCCATCCGGTATAAATCCCTTAACTTCCGTCGGCCAGCATTAAAGCCGACGAAAATTAAAATTAACTTTCGTCGGCTTTAGATGTGGCCGACGGAAGTTAAGTTTCCAGCAGCGCTTTTTTTCCCAGGCCGCGCCCTATTTTTCTCAGCCGCGCCTTGTTTTAACTTAACCCTAGTTTTTTCCCTTCTCCTCTTCTTCCCCGCCGCCGCCTCCGCGCGACTACTTTCGCCGCCTCCCCGGCCTCCGCCCGCCTCCCCGGCCTCCCGCCGCCTCCGCCGCCTCCACCCGCCTCCCCAACCTCCCGCCGCCTCCGCGGCCTCCCGCCGCCTCCGCGGCCTCCGCCGCCTCCGCCGCCTCCCGCCGCCTCCGCCGCCTCTTCTACGGCGTCCTCGCCGACGCATTCCACGACACTCCTATCTGGTGCGGCGGATGCCGCCGGGGAGCACCGAGACGGCGCTGAACGCACTGCTCTCCCTCCTCCCCGACCACTCCATCGACCTCCTCTCCCAGGTCGACCTCCCGCTCCAGGTATCTTTTCTTCTCTCGACCTCCTCCTGTAGCATTTCATTGCGGATAGGGATTGAAAAGATCCGTTTCTTGGCTCTTCGCTACCATTCGTTCCCTAATATGACTTCTGTCATTACTCACTACAAGCACTTAAATTGGGGGAAGATTTAGTAGTTGGGAAGTCTGTATTTTAGTTTTTATTTGTAATTGTGAGGATGGCTTGCAGGTCTCCTTGGTCTAACAAATATGAGCCTCCTTTGGAAGATGGGACAGTTCCCTCTGAAGATATGAGGAATCTTGAAATTGAGGCAAATGAAGTTTTCTCTGTCTACCGTGACCAGTAAGATTTTTATACCATTTTATTGTATTTTCCATGCAGTAACGCCAAGCACGGACAACATGGAAGAATGTTGTTTCTTGTATCATGATGTTTCACTTTATTATACTGGTTGTGATATCTGTTATGTGCATGTAAAGCAAGTAATATGACCTCCCATTGACAATCAGGTATTATGAAGGTGGGATTTCTTCTGTGTACATTTGGGAGGATGAAGACAAGGGTTTTATTGCATGCTTCTTAATAAAGAAAGGTCTGCAGGAGTGCTCGCTAATATCTTATCAATTTGACCCGATAATCTGAAATTCATCAACTGGTATTTCTATTTGGTGGTTGCAGATGGACAAGGCAAAAGAGGGTACATCGCCAATAGAGATGTGACCGGAGGACTTGGGGAATCAACCTTTGTTGATTAAGCACATGAAGCATAAATCTGTAGTAGAAATGTAGAATATCGACTTGACAATCTTGATAGTATTAAACTAATATTATTTACATTTTTTGTCCTGATTACTGCAAAGAGAAGAATCGATGTAGTTATGCCTAGTCAGTACTGAGGATGTGTGTTTTGATAGTAATAAGGAAGTGGTGAATTGTTTGCAAATTTTCTTTTTTTTGGATTTTTTAGTTAACTTTCGTCGGCCAACATTAGCCGACGGAAGTTATTGGCCCGTCGACAGAAAAAAGAAAAAACAAAAAAAAATAATTTTCGTCGGCTAGGATTTGGCCGACGGAAGTTACCGATTTCCTGGTAACTTCCGTCGGCTAGGTTTGGCCGACGGAAGTTAGCTAACTTCCGTCGGCGGCCGACGGAAGTTAGCTAACTTCCGTCTACCCGCTTCCGTCGGCCAAATGCTGACGGAAGTTAGCCTTTTGCCGACGGAAGTTAGCTTCTTCCGTCGGAAAAGGGTTAACTTCCGTCGGCTTTGGCCGACGGAAGTTTCCTGGATTGTTGTAGTGGATCTCGATCTCAATCAAGTCGGTTTCCATATAACCATATCACGTAAACTTCGTCAAGTTCTCAAAAAGCAGAACAATAAAAGGAAAAACCACGTCCCTGCCAGACAAGGAGTCGGATTTCATGAAAACATGGTCAAGATCGGCAGGCTGACCCCTGATCCCCGAGTCCCAATTCGGGTCAGGCACTCGATAGTGTTGACCCTGACTCCCAGATTTTGGTTTGTATCTGGCACTCGAGAGTGCCGACTCTCGAATCCGACTCCTGACCACTCGATTTTC
Source organism: Zizania palustris (assembly GCA_019279435.1). Lineage (NCBI taxonomy): Eukaryota > Viridiplantae > Streptophyta > Magnoliopsida > Poales > Poaceae > Zizania > Zizania palustris. The sequence goes on along the minus strand of JAAALK010000285.1, from coordinate 56,167,338 downwards.
CTTTTCATGACATGGACCTTTGAGATTTATTTAGAAATTTCTGAAATATTCATATGGGTCTATCCCAAAATTCTAGCAATCCCCCACCAGATCTCAAATACCTATTTAGAGATTTGTATGATTCTCATTGTTGCTTGGTATACTAGCATTTCAGCGAGGACTGTTAAGTTGAACTCCCGCTTAGATCTTCAAGCTACACTCATCCACAACTTGAACAATGGACTATTTCTTGAATTGCAAGTTTTCTGCGAATGAGTTTCACTCAAGTCATAACTAGTAGCCTACCCCACGGGTGGAGTATATGTGTCGTAGTCCCTAGTCTCATAATGAGCTTACTAGAGATCACCCAAATCTTGTGGACTATGATGTTAAACTGTCAGACTTATATAGGTGTATTCTTTCAAAAATGCTTTGTAGGGTAGCATCTTCGCTAATTAAAGCTAATAAAATATATTAAGGCATAAATCTATCCTATCTTACAGTATCTGAGAGTATTGTATCTTTACTTAGAGAGGTTTTTGTAATTAATAATTACTCTCCTCAGTTAACCAATATCTTGTTTTTTCTAGGTCCTAATTCATGGGATATCCGATCACATAGGTTGGGTTACCACTATAGCAACTCATATGGGTCTCATACTATTGGGAATATGATCCTGGTTTCCCTCCCGAGTGGTTTTATCACCGGCTACCCAACAGACGGTCCTTCTCCGTAAGACTGGTGGTTAGGGGCCCTGAGTTCCTAAAAGTCTTGCAGTCAGGGAATCACCTCCCAACCATTGGAATTCAATGGTCGGCTTTGAAGGCTGGGTCGTTACTAGTCATCAAGCATAGAGGTTATTCTCAACAGTCATTACCCACCATTCGACTGATTTTCTTAGTCATTAGTAGGGTAATTTATCATCATTTGTAACCCTTGATCCCTCTTGTATAAAGGGACCAGAGGGAGCCTATAAAAGAAGGGGTCACGTGATGTTACATTAGAGAAGAGACGAAGATACACATACATCTCGAGATATACATTCTTCCTCGATTATACATACACAGGAGTATGCATATTATCCTCCGGGAGGCCTGAACCCGTCTAAACTTCCCGGGTTCTCTTTTTCCTCGTTCATCGAGGTAACCATTGAATCACCTTCACAACTCCTCCGTCAGACCTACACAAATCTCACTATGGGTGCCCCCATAGGCTATTGTTGTTCCCACACAACGACAGCTGACGCGCCAGGTAGGGGTGAAGTCTTGTGATCCACGGATCGATTCAATGGCAGTCATTTGCAAACTCAACACCAAGGTTCCAACTGGTGCCATGATCGCCTTTGGAAGTATGACTTTTGTTGGGGGAAATACTTCATCTTCAAGGTCTCTACAGTAACAAGACAAAGGCAATCTACTAAACCGAAGTTCCCGTATTAACTCCGGTTCAGTACGTGATCAAGTTTGAAGCATCAGTGCAGACTCCCGTTCAGAGTATAACTTCGAAGGTCAAATCTTCAGAGAGCTTATCTGGCAGCAAGGATGGAAGACTTATCTTCTTTCTTATTAGATTAGTATTTTACCATTTTAACCCTATTAGGGGTACCGAATAGTTTCCACTATGTCGGTTGTAATTAAGGGGTAAAAAGATCTTTTCCTTAAGATTTTTACCTATAAATACCCCCCATTTTACCCTGTAATGATCATCGAATACTCAGTTATTCAATACACAACTTCGAATTACTTCAAGCTATTATCCTATTCGGAGGCTTGAAATAGTTCACTTCATAAATACTTCGTTGTTAGTTTCCAATCTCTGAAAACCTGTTAGCGTAATCTTTACACCACCAGTTGGCGCCGTCCGTGGGGAATCTGGTCCAAAAAACTTTGTTCTCTACCAAGTTCTCAAAACCATGCCTCCCAAGCAGAGTTCAGGTGGTAGTCCTACTCGGAGGTCCCCTCGGACCTCCGGAGCAAGATCTTCGAACACAGTCGAGGTTGGAGGACCTTCGGTAATTCCTCCACCTCAGACTCCTGAAGGGATTCCCCTTCCTCAAGCATACGGAGTTCCTCCTCCAACTCCATCTATACTTCGGCCAGCCGGAGTCCCTTCTCCAGCTCCGATTCCGCTTCGAACTGATGCGTACAGTTCTCAAGACCCGGAAGATCCTTCCGGAAGAAATGAAGATGGTCTTGGCAACATGGCAACCTAGATGGCCAGTCTCCAAGCTGAAGTGGTGAGGTGGAGGCAAGAAGCCACAGATAGGCTTCATTCTCAGGCCACCCCGGTCATTTCCGAAGTGCCTCAAGACGACGATCTTCCTTATCCCGAAGCCCCAGAGAATGCTTCCTTTGATAGCGAGTCTCCGCTGCATCTCGAGTTACAGAAAGTGTGCTTCAACCCTAAGTTTAAAATTTCGAAGCTCTGTAAGTACTCTGGAGAGGAGGACCCCGGGGAGTTCTCTCGTTCTTATGCTTTGGCAATTGAGGCTAGTGGAGGAGTGCGAGACACCATGGCCAAGTGTTTTCCTCTTGCTCTCGAAGGGGTGGCTTTGCGTTGGTTTTGGTCCCTGAAGCCGAGATCAATTAGAACCTGGGAGCAATTAAGGAAGAAGTTCATAAGTAACTTTTGGGGTACCTTCGTACCCCCAATGTCTACGGGAAGTCTTTTCCAGGTGAAGCAGCTGCGTGGAGAAACTTTAAGACAATTTTTCAAGCGCTTCGCCCATATGAAGTCGCAAATACAGGGGCTGACTATGTCCTTCGTAGTTGATGCAGCTCAAGAGGAAGTTACCTGTTGGCGTAAAAGATTACGCTAACAGGTTTTGAGAGATTAGAAACTAACAAATGAAGTGTTTATGAGTAAACTATTTCGAGCCTCCGAATTGGATAATAGCTCAGAATAGTTCGAAGATGTGTATTGAATAACTTAGTATTCGATCCTTCTTACAGGGTGAAACGGGGGGTATTTATAGGCCCAAACATTAAGGAAAAGACCCTTTTTACCCCTCTATTACAACCGACATAGTGGAAACTATTCGGTACCCTTAACAGGGCCAAAATGGTAAAAGACTAATCTAATGAGAAAAAAGATAAGCCTTCCATCCTAGCTGGCAAAGAAGCTCTTTGAAGAGTTCAAGTCGAAGACATACTTCGAACTAGCGTTCGCCTTCATCCTTCGAACTTGATCCAATGTACTCCCGAAGTTAGACGCTGAAAACCTTTGATTAAATCCCCTGCCTTTGTCTTGTTGCAGCAATGACTCTGAGGATAAAATATTTTCCCCCAACAGTAGCCCCTCAAATACGCTTCTCCGCTAGATCTGTAACGTTAGGAAAGCAGTATACGCAAGAAAAATAATCATGCGCTGAGGTTTAACAGATTTAATCGACCTCCGAAATATGCGGAGGTTCAAAACTTCGAATCAACTTCTAAGAAAATTATATTCGAACTATTTTAGATTTAACTGAAGGAGTCCGAAAGCCTCTTCTCTTTTTTTACTCAGAAGAAATAGCCGTTGGCTTTTTCTTCCAACGGTAGTTACGTGATGCGTTAACTTCGCAAAAGGTAACGGTCAGGAATGCGAAACGACAAACACAAACGGTAAAAAATCGTGGCCTGGGCTATAAATAGGGGACCCAGACCCTTCCCGAATACCCTTCTCACCGCTTTCGTGCAAACAAGCTCTAGCCTCCATTTTTCTTCTTGAGCAATCTGTGCGATCTCATGGCGAAGACAAGCTTCAAGGTCCCTGGGGCAGCTTCAGCTCTTGCTCAGCAACAGGCTGCGGCAGCAGCGGAGGTAGCGACATCAGCGACGGTGACTCCGGCGACAGCAGTGGCAGCACCAATGGCGGCAGCAGGAAGAAATCCCCAAAATGTTGGTCCTCACGAACTCCTCCCAGCATCCTCGAAGTATCCGGACCAGTCTTATCAACTGGGGCCATCCACCTGCAAGAGGGTGGCACTCGCCGCAGCAATAGAAGGAAAGATTAGCTCGGAGATCGTGATTCGCAAACCTGGAAAGGAAGTGGTAGTCTTCGAAGCCTTCTTCGAGGCAGGATTAGGGCTTCCTGCAGTCGACTTCCTGTCGGAGGTATTGGATCTATTCCACGTCACCCTTCCTCAGCTTTCTCCGAACGCAGTAGCACGCCTTGCCATCTTCGAATGGGCGTTGCGAGCCGAAGGTTGCGAAGGAAGAGATGAGATCTTCGTAGCACTGCACAGAGCTTCTTGCCAACCCAAGACCTTCGTAGGCCCCGGAGGTGAAAAGATGGTGGTGGCCTTCGGGAGCATTAACTTCCGGCTTCGGGATGAATATGCTTTAAGATTTCCAGCGAAGGCCATCAATGCCAGATGGTACACAGATTGGATCCTCCGGTGGTTTTATGCCGAAGTTGGGGCGAGCAGCCGTCTGGCCGGACCCTTGCAAGACATCAACTTCCGAAGGGAAGCCCTAGTTCACCCGGATCCCGGCTAGCTCGAAGCTCGTCTCAGCCTGCTTCAAAGAATTAGTCGCCGCCTGAGCATGCGGGACTTAGCGGAGGAATTCATCAGACTCCAGATTTCTCCCTTGATGGCCAACTGGCCTATCAACTTCGAAGAAGATCCGGAAGGTGGCCTCCAAAAGATCTCTTCGAACTCGAGCCCTGGAGGTGACTTCGAAAAACAACATATTTCATATATATTTGTTTGATGAAATGACTAATGCCAACTTATCTTTCAGCTTTTCTGACTCCCATGACTTCGGAGCAAATTATTCGAGCTTCAAAGAAGATCCTGGGAGTTCCGACTCCGGCCGAGAAGGAATGGAGAGTGAAGCTTGTGGGTACTTGGGAGTGATTCAACCGAGTATGGGGGGTACTCGGAGTTGCTCCCCCTCCTCTTCCGGATTGGGTGCCTTCAGAACAAGGGCCGAAGAAGAAAAAGCGGAAGCCGGAACTTCGGCTCCTGTTAAAACTTCGTCGAAGAAGGTAGCCTGAAAGCCAAAGAACGTGGCGCCTTTAAGTCCGGTGGATTCAGTCTCGGATTCTTCAGAGGACGAAGGAATAATCCTCGTTAATCTGATTGATGGGGATGAAGACCAGGCGGATGCAAACACTAGCGCCACCGCAAATGCGCCAGATGTTCCAAGTAGCTCTGGGCAGGCTGGGACTTCGGCTGCCTAGCCGGACTTGCCGCATGAGGGATCCCTTACGACTGAAGGCAGAGTCGAAGTTGCTGCTGAGCCAACTCCGATTCCGGACAAAGTGACGACGGAAGCTCCTAGAGAAGCTCTGACAGTCGAACCTTTGGTCCTAAACTATGAGTCTGACGAAGACTTCAGAGTGGCTTTTAACCCTCCAAGCAGCCCGATGCTCACCCGCCGACAAGACTTCAGAGGTAAACTTCACTCAATCCCTTGTTCCTTTTCCCTGCAAAATTATGCAATATATAATACCTTGGTCTCAGCAGGGTCCGCTCCTATGGAAGTGGTTCCTCCCGAAGATACGGTTCCTGAGACCTCCACCTCCCCGACACCGATTCCAGAAGTCGCACACATGGGACCTGGAAAAGGTAAAGGCAAAATGGACCCCTTCCCTGGTCCAAATTCGGATTAACTCCGTCTGAATCAACAGACGGGGGTCAATCTACGGGGGGGGGGGCAATCTACGGAGGTCTCTGAAGATGCGACGCAACGCTCCAACCCCTCACCGAACGAAGACGATCAGAGGGCCTTGTCCATGCTCCCCCTCCTAGCTCCTTTCTTGGAGCGAAGGACCAGACTTCGAGCCCTGCTCGAGCCTTTGGATCGAGCCAACCGCGAAGTTGGGGGAACAGACTTGGTGGCCATCCTGAGTGAAGCCGAGGGTTCGGGGCTCAACACCGCCTTGGAACGTGCAGCGTACCAAGTACGAAGTATCTGCAAAACAAAATTAATCTTATCTACAAATGATCTCACCTTTCTTTTTCCTCTTTGCAGCAAATAGTTTTGGCCCGAGCTGCGGCTGTCTCAAATGAGCGCGGAAGCCTTCGCCTTCAGGAGGAAATTACTGCTCTCCGGAGGAATCTTAATATCTCCGAAGGTCGAGTTTCCCACTTGGATGAAATGGTTTCAGCGGAGCGGAGGGCCAGACAAAACTTGGAGGCTGCAAATAAAAAGCTCGAAGCAGAACAAATTGTGCTTCGAGCAGAAATAGAAAAGATGAGGGCAGAGCACGCTACAGTGGGAGCCGAGCTTGTTAGGCTCTAGGAAGAAAAAGCTAAAGCTACGGAGGAGGCTAACAACTTGCTCAGCCAAAAGAGTTCTCTGGCTACTGAGGCAGCTAGACTCTCCGCTGTGGTGGATGAGATGACTTCATCGAAGGACGTTTTAATTGAAGATAAGCTGAAATCAGAGAAGGTAGCTGCGGAAGTCATGAACCATCTCCTAGGTGTTCTAGAGTACTTCGGTACTACTGGGACACTTCCTTAGAATGACAACGTCTCCCTACTGCGATGGCTGAAAAAGATCCAATGAGCTGCGAAGACGATGAAGACAACAGGCATTTGGTATGGAGAGATCTCTGGCCAAGTGGCTGCTCTCGAAGTACTTCGCTACTACGAAGATCTAGGATTATCGATAACGCCGAACTTAGGGGTGGCTCCCATTACCTTCGACGACAACCGGCTTCTCAATCCTTCTAAAGGCGTGGCTGCAGCTTGGCAAGCCTTCCAAGCTTCATGGAGAGCCGAAGGTCGCACTGCGATCAAGGCTTGGATCGATGAAGGGCAACGCCAGAAACAAGCTCGGTCGCAAGCCTCAAGCAGCCAGCCTCCGCCGAACCCACAGGTCTAGCTTTGTTCGAGGGTCCAACTATGTAAACAATCATGCTTTCATACATTATGAATGAAAATTTACTTATCATGTTTTTAGGCTTCTCAACCTCATACGGATGATGTCGAAGGGTTAAACATTACCGAAGAACTCCGCCTACTATGGGCTACCTTCGATCTTTTAAACTTCATAAATGACCTCGATTTTTAATTCCTCGAGATAGCTCCAGTGCAATTGCGCCCGAAATATGTAAAGATATACTATCTTATATTAAAGAGGAAGAAAAAGAGGTTAACTTGGAAACTTCATCTTCTTAAGACATTGCATGGTCTGAGGATGAAGGTATTGCTGAAGATCAAGGGAAAAAACCTGAAGAACTTCGAAGCTGGGAAAGGAGTCCCGAACGACTTCGAACTTGGGCTGAACTTCAACAAGAACAGAAAGATTTTAGAGCTTCGAAAGGAGGTAGAAGAGTTAAACGCAGAGTTATTAGAACTCCCGGCTCTGGAACTAGTCGTTCCAACCTTAGCAGTAGCTCTAGAGATCGAAGGGGTCTTCGATTCCTTCTCGGCATAGATACTAATTTTTCGTGATGTAATTGTAATTTGCTCGAATGATAAATATCGATTTTTAAAATTGTCTCCCTACTTCCCAGCCCCTCTTTGGGTGTAAGTAACTTCGGGTTATACTCGAAGATGGTTAGGCGCAAAGAAAAACTTAGGAGTACAATTTTGGGGATTCGGAGCCCCTCATCAACTTAAAGATTAATTAAAATCTTATAAAACGTTTTTGACTACTTGGAGTCTAAAAACTAGTAACTTAGTACCTTTTGTTTTGAAAGAAATCTCTTCGGACAACTTTCCGGACACTTTAGTGTCCCAAATGATTGGTCACTTTGGACTCTTTTTACAGATATTCGAAGCTTATCAGCTCAAACTCTGTTTTGTTTTGGCCTCCTTCGGCTCTTTTTGCGAATGCTATCAAACCGGTGGTTTGGAATTCGTAGTGGTCTCCTTGGACTCTTTTTACGGATACTTCAAGCCGAAGCTTGGAATCCGCATTATTTGGTCTCCTTCGACTCTTTTTACGGATGCTTTCAAGTCGGTGGCTCGGAATCCGTTTTTCAGTGTCTTTCCCACCTCGTCGGAAGCTTCGAACCAGTGGTTCGAAGTCCAAAAAATTGGTTCAAATTAATGACACTTCTCTCCCAGCCAACTTCGTTCTTCCAGTGCGTCCACTATAAGTGAGAAATGTTTGAGAGGTAGGCATTATCTGAACCATGGACTTTATTAATTCGGAAGGTGTTTACAACTGATTACAAGGAGCCCCTATGCGAAATATCGCTTTAAGTGCTCCGCATGCCATGTGTGCGTTAGCTCTTCACCTTCTAAAGTAGCTAACTTAAAAGAGCCAGGGCGCACTGAGCGGACAATTATGTATGGACCTTCCCACTTATTTCCTAATTTCCCTGGCACTATAATACTTCGCAAAACAAGATGACCCGGCTTAAGTTCGTTAATCTTGACTTTTGGGTCGAACCAAATCTTCGTCTGCTGCTGATACTTTGACAAATTGGCGACAACTCAAAGTCTTGTCTCTTCTGTTAAATCCAGTGAAGTTTGCCTTTATGCTTCTATTTTCGGTTCGGTGGTGCGAAGGGATCCTCCTTTGAGCTCTGTTGGCGTCATAGCTTCGTCTCCGAATAATAGTCTGAAGGGAGTGAAACCCGTGGACCTCGTTTGAGTGGTTCGAATGGACCATAGAATCTTCGGAAGCTCTTCAGTCCACAATCCTTTTGCCAATCCTACTATTCTTTGATTCAGCCCTAACAAGATATTACCATTGGCTCTTTCCACGTCTCCATTAGACTGAGGATGTCGCACTGTAGCAAAGCATAATTGGATGCCTAGATCATCACAAAATTTCTTGAAGGGTTCTGCATCAAATTGTGTTCCATTGTCAATTGTGAGCTGTCGAGGCACTCCGAACCGGCAAATGATATTTTTCCAGAAAATTTTTTGTACATTATTCGGAGTGATAGCTGTTAGGGGCTCTGCTTCTACCCACTTGGAAAAATACTCAATTGCTACCACTACGAATTTCAAATTTCCTTTTGCTACTGGGAAGGGACCAATAACATCCATGCCCCATCTGGCCATGGGCCATACTGGAGCAATGACTTGAAGAGTTGTTGGTGGGCAATGACTTCTTCGTCCCATCCACTGACATCCTTGGTAGGTGCGGACTAAGTTCTCCGCATCAGCTATTATTGTAGGCCAATAAAGCCCCTGGCGAAGTGTTTTTCATGACAAAGCTCGAGGGGCCAGATGGCTACCGCAAAGTCCTTCATGAATTTCTCGAAGAATTTCTTGACCTTCGTCTTGAGATATACATCAGAGCAGAGGGGAACATACTCCGTCCTTGTACAAAATACCATTGATTATATGACAATTCCAAATTCTAAGTTTCAACCTTGAAAGTTGCGGCCCTTCAGACAAATTTGCTTCTCCTTGCAACAATTCCATAATTGAACTTCGCCAATTTGTACTTGGAATGCAAAGGACTTCCGTAGAGGGAATTTGTGGCACTGAAGGTGTACTGAGTTCTTCATAAAAGGCCTCTTCTGGAATGTCCATAGCTCCGGCTGCAGCTTTTGCCAAGATATCAGCTTGCACATTTTCTGCTCTGGGTATACTCCGAATGGAAATCCCTTTAAATGCTGCTTCAATTTTACGGATCTCTTCCAAATATTTTGCAAGTTGTGGATGCCGAACTTGAAAACTCTTGTCTACGTGCCCTGCTACAATCTGAGAATCTGTCTTAATAACAACTCTTGTAGCCCCTAGAGCACGTGCCTTTCGAAGTCCTAGTAAAATTTCTTCATACTCCGCTGTATTATTGGTAGATTTAAAGTTGATTCTTGTGGAGTACATTGCCTTTTGCCCTGAAGGCGAAATTATCACTGCTCCGACACCTGCTCCAGATGCTTGGAAAGCTCCATCAGAGTAAATGGTCCAAATCCCTTCACTTGGCTTCTCCGGAGCCCATGCTGTAGGGGGAGTCCACTCTGCCACGTAGTCCACCAACACTTGTGACTTAATTGCTGTCCTTGCCACGAAGGATATGCCGAAGGGTGCTAATTCAACGGCCCACTTCCCAATTCTTCCTGTGGAATCCTTACTTCGGAGCATATCTCCCAAGGGATATGAAGTTGGTACAATTACATTATGCGCCAAGAAATAATGCCTTAACTTCCTCGAAGCCATTATCAGAGCATAAGTGAAGTTCTCAAGCTCGGAATATCTTGTTTTTGCTCCGACAATGCTTCGTACACAAAATAGACTGGATTCTGTACCAACTTCCTGTTGAAATCAACCTCTCTATCAAGGACTGCACTGACAGCAGAGCCAGTAGGTGCAAGGTAGAGGAGTAGGGTTTCGTCCGCAATAGGCACCGTGAGTGTAGCGAGATTACTGAGATAATTCTTAATATCTTCGAAGCTTTTTTGACACTCCTGGTGTCCATGCAAAATCTTCTGACCCCTTCAATGCTTTGAAAATGGGCAAACTTCTCTCCGCATACCTTGCCAAAAATCTGCTAAGTGCTACAAGACGACCAGTCAGCTTTTGTACTTGCTTTAAATTCTTCGGAGGACCCATCCTTTGTAGCGTAGTTATTTGAGTGGGGCTAGCTTCGATTCCCCTGCTCAAAACTAGATACCCTAACAATTTTCCAGCCTGAGCCCCGAAGATACATTTTTTGGGGTTAAGACGGATTCCACATGCTCGAAGGCTATTAAATGTTTCTGCTAAGTCTAGGCTATGTTGGTGCTTTAAAGCACTCTTTTTTACAATATCATCCATATAGGCCTCTACATTGTAGCCTAGTTGATGACCTAGAGCCCTAGCAATTAACCTCGAAAAAGTAGCCCCGACATTTCTTAAGCCAAAGGGCATTCTTACATAACAAAAGACTCCCGAAGGAGTTACAAAGCTTGTCTTGATTTCATCTTCGCGCTTTAGCCAGATTTGATGATAGCCAGAATACACATCGAGCAAGCTTAATAACTCCGAACCAGCAGTAGAGTCAACCAATTGATCAATTCGGGGCATGGGGTAGGGGTCACGGGGGCATGCTTTATTCAAAGATGTAAAATCAATACACATGCGCCACTTCCCTAGAAGATTTCTTCCTAATGAAGACTGGGTTGGCTAACCACTCCGTATGTGCCACTTCTCTGACAATCCCAGCCTTCAGTAGCTTTTCCACTTCGTCTTTGGCAAGGATAGCCCTCTCCGTAGACAGCTTCCGGAGTCCTTGCCGAACAGGCCGAGCCTTCGGGTTCACGAGTAAACTATGTTCAATAATATCCCGACTGACTCTGGTGATGTATTCATCAGACCAAGCAAAGACATCTAAATTCTCCTCCACTACTTTCTCTAACGAAGTAGCGATTTCTGGAGGCAAGTCCTTGCCAAACTGAAATGAATATTCCTTGCCATCCTTGACAATAACCTTCAGTTGCAATTCCTCCTTCAGGGCTTGGCCTTGGGAAGGACTTCTTCAAAGATTCACCAGGAGCAGAAAAATCCTCCGAGTTACCTTGCACGCCATTCACCTATCTCGGGTCAAGAGGAGGGCCATGACCATACTCCGCTCTTCGCAGCAGTGGCCTGATCTCCGAAGACAGTGAGCACTCTCGCTTGTGTGGGCATCTTCATACACAAATAATTATGATGTGCCATAGCTCCGAATTGATTCAACATGCCTCTTCGAAGATAACATTATATGCATATGGGGCATCCACAACATCAAAAATCACTTCCTCCGTCCTGGCCAATAGCCCCTCTCCAAAAGTAACTTCCAGGCCAATTTGGCCGAGGGCATCGAGAGGGGGTTCTGCGAAGCCTTAGCAAAGGACAGGTTGCTAGGAGAAGATGCTTCTTGGAGATGCATAGTTGATCAAAAGCTTGGACAAATATAATATCTGTCGAACTCCCTCCGTCGATTAGCACTCTCCAGACCTCAGTCCCTGCTATGTCAGCAGTGATGACAAGTGGGTCTGCATGTGGGAACTTTATGCCAGCTGCATCATCTGCGGAAAAAAGATATTGGCACATGGGACCATTCAGGCATAGCAGCTGCAGATGAAGAAGTTCCAATATGGCCCACCTCTCTGACATATTCTCCTCTCTGACTCTTCGACATACTTCTGAGGGTCCCTCCTTCGGAGATGGGGAGGACTATTCTTTTCCCTCGATCTTGACCATCTTCCTGCTTCGGAGGTGGCATAACATTGACCACCGGAGGCCGTCTTGCAGGGTCAAAGTTCTCTATCCGCGCCACAGCCTGAACAGGCTCCAGACGCACTTTGGTCGGAACTCGGTCAGTAGTGTCTCGACCCGAAGTTCTTTCCAGGTACTCACCTCTTAAAGCGAGTATAGATTTACATGTATCAGTCGCGTGACTTTGATTTTCACCATGGACACAGCAGAAAAGCTCTAGGCTTTGCCAGCCGGTTTCCCTGGCAGCCTCCAGCCGCTGGTCTTGCTTCCTGAAGGCTGCGAAGCCCTTGGGGCAAATTTCTACGGGGGTGCAATGTTCAAGACTTCTGAACGAGGATGCTTTTTCCCCCGACGCCTATCGTGCTGAGATTTGAAGCTAGGCCCCTGTGGCTTTGTTGAAGTCTTCACTTCCAGCTTAACTTCTTGCAGAATTGATGGAGTTGCAGCAGTTCTCCGAAGCCATCCCTCTTCTGACCTTGCATACTCTTCGAAGTAAGACATCAGCTGAGCAACAGAAGATATCTGCTTTCGGTGGAGTTTATCAAGGAGGCCTGCGTTGGTAACTCCCTCTCAAGCTACGTCAACTACAGAAGATGTAGTTAACCCTCGAATTTGCGACTTCGTATGGGCGAAGCACTTGAAATATTGCCTTAAAGTCTCTCCAGGGAGCTGCTTCACCTGGAAAAGACTTCCTGTTGACATTGGGGGTACGAAGGTACCCTGAAAATTGCTTATGAACTTCTTCCTTAATTGCTCCCAGGTTCTGATTGACCCTGGCTTCAAAGACCAGAACCACCGCAGCGCCACTCCCTCAAGAGCTAGGGGAAAACATTTGGCCATGGTGTCTCGCACCCCTCCGCTAGCCTCAATTGCTAATGCGTAAGAACGGGAGAACTCCCCGGGGTCTTCATCTCCAGCATACTTGCAAAGCTTCGAAGTTTTAAACTTAGGATCGAAGCGCACTTTCTGTAGCTCTGGATGCAACGGAGATTCAGTGTCAAAGGACGCATTCTCCGGGGCTTCGGGATAATGAACCTCGTCGTCTTCGGGCACTTTGGGAATGACTGGGGTGGCTTGAGGACGAAGCCTATCTGCGGCTTCTTGTCGCCACCTCGCTACTTCAGCTTGGAGACTGGCCATTTGAACGACCATATCGCCAAGGCCGTCTTCATCTCCTCCGGAAGGACCTTCCGGGTCTTGAGACCTGTATGCATCGGTTCGAAGTGGAACTTGAGGTGGAAGAGGAACTCCGGTTGGCTGAAGTATGGATGGAGTTGGGGGAGGAACTCCATGTGCTCGGGGAAGGTGAGTTCCTTCCGGAGTCTGAGGTGGAGGAAATGTCAAAGGTCTTCCGACCTCAAATGTGTTTGAAGATCTTACTCCGGAAGTCCGAGGGGACCTCCGAATAGGGCTTCCACTTGAACTCTGCTTGGGAGGCATGGTTTAAAAACTTGGTAGAGAACGAAGTTTCTTGGACTAGGTTCCCCACCGACGGCGCCAACTGTTGGCGTAAAAGATTACGCTAACAGGTTTTGAGAGATTAGAAACTAAAAAACGAAGTGTTTATGAGTAAACTGTTTCGATCCTCCGAATTGGATAATAGCTCAGAACAGTTCGAAGATGTGTATTGAATAACTTAGTATTCGATCCTTCTTACAGGGTGAAACAGAGGGTATTTATAGGCCCAAACATTAAGGAAAAGACCCTTTTACCCCTCTATTACAACCGACATAGTGGAAACTATTCGGTACCCTTAACAGGGCCAAAACGGTAAAAGACTAATCCAATGAGAAAGAAGATAAGCCTTCCGTCCTAGCTGGCAAAGAAGCTCTCTGAAGAGTTCAAGTCGAAGACATACTTCGAACTAGCGTTCGCCTTCATCCTTCGAACTTGATCCAATGTACTCCCGAAGTTAGACGCTGAAAACCTTTGATTAAATCCCCTGCCTTTGTCTTGTTGCAGCAATGACTCTGAGGATGGAATATTTTCCCCCAACATTACCCATGCGGGCCTCCTTGATAAGCTCCATCGGAAACATAAATCCTTGTAGCTCAGCTGATGGCCTATTTTGAAGAATATGCTAGGTCAGAAGAAGGGTGGCTCCGAAAAACTGCTTCAACTCCGTCAATCCTGCAAGAAGTCAAGTTCGAAGTAAAGACTTCAACACCTTCACAGGGGCCTAGCATCGAAGTCCAGCATGATAGACATCGGGGGCAAAAGCATCCTCGTTCCGAAGTCCTGAACATTGCTTCGCAGAAATTTTCCCCTAAAACTTCACAAGCCTCGGGAAGCAAGACCAGCGGCTGGAGGCCACCAAGGAAGCCGGCTGGCAAAGCCTAGGCCTTCTTCTGCTGTGTTCATGGTGAGAATCGGAGTCACGCTACTGATGCATGCAAGTCTATACTCGCTTTAAGAGGCGAGTACCTTGAAAGGACCTCGGGTCGAGGCACTACTGACCGAGTTCCTTCCGAGGTACGTCCGGAGCCTGTCCAGGCTGTGGCACGTATAGACAACTTCGACCCTGCAAGACAACCTCCGGTGGTCAATATTATGCCACCTCTGAAGCAGGAAGATGGTCAATATCAGGGTAAAAGAGTAGTCCTCCCCATTTCCGGAGGAGGGACCCTCGGCAGTATGTCGAAGAGACAGTGAAGAGAATATGCCCGGGAAGTGGGCCATATTGGAACTTCTTCGTCCGCAGCTACCATGCCCGAGTGGTCCCATGTGCCGATATTTTTCTCTACAGATGATGCAGCTGACATAAAGTTCCTGCATGCAGATCCCCTTGTTATTACTGCCAATATAGCATGGACTGAAGTCCAGAGAGTGCGGATTGACAGAGGGAGTTCAGCAGATATCATCTTCGTTCAACCCTTCGATCAGCTCTGTATCTCCAGAAAACATCTCCTCCCTGCAGCTCATCTCTTGCAAGGCTTCGTAGGACCCCCTCTTGATGCCCTCGGCCAGATAGGTCTGGAGGTTGCTTTCGGAGTGGGGCTACTGGCAAGGACGGAGGAGGTGATTTTCGATGTTGGAGATGCCCCTTATGCATACAATGTTATCTTCGGGGGGGGGCATGTTAAATCAGTTCGGAGCCGTGGCGCATCATAACTATTTATGTATGAAGATGCCCATGCAAGCGGGAGTACTCACTATCTTCGGAGATCAAGCCACTGCGTGAAGAGCTGAATATGGTCATGGCCCCCCTCTCAACCCGAGACAAGTGAACAATGTACAAGGTAATCCAGAGGATATCCCCGCTCCAGGTGAACCTTCGAAGAAGTCCTTCCCAAGACCCAGCCCCGATGGAGAAAGTTATAACGAAGGTTATTGTCAAAGACGGCAAAGACTATTCTTTTCAGTTCGGCAAAGATTTTCCTCCAGAAATCGCTACTTCGTTAGAAAAGGTAGTTGAAGAAAATTTGGATGTCTTTTCCTGGTCTGATGAAGACATTCCCGGAGTCAGTCAAGATATCATTGAGCATAGCTTGCTTGTGAACCTGAGGGTTCGACCAGCCCGACAAGGACTTCGGAAGTTATCTGCGGAGAGGGCCACCCTTGCTAAAGCAAAAGTGGAAAAGTTGCTGAAGGCTGGGATTATCAGAGAAGTAGCTCATACAGAGTGGTTAGCCAACCTAGTCTTCGTTAGAAAGAAATCCTCCGGGAAGTGGCGCATGTGTATTGATTTTACATCCTTGAATAAAACATGCCCCCGTGACCCCTATCCCATGCCCCGAATTGATCAGTTAGTTGACTCCACCACTGGTTAGGAGTTATTAAGCTTCCTCGACACATATTATGGCTATCATCAAATATGGTTAAAGCGCGAAGATGAAATCAAAACAAGCTTTGTAACTCCTTCAGGAGTCTTCTGCTATGTAAGAATGCCTTTCGGTTTAAGAAATGCCAGGGCAACTTTTTCGAGGTTAATTGCTAAAGCTCTAGGTCATCAAATAGGCCGCAATGTAGAAGCCTATATGGATGATATTATAATAAAGAGTGCTTTAAAGCACCAACATAGCCTAGACTTAGCAGAAATGTTCGATAGCCTTCGGGCATGTGGAGTCCGTCTCAACCCCGAAAAATGTATCTTCGGGCTCAAGATGGAAAATTTTAGGGTATCTAGTTTCGAGTAGAGGGATCGAAGCTAGCCCTACTCAAATAACTCCATTACAAAGGATGGCTCCTCCGGAAAATTTAAAGCAGGTGCAAAAGCTAACTGGCCACCTAGCAGCACTTAGCAGGTTTCTAGCAAGGTCTGCGGAGAGAAGTTTGCCATTTTCAAAGCATTGAAAGGGTCCAAAGATTTTGCATGGACACTAGAGTGTCAAAAGAGTTTTGATGATATTAAAAATTATTTCAGTAACCTCGCTACACTCACGGTGCCCGTTGCGAACGAAACCCTACTCCTCTACCTTGCAGTTACTGGCTCTGCTGTCAGTGTTGTCCTTGTTAGAGAAGTTGATTTCAATGGGAAGTTGGTACATAATCCAGTCTATTTTGTATCCGAAGCATTGTCTGGAGCAAAAACAAGATATTATGAGCTTGAAAAGTTCACCTATGCTCTGATAATGGCTTCGAGGAAATTGAGACATTATTTTCTAGCACATAATGTGATTGTACCAACTTCGTATCCCTTGGAAGATATGCTCTGAAGCAAAGATTCTACGGGAAGAATTGGAAAGTGGGCTGTTGAACTCGCACCCTTCGGCATCTCCTTCGTGGCAAGGACAGCGATCAAGTCACAGGTGGTGGCAGATTTTGTGGCGGAGGGACTCCATCCGCAGTATGGGCTCCGGAGAAATCAAATGAAGGAATTTGGACTATATCTCCGATGGAGCTTTCTAAGCATCTAGAGCAGGCGTCGGAGCAGTAATAATTTCGCCTCCAGGGCAAAGAGCAATGTACTCCACAAGGCTCAACTTTAAGTCCACCAATAATACAACGAGTATGAAGGAATTTTGTTCGGACTTCGAAAGGCGTGTGCTTTGGGTGCTACAAGAGTTGTTATTAAAAAGATTCTCAAATTGTAGCAGGGCACGTTGATAAAAGTTTTCAAGTTCGTCACCCCAGCTTGCAAAATATTTGGAAGAGATCAGTAAGATTGAAGCAGCATTTAAAGGGATTTCCATCCGAAGTATACCAAGAGCTGAAATATGCAAGCGATAACTTAGCAAAAGCTGCAGCCGGAGCTATGGACATTCCGGAAGGAGCTTTTTACGAAGAGCTTACTTCACCTTCGGTGCCACAGATCCCTTCTGTGGAAGTTCTTTGCATTCCAAGCACTGATTGGCGGAGTTCAATTATGGAGTTGTTGCAAGGTGAAGCAAATTTTCCTAAAGGGCCACAACTTTGAGGTTGAAGTTCAGAGTTCGAAATTATCATATAATCAACGGTATTCTCTACACGGTCGGAGTATGTTCCCCTCTGCTCCAATGTATATCTTAAGCCGAAGGTCAAGAGATGCTCCGAGAAATTCATGAAGGCCTTTGTGGTAGCCATCTGGCCCCTCAGGCTTTGGCAGGAAAAACACTTCGCCAGGGGCTTTATTGGCCTACAATAGTAGTTGATGCGGAGAGCCTAGTTCACACATGCCAAGGTTGTCAATGGATGGGAAGAAGAAGTCATCGTCCACCAACAACTCTTCAAGTCATTGCTCCAGTTTGGCCCATGGCCAGATGGGGCATGGACCTTATTGGCCCCTTCCCAGTAGCAAAAGGAAATCAGAAATTCGCAGTGGTAGCAATTGAGTATTTTTCCAAGTGGGTCGAAGCAGAACCCCTCACAGCTATCACTTCGAATAATGTACAACAGAGGAAGAACACTTCACCTCCATCATCCCGTGTATACACCCATGGAAGAAAAAGAGAACACACACTGTTCTTCCTCCACCACAGTTCTCCAGCTGCAATCAGCAAGGATCTGGTACAGACTCCATCCCCCTTCTGTTCATTTTCATTGGAGAAGAAGAAAAGCTGGGGGGGAAAGGCCAGCCGCCCAAGATCATAGCACAGAGGACTCACAGATCCCTCTTCATCAAATCAGTGGAGTTCCCCTCAAGCAAAAGGAAAAACATGTTCCTCCTC
Organism: Zizania palustris; assembly: GCA_019279435.1. Lineage (NCBI taxonomy): Eukaryota > Viridiplantae > Streptophyta > Magnoliopsida > Poales > Poaceae > Zizania > Zizania palustris. The sequence continues at coordinate 56,149,194 of JAAALK010000285.1, read as the reverse complement.
ACATCTGTTTCAGGGCTACAAGAAGAAAAGAAAGGAGGGGGGAGAAGACCAGCCGAACCCCACCGGGATAGCTCCCAGATCCCTCTAGAAGAGAGAAGAAGAAGCCCTCACATTTTTACATGTAGCCCCTCCAGAAAAACTTAAAATACTGCCCCTATTAAAACTAAAAACGAAAATTACAAAAGACCCCTTTTAGTATATTTTCAGAATAAGTATATTCCAAAAACTATACTAAAAGTACACACTAAGGTACTAAAAAAATTAAACTAACATTACGACACTATTTTATTGAAATAGTAAATGCGACAGACAATACAACGGTTTTCAGCAAAAACCGACAAAGCCTTTCCAGCTCCTTGACCCGTGACACCGCTTCACGACTCTGAGCGCCAGCAAGACACTTTCCACTCTCGATCCCCTCGAGCCACACGAATGCTTGTCCTGGCCTCCCTCTCGCGAACACGATCGTCACACCATCATAGGCAGCCATCCGTCCGTCGTCCGTCTGAGTCTTGCTCCATCTCTTCGCGCATCCTGGAGATCTACCCAAACTTCGCCCGACCTCCTTGATCCTCGCATCGGCTCCCTGCTCGACCCTCGATCACCCGCCGTCGACAATCTGTTAGCATCTCCACCCTGCACAAACACGACAAGCAGCCAAAACAAGGACATGACGCAACACGACGCACTGCCGAACCCCTTGGCAGACAGACCATCAACCTGCATCGACACCCTCTATGCAATTCACAACCTCTCATCCATCCTCGCTCAGATGCTCATCGTTATCAATCACTAATCATTTAGACCGAAACCACCCCTGGTTTCTCATGAACCCTCTACGAAGGAATGAGTTTGGCCCATGGCGGGCAAGACCACAAGAGTCACCAATGCCTCCACCTCCATACCAGTTCCTGATAGCGCAGTGGGCCCCATGTTACGTTCTGCTCGCTGAATACCCATTCCCTTACTTCATCACGAGTGCTCCTTTCATGCTACCCGAGATCCATGACATGCATGGGCAGATGAGCACAGCGGGGGGTGATGTATTTAGTAGATTGTCCATCGCACCGCAGGGATGACTACATTGGAGTTCTGAGGCCATCGTCATCAAGGTGGGTTCCCAAGATGTCCCATTCCCCGAGAGGACCCTACCGAAGAAAAATGGAGGCGAACCGCAGAAGGTGGCTGAGGAGGGGCTTGCCGGTCTGACCACTGCATTAGGGCCAGTCTGACCGCCCTCACCACTCTAGTCTGACCGTCCTACTATGGCTGGTCCGGCCGCTAGTTTTTAGCCACCCGGCACTGGCTGGTCAGATCGGCCCACCATGGTCGGTCCGACCGATAGGACCTAGTCAGACTGAACTAGTAAGGCCGGTCCGACCAAAAGAGTATAGGAAGACACCCGCACCGAGCGCAAAATTGTCGAAGCCGATCCGAGTAATTCTCATTCGGCCAAAAATTCCAGGAGTAAGTTCTTGACGCCCGACACAAAGCCAAAACCTTTGTGGGCACCTCCAAGCATGAACAAGTCCTAAAAGAGGCGTCTACAATGTCTTCAAGCCCAAGAGATGAGAGAGAAGAAGGTTGAGGACGAGAGAGACGTGATCTTCAAGGAGATTCACCCCCGACAAGTACCCAAGAAGGTATGGAAGCCCAAGCCGGTTGTGGTGGATAACCCAACACCCACTCCAAGTGATGACGATGATGACATGCTGGACAACGACTACACACCCGTCTCAAAGGGACCACTCGCTCAACTGATGGATGTGGATGTGGTGATGCTTCCCGCTGAGTTTGCTCCGCTAGAAGATGAGGCCGAGGTTGTTCAACTAAACCTTAGCCCGCGTGAAGCTATATTCGATAAGCCCGAGGAGTTAGCTCGTCACTTGAAGCCCCTTTATGTTTGAGGACACATCAATAGCAAGCCGATCTCTAGGATGCCTGTAGACGGAGGCACCACTATCAACATGATGTTGTACTCTCTATTGAAGAAGCTCTGCAAGGATGAGGACTTGATGAAGACCAACCTAACATTGAACGACCTCAACGGCGAGAGCTTCGAGGCGAAGGGCGTACTTTCTATGGAGCTGACGGTGGGAAACAAGATGCTGCCTACGGTGTTCTTCATGGTAGATGTGCAAGGTAACTATAGTGTGCTATTTGGGTGTGATTGGATTCATACGAATTGTTGTATTCCTTCTACCTTGCACCAGTGTTTGATCCAGTGGGATGGCGACGATTTGAAGGTTGTACCAACTAACATTTTGGCCCAAGTTGATTTGGCCATCCATGTTAAGGTAGAGTGTTTGTCAGGTAGAGACCTCTCAGATTATCATTTTGTTAGCGTGTCTGAGGGGAGGTTTGTTCTGATCTCTGTAAAGCCGGTTGGTGTAGCTCAGCTATCTCTAAACTAGTTGTCATGTCAGGTAGAAGCAATCTTGATTGGCTAAACTCTCATGTAGAGAAATATCTGTCTTCTAAAGACGGTATCGCTGAAGCCATTGAAGATTTTAGTGAGGTAGAGAAGTTAGGTCAAGGTTTTGCGTCGTCTGACCCTTTAGAAGAGGTAGGCATAGGAGATGGTAGTATTCCGAGGCTGACTTTTGTAAATAAGAATTTACCGGCTTGTGATAAGGCTAAAATAATAAAGTTGCTTCGGTCATATATCGATTGCTTTGCGTGGGAGTATAGTGAGATGCCTGGATTTAGTCGTGAGCTTGTGGAGCATCGGCTGCCTATCAAACCCGGGTTTAGACCTTATAAACAGCCTCCTCGTCATTTTAATTCGGCCGTGTTTGACCCAGTTAAAGAAGAGATAGAACGATTACTTAAGGCTAAGTTTATTAGGCCATGCAGGTATGCTGAATGTGTTTCTAACATTGTGCCTGCTGAGAAGAAAGGGAGTGGCAAGATTCATGTGTGTATTGATTTCAGGGACTTGAACAAGGACACAAGCCAATAGCCGACATGCTGATAAACGATGCTATAGGACACAAGGTACTAAGTTTTCTTGATGATAATGTTGGTTACAATCAAATTTTCATGGATGAAGAAGATGTTTACGAAACGGCCTTTAGATGTCCTGGTTTTGTCAGCTTGTTTGAGTGGGTTGTGATGACTTTTGGTTTGAAGAATATTGGCGCTACATATCAATGTGCTATGAACTTGATCTTTCATGACTTGTTAGGAGTTATGCTAGAATTCTATATAGATGTTGTTTGAGTCAAATAGGATAGTATGGGTAACCACTTAGCCGATTTGAAAGTTGCTTTTGAAAGAATGCGTTAGTATGGCTTAAAAATGAACTTGCTCAAGTGTGCTTTTGGTGTGTCGGCGGGCAAGTTCTTGGGATTCATGATTCATGAGAGAGGTATTGAGATTGATCCTAAGAGGCTTGAGAAGATTAGAGACTTTGAAGTGCCGACATGTAAGAGAGATGCGCAGAAGTTGCTAGGCAAGGTAAATTGTTTGTGTCGCTTTGTATCTAACTTGTCTAGCAAGATTGATGCTTTTTTCTTTATACTTTGGCTAAAGAATGAAGCTGAATTCACTTGGGAGGAAAGTTAGAAACGTGCCTTTGATCAAATCAAAGAGTGCTTGTCATCACCACCTGTGGTTAGAGCATCAAAGTCAGGATTCTGTTTCGGTTGCACATTGCTACAGAAGATAGTGTGATAGGAGCTGTGTTGACACAGGAGGTGGAGGGAAATGAGTACATCATCACGTTCTTGAGTCACCGCCTATTAGATGTCGAGACAAGGTACATGTTTTTAGAGTGTTTATGTTTATCACTTTATTATGCATGTACCAAACTTTGCAACTATCTTCTATCTAGCACAGGTATCGTTACTTGTCAAACTGATGTTATAAAATACATGTTGCAAAAGCCGATTCTAAGTGAGAGAATCGGAAAGTGGGCTTATGCTTTAATTGCATATGATTTGGCTTATGTAGATGTCAATTGGAGTAGTGACACTGTTCTGATTGAAGTAGTACCATGGAAACTTTACTTTGATGATTCGACTTGCAAAAATGTCCAAGATGTTAGAGTCGTACTCATGTTACCTAATGGTATGAGTTTCGAGACCTTGGCCCATTTATAGTTCCCTTGCACTAATAATCAAGCTGAGTATGAAGCCTTATTGCTAGGACTTGAACTTTTGATTTCCATGGGTGTTAAATATGTTCATGCATATGGTGATTCTCTATTAGTTGTGCAACAAGTAGCTAAAGATGCCCAATGCTTCAATACTTCAATGCTTTATTAAATAGCTACTTGGACAAATATTTAGATATAATTGGTACTCTTAACACTGTTGAAATCTCTCATGTGTCTAGAGAAGCCAATTCATAAGCAAATGAGTTGGCTCAGCAAGCATCTGGTTATAAAATTAAAAGAGATAATTTTTTTATGAAGGAAAAACCAATGCTTGATGAAAATTTGTCATGCAAGACATGCTACGTCGGTCTGACCGGCCTTGGTAGGCCGGTCCGACTGTAGGTATGTAGTCAGTATGACCGGCCATGCCAGGCCAATCTGACCGCCCCGTGACAGGCATCCTGTCAATGGCCATTCTGACCAGCCCATCATGACCGGTCTGACCGATTTGTGCCAGATGGGTTCGGGGCTCATGGGGAAGGTCGAAAGTACTTGTTTAAATGTCAATTCAAATGAGGATTTGGTGAGTACATCTGAAATCGTGTGGATGATTGAAGAACTCCAATTGTTCAATATTTGAGAGATCCTAGAAAGCGGATTGATCGAAAAGTTTGGAGACAAACATTTAAATTTGTGTTGCTTAATGATGAGTTGTATCGCCGAACAATTGATGGGGTGTTGTTGAAGAGTTGCCCGTAAATCTAACGTTGTCATGGGTGAAGTGTAACACCCTGATTTTTCAAAATAAATAAAATTGAACAAAAATTAAAAATTTTAAATAAATTAAGTTTGAAAAATAAAATGGTGGAAAATAATAAAGAATTAGAAATCTTAAGGAAGAAATAAAACGGAGTAAATAAAAAAATTTGGAATAAAAACATTTAATTATTTTGCACCAAAAAGAGACAAATAAAAAATGTTGGATCCGGAAACGATGACCAGAGGGGGTGAATAGGAGCTTTTAAAATTTCAGGCTAAAAATAGCCTTCTGTTTAAATTCTATCTTCTGCGGAATAGGCTTCGAACACACCCTTTGGAGGTCTAGATCGGAGGTATTTCACAACTCCGAAACCAGCCTACGCGAGGAGCAAAAGTTCGAAGTCAAGAAGACTTCGCTCCACCCACACAACCAAAAACTCAACTCTGCTAAATTAGTACAGGCTCTGCACACTAGGTGCCTTTGAGCAGACTTTGCACTTCACCCTTCGCAGGAGGTGGTTTCCCTCTACGGACTTTGACCAGATACTCTGCACTAGCAACTGGTACTAGGATTTGTATTTCGAAGGTCAAACACACATTGAACACACTGCGCTTAGGACTTCGACAGGGAAGAAAACAGGCTTCAATTTAAGCCACCCACAGTGCTTCAGTAGTAATCAGAGAGGACTAGCCTCTGGTTTACACAGAGCGAACACACACTATGAACACACACTTCTCCAAAAACACTTTAGTACACAAACTCGAATCAAGAAGAAGTGGAGCATAAGGAAATCAAGACACGCAGTGCAAAGCAAGCATACAAGTTCAAGCAGTAAATGGAAAACAGAATAAAAGTTTCATTGCTTGAACAGGGAACACAAAATGAACTCACAGACTGAATACAAGGATGTGACAGCTAGCACAGGAGTTCAAAAATGACTACTCAAAGTGTTGCTCAGGCCTAGCCAGCCTTCTCTATTTATAGGCACTATTCAGCCCTGTGAAAAGACTACTTTACCCCTAGGGTTTACACTATTTTTGTCTCAGCAAAACAGGGGGTACATATGGTAGCCTACTTTATTTGGAGGCTTCTTTTGTCAGCTTCGTAGAGGAGACAACATCAGCTTTTGCAAAGTAGACACGATCAAACTTTGTAGTTTTGGAGTCTTCTTAAGCCTCCCTTCGCACGCGAAAGATGTGGTAGCTTCAGCGAGAAGCCTTGAGACTGACGGCCTTCGCTTCACCGAAGTCAGCCTTCGATACAGTGACGGTTTTGAGCCGAAGCCATCAAAGCCCTTGAGCCTTCGCACCATCACCTCCGGAGTGGACCACCACGGCTTCGCAGCTACTCCTAGCTCGATCTCCGTCAGTCCATGTACCGAAGCCATGTATGGCTGAAGTACCTCAAGTCAACCACACTCCGAAGCCCCACCTTCGGAGTACCAGCCCTCGAAGTCCCTCCTTCGTCCAAGGCCTCCGCATGACGCATTCCATGAGCACTTGATCACAGTGTCTCTCCCTAAGCACACTCTTCGATGAGCCTCACCCAGACCATGCCTTCGATGCACCTCGACTTCTGAGACCTCCGTTGGGTGAACCTTCGAGTGCCTCCATCCGGAGCACACTTCGAATGCCTTGCCTCATTGCTAAGTACTTTGTCCACCATACTCCGAAGTCACCCCATTCGGAGTACCCTTCGAAGTGCCTCGTCTCCGAGGACTTCGTCTCAGGGTACCTTCAGCCAGAGCCATGCTTCACACTCTTTGCCTTCGCCAGGCGCACCTTGACCTGAGAACCGACCTCGACCCCACACAGCCTTCGTGACCGAGCTCCCCGCTCGCTTGGCATCAAGCCTCCGCTTGACCCAGGTTCACTTGTTGCGAACCATCTGTCGCCTCCGAAGTCACCTGTGCACCACAAACAAATAGACAAGTGTATCCAGTACCCTGGAGACCTCTCCGGGTAAACAACCTTTGGAACATACTCTGGTGTACCACCCAAAGTATCGAACCCTTCGGTACAACCAAGTCATCGTGTACTGTCGGACCCCTCCGACAGTCATACTCCGCTGCAACAGTCACAACAACCGAACCTACCGAACCCTTCGGTGAAACAACCTTCGAACCCCTTCGGAGGGACCCCTTCGAATCCAGAAGGTGAAACCTGTCAATCACTCATCACAGACTCCGAAACCAACCCTTGGTTTCTCAATCTCCCCATTGATGAGTGCATTGACAACCAAATTCAAGTTCAAGAAAATTTGAAAAATTTCAGCACACAAGTGACCATAAAAACTCAGAAAAGAGCGAAATCATATTACTTGACAAAAGAATTTCTCTCCCCCTTTTCAAAAGAGTAAAAGCCCTTTCGGCACATCTGTCCCTTTGCACAATAAAAACTCCCCCTTACTGCAGAGAACGCAAGGATTTCTCCCCCTTTGGCAATGCAAGCATCAAGGAGCAATTAACATATGCAAAGCTTCGGAATGAGCAGAAGTGCAAAGACATATAAAGTAAAAATATGCCAAACTTAATACCAGTTTTCATGTGCTCAGCTCAATTTAACATGATCTAAAAGCATAATGACGGCATGTGATTTCATTATTTTGAAATAAAAGCATCACCACTCAATCAAGTTAACTAGACAAGTTAAGGCAAGGGCTGCGCAAAGCTAGTTAATTTCTATTCCAGACAGACAAGTCCAGTTCAAATGGAGTTTTGAAAGCAAACTTGATTGACAAAGAATTTATACTTGCTATTCTTTTCATAATGCCAGGGGTTATTTTGTTGTCTACCTTATACTTTCCAATCAAGCCAAGCCTAGGCAAGAAAGCCATCAGAAGCTTAAGGATGTGATTTTGGCATACACTAAATTATCCCAGTTCATACAAAAGTGCAATGGTAGGCAGTCTAGAATAAAGTAGTGTGACAAATAAACCCACCTAGATCTTTTCACTCTAAGCACTTTAAATCATGGATTTTTTTGATAAGTGAACAAATTGTTTTAGCACTTGTTGAAGAATATCCATGAGTAAGCAGTATGATTTTTCAAGTTGCAATTTTTGCATCCAGTGAAAAGGATTCATGCTACAAAGCAGATAAAAGATAGCTAAAGCAGTCCTACCTAAACATGCTAGATTCAAGACTAAGTAGTGATCATGATTTGATTTTGGAAGGGAAAATCATGCACAAAATGAATCATACATATGAAATAGAGCTGAGCTGTCATGATTACATGAATTAAAATCAGGCATATTAGTGCAAAACATGTAAATGCAATTCCACACAAAACAAGCATATGCCGGATAATCAAAGTATGCTCCCCCTCACAAAATGCCGTAAGGGTGACAAATACCAAGTTCCCCACACAAGTAGGCGAAACGTGAAGCATCGAGGGGTTTTGTGAAAATATCGGCTAGTTGGTGTTGGGTATCAATGTATTGAAGTTCAATATCACCCTTCTCATTGTGATCTCTGAGAAAATGATATCGCACATCAATATGTTTGGTTTTGGAAAACTGAACTGGGTTGTTTGCAATACAAATAGCACTAGTGTTATCACAGAAAAGTGGAACACTCTTATAATCTAACCTAAAATCGCGCAAAGTGGAAACCATCCACAAAATTTGAGAGCAACAGCTAGCTGCAGCAACATATTCGGCCTCAACTGTCGATTTTGCAACACTACACTATTTGCGGGAAGACCAACAAACCAGCGAGGTACCCAAAAAATGACAAGTACCGGAGGTACTTTTCCTATCAATCCTACACCCAGCAAAATCCGCATCGGAATAACCTCGAAGACACAAAGAAGAAGACACAGAGTACCAAATGCCAAACTCAAGGTTGTGTTTGAGATACCTGAGAATTCGCTTTACCGCTTGGTGGTGCGAAGCACGTGGTGAAGCCTGAAAACGAGCGCACAGACATACTACGAAGTGTATGTCTGGCCTCATAGCAGTCAAGTAGAGAAGGGAGCTGATCATGCTCCGAAACTCCTTCTGATCTACGACTTCTCCATCCTCGTCAGGATTCAGTGCTACAGATGTAGCCATTGGAGCAGCGAGGGGCTTCGCATCAGACATATCGAACTTCTTGAGTAGGTCCTTGGTGTACTTCGTTTGATGAATGAAAGTACCTTGTTTGCTTTACTTGATTTGCAAACCAAGGAAAAATGTGAGTTCGCCCATCATGGACATCTCGAACACCCTGCTCATGGCATCTTCAAACTCGGCAACCAATGCATGAGAAGAGCCACCAAAAATGATGTCATCCACATAAATCTGAACTAGGAGGAAATCTTTGCCATGCTTGAGAGTGAGAAAGGGTTTTATCAACATATCCCATCAAATACCCTCGCTAAAGCATAAAAGACTTAAGTCTATCATACCATGTCCGAGGGGCCTGCTTGAGTCCATAAAGAGCCTTATGAAGTTTAAGGAATTTATGTGAGTATTTGGGGTTTTCAAATCCAGAGGTTGTTTTACATAAACATCTTCGCCTATGAAGCCATTAAGAAATGCACTTTTGACATCCATTTGATAGAGTTTGAATCCCCGGGATGTCGCAAAGGCAAGCAAAATCCTAAATGCCTCTAGACGCGCAACAGGTGCAAAAGTTTCAGTAAAATCAGTCCCTCTAATTGAGAATAACCCTGAGCTACAAGTCTAGCCTTGTTTCTAACTACAGTCCCATCCTTTCCTTGTTTGTTTTTCAAAATCCATTTTGTTCCAATAAATGAACATTTTGTGGAGGATCAACTAAAGTCCAGACTTGGTTTCTCTCAAAATTTTCAAGTTCTTCATGCATGGCATTGATCCAACTAGAATCAGAAAGTGTATGGCTAACATCTAAGGGCTCGAAAGAAGAAACAAAAGCGGAATCAATGAAATGAGCATGGGAACATGTTACCCTTTGATCAAGCTCACCAATGATCTACTTGGGAGGATTCATCCTTTACATATGGTGTGGAGCCTCGCAGCAGGATGCAGTCTCCCCCTCAACTTTTGCGTTGGAGTGGTCCAAGATGACTGATGTCGAGGTAGTCATTTCAGGACCTTGCGCCGAAGTGGTCGAAGCGAGATTTGCTTCGGGGGTTGATGTCGAGGGTAGTATAGGTTCATCCTCGAAATCTCTGGGATCTTCATCTTTGAAGATGGTCTGTTCCATGTTGTATTCATTTGCCTGTTCAAAAATAGAACTAACAAAGGGGATTGATTCATCAAAAGTCACATCACATGACTCGATGACAGTGTTAGTTTCCAAATTAAAAACACGATAAGAATGACCATGAGTAGTGTATCCCAAAAAGATCCCATCAGAAGAGCGTGACTCAAATTTATCCAAATTTCCACATTTTAGGATGAAGCATCAACAGCCAAAAACTCAAAGATGAGTCACTTTGGGTTGTCTCCCAAAACGTAGTTCATAAGATGTCAAGTTCAAAATTGAGCGCAACAAAATTCGGTTTGAGATGTAACAAAATTCGCGCATATTATCCAAATCTAAGCATGCCAAAGCATGCTTCGCTTAATTTGAGTACGCTGAAGCCTTGCTTCGCTCCAAATTAATGCATTCGAAGCCCAAAAGAGGCCTTCGCTTGATGCGATATAAACGTTCGAAGCCGTCAATAAGGCGCACCCCTTCGCATTCTTAATTGCTCGCACTAGCAACGACTAAGTCCCTAGCTGCCACGCGCAAGGTGGGACCGAAGTATGTATGCGAAGTGTGCGAATGAATGCGCAGTACGAGCGTGAGAAGCTAAACATTCAAAACAATCAAATTATGTGAAGCATGCAGACGAAGTATGCAAATACAACAAATATCATTCATTGAATGATAATTGAGAAGTATGTTACAAAACACACTTCAAAAACAAAATTATGAGTAGTCTATATCTAAGCCTAGGAAAAAGCGAGCTCAAGGCCCCGACATGTTCGGACCTCATTTGCTCTTCTTCTGGGCAGGGCCCCCTCGACTAGATGAAGCCCCATCGGAGCCTATTCTCCTGTGGCCGGATCATCCACGCTCCGAAACCTACAGACGTTGCCTTTCGCCTTGCAGGTTTGTCTAAGTCTGGGATGCAGGCAGTGCCATGTCGAAGGCAGAAAAGTCTAGGGCTTCGTCACCTGTTAAGGCCGTACCCGAAGGCTATGCCCCCTCGCCACTTAAGTCTACTTCGAAACAGCTTAAGTCTGGTGAGGAGGAAGAACTCCGAAGGGGCTCCGTCTTCACGGCAGCCAGCAGCTCCTAGGCTACTTCGGAAATGACTTCGCCCCTAGGACCCCTCGGAAGCTTGAACCGAGGGAGGCCTTCGGACCTAGCTACTTCAAGCACAACCCAAAGCTGGCGAAGCTCCTTAGAATCCTCAAGTACTTCGAGTTCAACATTCGAAGGCTAAGCCTGGGAAGGTATAAAGTACCCCCATATTTATATTATTAAGCTGATGAGTTGTTTACAAGCCTACAACTAAATAATTAAAAGGAGCCTAAGGAGGTCTAAACCTTAGGGGGCGGAGGCTTCGATGTCGAAGGCTGGGCTGGCATGGCTTGTGCCCTGGCTCAGCAAAGGTGGAGGACCCATTGGAATTCGAGGACTGCTTCGCAGCCTTGGGCCTTCCAAGGTTCCTGAAGACGGCGCCACGCTCCGCGGATGTCCGAAGGAGGAGCGACCAAGTGCTGGCCTCCGAAGGCCACCGGAGTCGCCGAGGTCACCGCCTCGAGGTGGTTGCACCCTGCGTAATGAAGCATCTGCAAAAATCCTTGGCCCACCACTCGGCCAGCCATCAGAGCAAAGCCCTTCATCGACACCTCCACCATCGCAGCCACAGTCCGTAGGAACTCAAGGCGGTCCCCGATTGGGTCTTGAGGGTTAAAGTCCAGGGCCTGGCACTCAGTCCCCAATTGCTTGTGGACTGTAGTCAAGCTCGAGGTGGCTTCGTCGACCCCTCGGACCACAAAGTCCTCCAGGCAGTGGCTGGCTGCGCGAAGATCAGAGCACTCCGCCGCCAGCTTTGCCCTGGCCTCCTCCGAAGCTCAAAGTGTCGCTCGAAGCTTGTTGGTTTTCGAGACCAAAACCTCCCTCGCCTTCTCGGCCTCGGCCCTCACCGCCTCCGCTGATGCTTTGGCTCGCCTTCGCTTCTCGGCCTCCTCCAAGATCTCATATCAAAGGGCGTCTCTTTCCTCTGCCAGGTCAGCCATCCGTTGGTCCGTGGAGGCTGCCGCTGCAGCATTCAGTGCAAAGGCATGAAAAGATTCAAGAAAATCCTAAGTGTTGAGTAAGAAGCAAGTGTGACTTGAAGACCATGTGGAACTTTGCTCACCTGGACGATGGCTTCATGCGCATTTGCAAAGAGGTCGAAGGGGCTCAAGTAGCTGAGTTGTGCCACCAAGCCCCCTTCCCCTGCAGCGATGCAACCTTCATGGAACGCGTGAATGGCTGCCTCCATCACGGGCCCCCTCAACTGTAGAGGCCGGACCATCTCCGTCACGGCCTCCTCCGGTGTAGACACCCATGGAGCCGGGCTCCGGTCCACCACCTTGACATGCGCTTCGGTCTTGTCCCAAAGGTTCCCTTCGCCATGGCCGTCCCCTCCATCCTCTTCGGACGAAGTACTCTCGGACCCTAAGCTGCTGCTGCTACTCCTGCTGCTGCCGGAGGCCTCCATGTGCTTCAGCACGACGGACCACGCACTGGCATCAACATCTATAGAAAATTAAGTACAAGTCAATATTCATGTATGTAAAGAAAAAAGTGATTAAGTGTTTACCTTCGTCGGAGGAAATGTCTTCGAAGGAGGGGGAAGCGATGTGTGCTCCCCAGTCCCTTCGCCACCACCACTTTGGTAGTCGCCGCTGGAGCACCTGCCAGCTCCGCTCCAGGACCAAGGCTCGCGGCCGTTGGCTCCTCCGCAGCAGGAGCTGCGTCCGTTGGGAGCTCCGAGCGAACCCTCGAGGCTTTGGGTTCGTCGTCGTCAACCCTCTTCCTCTTGGAGCCACTCGCCGAAGGTGTAGGGTTGGTGAAGTCTGGTAGAGCTTTGACCCCCTTGATGTCGAGCTAGGCCCATACTCTATTCTAGCATTCCCAAGTCCCCACCAGAGCAAGCCGCTGAGCTTGCTCCTTAGGCGTCGGAGCCCCAACGACGCGCTCTGCCGCTATGATCACCTCCTCTGGAGGCCTTACTTCACGAGCAGCTTCATCAATGTTTTAAGTCAGTACAAGTTGTTTCAGCAAAGTACGAAGATGAAGAAGTCAAAGTCTTACCAAGGCACTTCCCTGACACCTTGATTAGTCCCTCCGAGCCCGAAGGTTGGAAAAGGCCCTCCGGCCAAGAGGGCGTGAGGGGGCTGACCCAAAGGGTGATGAACTCCTCCACGAGGTCCCTCATGCTCATCCTTGAAGCCACCCTCCGCAGGAGCAAGATCCTTGACCGAAGGATGTCAGGGCTCGTCTTCACCGCGCCTTCGCGCCAGTAGGAGATGAGTGCGTTGGTACTCCGAAGGGGAGAGTTCGCGCCAACCGAGGCATAGAACCACTCTTGGTCCCACTTCGAGTACCACTTGCTGTTGGCGGCCCTCGCTGGGAAGGCGTCCTGGTACTCCTTACGAAGCTGGAAGTTGGCACTCCTGAAGGCCAGGGCCCTCTTGACGTGGTCTGCCCCCTCCCTCTGCTTCGGTTGGCAGTTAGCATCATGGAGGGTGATGAAGACATCTGCACGCCCCTCGCACCCTTTGGCCCTCATAGCCCACTCGAAGACGGCCAACCTCGCCACGGCATTTGGAGACAGATGAGGAAGTTCAAAGTTGTATGCCTTCAATACTTCGCTCAACATGTCCACTGCCAGCAGCCCGAGGCTGGCCTCGAAGAATGCTTCGAAGAGCACGACTTCATCAGCCCGAGGACTCGGTATGGCCTCCGACTTCACAAGCACCTAAAGCTGGATCTCCTTCGACACCTTCCCTTCGCAAGCTCTCCGGATGGACTCCTCCATTGAAGCCGAAGCCCTCATCTCCAACATCAATTCGAATTTATCCGATGGCGACCAAAGGTCCCTTGGCCCCAAGCGCCTTGCTTTAGGCTTCGCCACCGCCATCGCATATGCCTGGGCGGAGCTCGAACTCGTGCCCAGGGTCAAGGCCTTCTTTGACGCAACCTTCTTCAGCATCTTGTGAGGCTTTGATGTGAAGGGCGCTGAGAGTTGCGAATCTAGCTCTGTCCGAAGCTAAAGGTGGAAAGAGGAAAGTAAAGGATGCTAGGAGTTGAGAAAGAATCAAATGGGTGTGTGCCAAAGCCGTGTGCGGTAAATCCCTTTTTATAGGCGGTAAAAATTCCGACGGTACCCGTGCCGAAGTCTATGTCAGGTGGGCCTGAGGCGAAGGTAAGCGAATCGACGCACCCGGCGCACTGCAACGGTCAATTTTATAACCGTTGCGGAGTTGTTTGGTCTCCCGAGGTCACCCTATCAGTCAGGGCAGACATTTATTACCTGCACAAGTCAAAGCCCCCTTCGGTCCAAGATCCGAAGGCTTGTCTTCTCTAAAGTTACATTTTTTACTCTCATTTTTCTAGAGGCGCACACACCCTTTTGCTCCGAAGGGCTGCAGGCGAGGGGCTACTATTAGGGGAATAAGTTTTCCCTTGAACAGGGGCCAAATGACGTCAGCCTCCGTAGGTCTCCAGACTGGAGCTTGACACTATCAAAGTAGATTCCCACCTACCGAGGTTATTTCCAAGCAGCAATTAGGCCAAGCCTCTGGGCTCCCTTCGGAGTCCTCCAGAGCCTAGCCTCCGGGCTCCCTTCGAGTCCTCTAGAGCCTAGCCTCTGGGCTCCCTTAGGAGTTAGCCTCCGGGCTCCCTTCGGAGCCCTCCGGGGTCAAGCCTTTGGATTTCCTTGGGAGTTCCCCAGAGCCAGCCCCTGGACCCCTCTTCGGTCCCTCGAAGCTAAGTCTCCGGAAGTCCATTCGGAGTTCAGTTCGGAGCCACTTAGAAGTGCCCTTCGAAGCCTTTGATGCAGTCTCCGCCCAAAGAGCTCTGGCCACTACCACGAACTAGGAAAATATCTAAACTCGGTTGTAGTGTAGAGCCATACCGGGGGCCCCTCCGCCCCTAGTATGTTGTTTAGCTGCCCGGAAGTGGCATTTATCTGACACGTCTGTAAAGCTATTTGTACACTAGTCTAGTCTTTTTTCCCTTCTTGCCCCTATAAGTCCTATGACCTGTAGAGGGCATTTAGGTCTTTTCCTTTGGCCCGTGTGCCTATAAAAGAAGGGTCATGCCCTTGTAATAAGGGGGTTCAATAAGTCCAATAGAGGCAAAACTATGCCAAATCCACTGTAGACTGGATGTAGGGCTATTGTCCCTTTGGGGAGGCCTGAACCAGTATAAATCCTTTCTCCCTCTGTGAGAACCCTTCGAGGTTCACTCTATATATCATATATACACAAAACCTGCTGTAGCTAACGCAATTGCTACAACAGTCTCAAAGCCAAGCTCCGAAAGTGTGAAAACACCTCATCCTTTCTAGCTAGAAAGAAGACCCAAGAATAGTGAGAGAAATCATCGACTATAACTAACACATACCACTCGCCGCCTAAAGAACTAACCCGAGAAGGACCTACAATGTCCATATGGAGAAGTTCTCTGGGTTGTTCAGTCATCACCATGGTGACTGGCGAATGCGAAGTGTCACTCATTTTTCCATGTCGACAGGGAGTGCAAACTAAATTCTTCTCAAATTTGAGCTTGGGCAATCCTCGGATCAGACCTAGGGCACTCAGACGAGCAAGCAACTCAAAGCTCATATGCCCTAGTCTCCTATATCACTTCCAAAGATTAGAAGTCGAATGTGCAACAAGGCAATGAGAAGAACTAGATAATTCAGAAAAATCAGCTCCAAAAACTTTCCCAATTCTAAAGATCGTACAAACTACAGCGCCATCAGAATTGAGTACTTGCGAAGTATCATGATGGAATCGCACTTCGAAGCCCTCATCAAGCAACTGAGATACAGAAAGCAAATTGTATCCCAAATTTTTAACCAAAGCAACATCTTTGAGAGTGAAATTTGAGTTGATTCTTACCACACCTTTACCTTTCACTCTACTCCTTCGATTGTTGCCGAAGGTGATATGTTCCTTTTGCTTGGTTGTGGTGAGGCTAGAGAACCATGCTGCATCTCCGGTCATATGGCGCGAACAACCGGAGTCCATGATCCACGTGCCCTCCAAGCCTCGGTCTGGCGCCTACACATGATAAGAGAATCTCGATCGCTTAGTGCTGGGGTGAGAGAACGCATGACGAGGCATCCAACACTGAGTGATACGAGTAGTAGGCACAGTAAAAATAGACTGTCTACGCATAGGAAAATCAGAATGATGCAAAGTGCAAGGTCTACCTACATGCTGTGACCCAAATGCATGATGAGGTCTCCTAACCTGTCGAGGTACAAAGCCACTGATACGTGATCTAGCACCATATGAAACATAGTGAACACCACGAGGGGCAAAACCTCTCCAGGGAGCCTCGAAAACAGGACATGAGTAAACCTCAGGTTCATGCATACCTAGAGATGGGTAATGCATGTCCCGGAAACTCATCGCTTGAGAGCGTCGCTCATCCTTGATGCGACGAAAACAGAACTGTTGGCGTAAAAGATTACGCTAACAGGTTTCTGTAGAAAAGAAACTAACAAACGAAGTGTTTGCGAAGCAAACTGTTCTAAGCCTCCGAAAGGATAATAGCTTAGAATAGTTCGAAAGTGTGTATTGAATCACTTGTAATCGGTCCCTATTACATGGTGAAATGGGGGGTATTTATAGGCCTAAACATTAAGGAAAAGACCTATTTACCCCTCTATTACAACCGACATTAAGGAAACTATTCGGTTTCCTTAATAGGGCTAAAATGGTAAAAGACTAATCTAATAGGATAGAAGATAAGTCTTCCATCTTAGCTGGCAGAAAAGATCCTGAAAGGCTTTGGTTCGAAGACATACTTCGAACTAGTGCCTGTCTTCGGGCTTCGAACGAGGTTCTGGGCATCTTCGAAGATGGTCTTCGGACAATCTTCGAACGTGTTGACTGCCTTTATGCTGCTTCGGCAATAACCCCGAAGATGAGATATTTTCCCCCAACAGTAGCCCCTCGAATACGCTTCTCCGTTTGACCTGTAACGTTAGGAGAGCAGTATACGGAAAGAAAAGATAACCAATCATAGGGGTTATTGGTTTTTATTTTATCTTCGAAATGCATGAAGATATGAACTTCGAATCAATCATAAGGTAATTACCTTTCGAACTATCTTAGAACTGACTCAGGAAGTTCGAAAGTCTTTTTAGACTTAGAAAAAATAGCTGTTAGTTCCTGTTTCTAACGGAAGTTATATGATGCGTTATTTCCAGAGGAAAATAACGGGCGGGAATGCGAAAAGGCAGGGCCCAAACGGTAAGCAACGGAACGATTAGGCTATAAATAAAGAACCCAAAACTTAGCCGATTACCTTTTCACCGCTTTCTCTCAGTTAAAAACTTTTGAGCCCTTTGAGTTCTTGAGCCCTAGCTTCTGAGTTCTTGAGCCCTAGCCTCCGTTCCTTCAGATCAATCCAGCAATCGCGATGGTGAAGACCAAGGGATCTGCGCCTCCTTCGGCCTTGGCTCGGCAACAGGCGGCCGCGGCAGCAGCAGCGGCGACAGTGGCGGCGACACCCTCGATGCAGGCGACAACTTCCATGGAGGCAGGGGGAAGAAATCCCCAAATCGCTGATGACCAAGGTCTGTGCCCTCCATCGACCAAATATTTGGATCAGTCCTTTGAATTGGGATCCTCTACCTGCAAGAGAGAATCTTTGGCAATCACAGCAGAGGGAAAGATTAGCAATGGGGTTATGGTTCGAAGGCCGGGCAAAGAATCAATTCCATCACCAAGACCCGGAGAGGTCGTAGTGTTCGAAGCTTTTTTCGAAGCAGGCTTAGGCCTCCCTGCTGTGGATTTCTTGGCCGAAGTTCTTGACCTGTTTCATGTAACCCTCCCCCAGCTGTCTCCGAATGCCGTAGCTAGATTAGCTATTTTTGAGTGGGCGTTGAGAGCCGAAGGTTGTGAAGGAAGAGCTGAAATATTCGCTGCGCTTCATAGAGCAACTTGTCAGCCGAAGACCTTCATAGGCTCTGGAGGTGAGAAAGTAGTGGTTGCCTTCGGAAGTATCAATTTTAGGCTTCGAGACGAATATGCTCTGCGATTCCCTGCCAAGGCCATCAATGCTAGATGGTACACTGATTGGGTACTGAGATGGTTTTATGCCGAAGTCGGAGCTAGCAGTCCTCTGGCTGGGCCCCTCAAAGAAATCCGATTTCGGAAAGAAGCCCTAGTGCAACCTGACGAAGGCCAGCTCGAAGCCCGCCTGAACCTGCTTGAAAAAGTTAGTCGAAGGCTTAGTATGCGAGACTTGGCTGAAGAATTCATCGGTCTTCAAATTCCTCCACTGATGGCCAACTGGCCTATCATCTTCGAAGATGACTCCGAGGGCGGCCTTCGCAAGATTAACTATACTTCGAGCCCTGCAGGTAACTTCGAAACCAACATGCATAGTTCATATTTACTTCGAAGAAAGAATAACTTGAATTATTTTTTAGCTTCTTCAGCCCCTATTACTTCAGAGCAAATTGTAAGGGCTTCGGAGAAGATTCTGGGTGCTCCAACTCCGTCGGAAAAAGAATGGCGAATCAAATTAGTCGGAAGTTGGGAGCGATTTAACAGAGTATGGGGAATGCTGGAGTTAACTCCACCCCCTCTGATGGATTGGGTGCCTCAGGAGAAAGGCCCCAAGAAAAGAGTAGCTGAAGCCGGAGCTTCAAGTTCAGCAAAGACTCCGGTGAAGAAGGTGGCTCGGAAGCCAAAAAATCTCGCACCTTCGGATCCTGTTCCTTCAAGCTCAAGAACCTCACTTTCTGGTTCTAAAGAGGATGAAGGTATTTTATTAGTGAAATTAATTGATGAAGATGTAGCTCAATGAAGTATTCACATTGAAGATACTGCAGGTATTCCGGAGCCTCAAGCCAACATCGAAGAAGTAAGAGCTCCGGATACCCAAGAGGAACAAGTCGAAGCCCCTATGGGTGTAGATGAGGCCGAAGTACCTGCGAACGTACCGGAGTTTGGAGATAATGCTGATCAACCAAGGACTTCGGTAGTTCAAGAAGATACAACTCAGGCCGGAGTTCCTGTGGATGAAAGTGGGGTCGAAGTCACTATGGCTTCGATTCCCGAAGAAGTAACGAGGACTCCTCAGGACGATGCTCCTGCAGTCCAAGATTTAGCGGCTGATTCGGATGAGGACTACACTTTTGATCCTCCGATCAGTCCGGTGCTCGATATTCCAGAGAATGTCGAAGGTAAATTTTGCATAATTCTTATCAATTTTTGCAAAATTATACAATGTGTAATATTTTTGTTTTTTCAGAGCCTCCTGTTGTCGAAGTATCCCTCGAAGATACAATTCAAAGGCCTTCGACAACTTCGGAGCCGCAACCGGAGGTTACTCTACCGGGGCCTGGAAGAGGAAAAAGACACATAGAGCCTCTCCCTGCTCAAGGATCGACTTCATCTGAGTCAACAGATGAAAGTGAATCGACTGAGGGGGGGCCATCTTCAGAAGTTCCAAGGGCCTCAGAAGAACTCTCCGGACCTTCACTAAGCAGAGCTGATCAGAAGGCTTCAGTAATGCTTCCTCTCATAACTCCATTTTTGGAGGAGAAAACCGGACTTGGGACTTTGGTTAAACCTTTGGGTGAAGCCAGTCGCAAAGTTGGGGAAACAGAACTGGTAGCTCTTTTAAGTAGAGTGAAGGGTTCGGAGCTTAACCTGGCCGTGGAAAGAGCAGCTTATCAGGTATAAAGCATCTTCGAACCAAATAGCAAATTATATATGAATAATTTCTTATTCCAGTTTTTCTTTTTTCTCAGCAAGCAGTCTTAGCCCGCGCTGCGGCTTTGTCGAACGAAAACGAAATTGCTCAACTTCGGGAAGAGAACGAAACTCTTCAAAGAAATTTTAACTTCTCCGAAGGTCGAGTAGCTCAGATGGACAATGTAATACTAGCAGAGCGAAGGGCTAGGCAAAGCTTGGAGGCTGCAAAGAAAGAGCTCGAAGCAGAAAGAATTGTGCTTCGAGCGGAGATTGAAAGACCGCGGACGGAGGATGCTGCGAAGGGGTCCGAACTTGTAAGGCTACAAGAAGAGGCTGGCCAACTCCGGACTCAAAAGACTGCTTTGACTACGGAGAACGCTAGAATCTCCGGAGTTTTAGCTGAAACGACTTCGGCCAAGGATGTGCTTATTGAGGAAAGGCTTAAGTCTGAGAAGGTGGCTTCGGAGGTCATCGAACAGATGTTAGGTGTCTTGGAGTACTTCGGTACTACTGGATCACTACCTTCGGATGACAATGTGACTCTGCTGCGCCGGTTAAAGAGGATCCAAGGAGCAGCGAAGCAAATGAAGACGGCAGGCATGCGTTATGGAGAACTCTCCGGACAAGTGTCTGCCCTTGGATTACTTCGTTACTATGAGGATTTGGGCCGAGTAATTACTCCGAGCGCAGAGGGCTCCATCATCTTCGACGACGCAAGACTTCTGACCCCTTCCGAAGGCGTAGCTACTGCTTGGCGAGCCTTCCAAACTTCATGGAGAGCCGAAGGTCGATCTGCGATCAAGGCTTGGATTGATGAAGGCCAACGCCAGAAGCAAGTTCGGAGCCAAGCTTCGAGCAGTCAACCTCCGTCGAACCCGCAGGTTTAGGATTATTTAGGATTTTTGATTATGTAAAGCTGATGCTTGTAAATATTTATCAATGAAAGTCTTGTTTGTCATATTTTTAGGCTTTGCCTCTTATGGAAGATATCGAAGTGTTAGAGCTTAACAGCGAACTTCGCTCACTGTGGAACACCTTCGAACTTCTAAAGAATTATAAGCGTCCTCGATTTCTTATTCCTCGAGATGACTCCGGCGTTATTGCGCCCGAAGTAATCAAAGACATATTGTCTTACATTAAAGAGGAAGATAAAGAGATTGACGCAAACACCTCGTCTTCTGAAGACACTAATTGGTCCGAAGACGAAGGTGAAGCCCAAAATAAAAGATCTGAAGATCTTAGAAGCTGGGAAAGAAGCCCCGAGCGGCTTCGAACTTGGGCCGAGCTTCAACAAGAGCAGAAGGATTTTAGAGCTTCGAAGGGGAGGAAGAGAGTTAAACGTAAAGTTCTTAGAACTTCCGATGTTGGAACTAGTCGTTCCACCCCTAGCTCTCGAGACCGAAGAGGTCTTCGATTCCTTCTTGGTATAGATACCAATTTTTCATAGTGTAATCTGTAGACACATTTATTTCAATAATGAATGCCGATTTAAAATTGTCTCCATATTTACTAGCCCCTCTTTGGGTATAAGCAACTTCGAACTGTATTCAAAGATGGTTATGCGCAAAGAAAAAACTTCGGAGTACAATTTTTTGGGGGTTCGGAGCCCCTCTGTCATTTTAAAGATCTTTTGAAATCTTATGAAATGTCTTCGACCTTTGTAGTCAGAAGAATGGTAACTTGGTACCTTTGTTTGCTTCACGAAAGAAATCAATTGAGATAACTTCCAGGACACTTTAGTGTCTTAAGAAATTTGTCACTTTGGACTTATATGAACAGACATTCGAAGTTCATGGCTTAAATGCTGTTTTGCTTTAGCCACCTTCGGCTGTTTTTTGCAGAAGTCTACCAGCCGGAGCTTGGACTTCGCAGAAATTGTAGCCACCTTCGGCTATTTTTGCAGAAGTCTACCAGCCGGAGCTTGGACTTCGCAGAATTTGTAGCCACCTTCGGCTATTTTTGCAGAAGTCTACCAGCCGGAGCTTGGACTTCGCAGAATTTGTAGCCACCTTCGGCTATTTTTGCAGAAGTCTACCAGCCGGAGCTTGGACTTCGCAGAATTTGGCCACCTTCGGCTCTTTTTACGGATGTCTGCAAGCTGCAGCTTGGACTCCGCATATTTTGGCCACCTTCGGCTCTTTTTATGGAAGTCTACCAGCCGAAGCTTGGACTCCGTAGAATGTGGTATTGGCTCTTTTACGGATGCCTACAAGGTATCAGCTTGGGCTCCGGATGGATTTCAGCCACCACACCGGAGGCTTCGACTTTATAGGTACGAAGTCCGGAAATACAGCCCAGCTTGATGACACTTCCCTCTCGATCGACTTCCGTCCCAGCGCGTCCGCTCGGGAAACTAGGAGTGTCAAGGGGAAGGCAAACTACAGGGTGTATGCTTTATTAATTTAGAGGTGATTACAAGCAAATTACAAGGAGCCCTTATGCGACGTATCGCTTTAGGTGCTCCGCATGCCAAGTATGTGCTAACTCTTCACCTTCTAAATTAGCTAATTTGAATGAACCAGGGCGCCCTGAGCGGACAATTAAATATGGACCTTCCCATTTATTGCCTAACTTCCCTGGTGCTATAATGCTTCGTAGAACAAGATGACCCGGCCTTAACTCGCTGAGCTTAACCTTCGGGTCATACCAAGTCTTCGTCTGCTGATGATACTTTGATAAATTAGCTACAGCTCGAAGTCTTGTTTCTTCTGACAAATCTAACGAAGCTTGTCTTTCTTCTTCGATGTCTGGTTCGGTGCTGCGAAATGATCCCCCTTTGAGCTCCGTTGGAGTCATTGCTTCATCTCCGAATAGTAGTCTGAACGGAGTAAAACCTGTGGACCTTGTTTGCGTAGTCCGAATGGACCACAGAATCTTCGGAAGCTCTTCGGTCCACAGTCCCTTTGATAATCCTACTATTCTTCGATTTAGCCCTGATAAAATATTTCCATTGGCTCGCTCAACGGCTCCATTCGACTGAGGATGTCTCACTGCAGCAAAACATAGTTGAATGCCTAAGTCTTCGCAAAACTTCCTGAAAGGTTCTGCGTCGAACTGTGTTCCATTATCTACTATGAGATATCTAGGCACTCCGAACCGACAAATAATGTTCTTCCAGAAGAATTTCTGTACATTATTCGAAGTGATAGCTGTTAAGGGCTCTGCTTCTACCCACTTAGAAAAATATTCAATAGCTACCACTGCGAACTTCAGATTTCCCTTTGCTAACGGAAAGGGACCAATTAGATCCATACCCCATCTGGCCATAGGCCATACCGGAGCAATGACTTGAAGAGCTGTTGGTGGGCGATGACTCCGTCGACCTATCCACTGGCATCCTTGACAAGTGCGGACCAAGCTCTCCGCATCAGCTGTTATTGTGGGCCAATAAAGCCCCTGGCGAAGTGTTTTTCCTGCCAGTGCTCTAGGGGCTAAATGGCTTCCACAAAGGCCTTCGTGAATTTCTCGGAGAATTTCTTGGCCTTCGGCTTGAGATATACATCGGAGTAGAGGGGAACATACTCCGGCCTTGTATAATATACCGTTAATTAACTGATAGTTTCTTGCTCTAAGCTTTAATCTTGACAATTGGGGCTCTTCGGGCAAATTTGTTCCTCCTTACAAGAGTTCTATGATCGAATTTTTCCAATCTGCACTAGGAATGCAGAGAATCTCTGCAGAAGCAACTTGTGGCACCGAAGGTACATTGAGCTCCTCATAGAAAGCTTCGTCAGGCACATCCACAGCTCCGGCAGCAGCCTTCGCTAAAATGTCCGCTTGCACGTTTTCAGCTCTTGGTATACTCCGAATGGAAATACCCTTGAAATGTGCTTCGATCTTGCGAATTTCTTCCAAGTACTTTGCAAGCTGTGGATGTCGGACTTGAAAACTTTTGTCTACGTGCCCTGCTACTATCTGAGAATCTGTTTTATAATTATCCTTGTAGCCCCTAGAGCACGTGCTTTCCGGAGTCCCAATAAAATTCCTTCGTACTCCGCTATATTATTGGTAGACTTAAAGTTGAGTCTTGCGGAGTACATTGCTCTTTGTCCTGATGGTGAAATTAATACTGCCCCAATGCCTGCTCCGGATGCTTGGAAAGCCCCATCGGAGTAAATAGTCCAAACTCCGTCATCTGATTTCTCCAGAGTCAACTTCGCAGGTGGAGTCCACTCTGCTACGAAGTCTGCTAGGACTTGAGATTTGATAGCTGTCCTTGCCAGGAAAGATATGCCGAAGGGTGCTAGTTCTACTGCCCACTTTCCAATCCTTCCAGTGGAATCTTTGCTTCGGAGCATATCTCCTAGAGGATACGAAGTTGGTACAATTACATTATGAGCCAAAAAATAATGTCTTAGCTTCCTCGAAGCCATTATCAGAGCATAAACGAACTTCTCAAGTTCGGAGTATCTTGTCTTCGCTCCTGACAATGCTTCGGATACAAAGTAGACAGGATTTTGGACCAACTTCCCATTGATATCCGCTTCTCTGACAAGGACTGCGCTGACAGCTGAGCCTGTAGCTGCAAGATACAGAAGTAGGGTTTCGTCCGCAATAGGCACCGTAAGTGTAGCAAGATTGCTGAGATAATCTTTAATATCTTCGAAGCTTTTCTGACACTCCGGTGTCCATGCAAAATCTTCGGACCCTTTCAAAGCTTTAAAGATTGGCAAGCTCCTCTCCGCAGACCTTGATAAAAACCTGCTAAGTGCGGCCAGACGTCCGGTCAGCTTTTGCACTTGCTTTAAATTTTCCGGAGGAGCCATCTTCTGCAGCGCAGTTATTTGACTAGGGCTAGCTTCAATTCCCCTGCTTGAAACTAAGTACCCTAACAACTTTCCAGCCTTAGCTCCGAATATACATTTTTCGGGGTTAAGACGGATCCCACATGCCCGAAGGCTATTGAATGTTTCTGCTAAGTCTAGGCTATGTTGGTGCTTTAAAGCACTCTTTATTACAATATCATCCATATAGGCCTCCACATTGCGGCCTAATTGATGACCTAGAGCCTTAGCAACTAATCTTGAAAAAGTAGCCCCGGCATTTCTTAGGCCGAAGGGCATTCTTACATAGCAGAAGACTCCCGAAGGAGTTACAAAGCTCGTCTTGATTTCATCTTCGCGCTTCAACCATATTTGATGATAACCGGAATACGCGTCGAGGAAGCTTAGTAACTCCGAACCTGCAGTGGAGTCAACTAGTTGATCAATTCGGGGCATGGGGTAGGGGTCACGTGGGCACGCTTTATTCAAAGATGTGAAATCAATGCACATGCGCCACTTTCCGGAGGACTTCTTCTTGACGAAGACTGGGTTGGCTAACCATTCTGTATGGGCCACTTCTCTAATAATCCCAGCCTTCAACAGTTTTTCAACTTCGTCCTTAGCTAGAGCAGCTCTCTCTGCGGACATCTTCCGGAGCCCTTGTCGAACAGGCCGGGCCTTCGGGTTTACAAGCAAGCTGTGCTCAATAATATCCCGATCGACTCCGGTGATATCTTCGTCAGACCAAGCGAAGACATCCAAATTTTCTTCTACGACCTTTTCCAAGGAAGTTGCAACTTTGGGAGGTAAATCTTTACCAAATTGAAAGGTGTATTCTTTACCATCTTTGACAATGACCTTCGTTGCAATCTCTCCTTCGGGACTTGGTCTTGGAAACGACTTCTTCGAAGCTTCGGAGGAGGCTGAAAAAATTTCTCCATTATCTTGGACACTGTTTACTTGCCTCGGATCAAGAGGAGGACCATGACCATATTCTGCCCTCCGAGCCATGGCTTGATCTCCGAAGACTGTCAGGACCCCTGCTTGTGTGGGCATCTTTATGCACAAGTAGTTGTGATGCGCTACAGCTCCGAACTGATTCAACATGCCCCGTCCGAAGATGACATTATAAGCATACGGGGCATCTACCACATCAAAGATAACTTCTTCAGTTCGGGCTAGTAAACCTTCTCCGAAGGTTACTTCCAGGCCTATCTGGCCGAGTGCATCAAGCGGAGGTCCTGCGAAGCCTTGCAGAGGATGAGCCGTTGGGAGGAGATGCTTCCGGGAAATGCATAACTGATCGAAGGCTTGTACAAATATGATATCTGCCGAGCTACCTCCGTCAATTAGCACCCTTCGGACTTCAGTCCCTGCAATATCAGCAGTAATAACCAATGGATCTGCATGCGGGAACTTGATACCAGCTGCATCCTCCGCAGAGAAAGATATTGGAACATGAGACCACTCCGGCATTGCAGCTGCAGATGACGAAGTCCCAATATGGCCTACTTCCCGAACGTACTCTCTTCGCTGCCTCTTGGACATGCTTCCGAGGGTACCTCCTCCGGAGATAGGGAGAACTACTCTCTTTCCTCTATCTTGCCCTTCTTCTTGCTTCGGAGGTGGCATAACATTGGCCACCGGAGGATGCCTTGCAGCATCAAAATTTTCTATCCGCGCCACAGCCTGGACCGGCTCCGGGCGCACTGCTGCTGCTGGACTTCGGTCGGTACTACCTCGACCCGAAGTTCTCTCCAAGTATTCTCCCCGAAGGGTAAGAATAGCCTTGCATGTGTCAGTTGCATGGCTTCGATTCTCTCCATGAATACAGCAAAAAGGGTCTGGCCCTTGCCAGCCGTTTTCCCTGGCGGCCTCCAGCCGCTGGACTTGTTCCCCGCAGACTGTGGAGCTCTTGGTGCAAACTTCTGTGGGGGTGCAATGTTTAAGACTTCAGAACGAGGGTGCTTTTGCCCTCTTCTTCTATCATGTTGCACTTCGAAGACTGGTTCTTGCGGCTGTGCCGAAGTCTTCAACTCTGCTTTAACTTCCGTCAACACTGTCGAAGTAGCAGTAGTCCTCCGAAGCCAACCTTCTTCTGACTTCGAGTACTCCTCGAAGTACGACATCAACTGTGATACTGTGGTGATGCTCTTCCGATGCAATTTATCCAGAAGGCCTTTATGACTGACGCCTTCCCGAGCTGCATCAACCACTGAGGATGTAGACAGTCCCCGGATTTGCGACTTCGTATGAGCGAAGCGCTTGAAGTACTGTCTCAATGTTTCTCCGGGGAGCTGCTTCACTTGGAAAAGGCTCCCTGTTGACATGGGGGGCACGAAGGTGCCCTGAAAGTTACTTATGAACTTCCTCTTCAACTGTGACCAGGAAATGATTGATCCTGGCTTTAAAGACCAGAACCATCTCAACGCCACTCCTTGAAGAGCTAATGGGAAGCACTTCGCCATAGTCTCTCTGTCTCCGCCGCTAGCCTCAATCGCTAGGGCATAAGAACGCACAAACTCACTGGGATCTTCGTCTCCAGCATACTTGCAGAGCTTCGAAGTTTTGAACTTCGGATTGAAGCGAATCTTCTGAAGCTCAGGATGCAATGGAGATTCATTGTCGTAAAAGGCGTTCTCCGGGGCTTCGGGATAATCAAGATCGTCGTCTTCGGGCACTTCGGGGATAGCTGGGGTGGCTTGAGAGCGAAGTCTGTTCGTAGCCTCTTGTCGCCACCCTCGCTACCTCGGCTTGAAGATTGGCCATTTGAGTGGCCATGTCTCCAAGGCTATCTTCATCTCCTCCGGAAGGACCTTCCGGGTCTTGAGAACTGGTATGATCAATTCAAATCGGAATAGAGGGTGGAGGAGTGGCTCCGGGCGGTCGGAGTATGGAAGGGGTTGGCGGAGAGGTTTCGTATCCTCGAGGGATAGAAGCCCCTTGCGGAGTTTGAGGTGGAGGGATAGTCGAAGACCCTCCGACTTCGACTGTGTCGAAGGGTATCTCTCCGGAGATCCGAGAGGACCTCCGAGTGGGATTGCGAGGTGCGCTCCGCTTAGGAGGCATGATGTAAGAAGTTGGTAGAGAACGAAGTTTTTTGGACTAGGTTCCCCACGGACGGCGCCAACTGTTGGCGTAAAAGATTACGCTAACAGGTTTCTGTAGAAAAGAAACTAACAAACGAAGTGTTTGCGAAGCAAACTGTTCTAAGCCTCCGAAAGGATAATAGCTTAGAATAGTTCGAAAGTGTGTATTGAATCACTTGTAATCGGTCCCTATTACAGGGTGAAATGGGGGGTATTTATAGGCCTAAACATTAAGGAAAAGACCTATTTACCCCTCTATTACAACCGACATTAAGGAAACTATTCGGTTTCCTTAATAGGGATAAAATGGTAAAAGACTAATCTAATAGGATAGAAGATAAGTCTTCCATCTTAGCTGGCAGAAAAGATCCTGAAAGGCTTTGGTTCGAAGACATACTTCGAACTAGTGCCTGTCTTCGGGCTTCGAACGAGGTTCTGGGCATCTTCGAAGATGGTCTTCGGACAATCTTCGAACGTGTTGACTGCCTTTATGCTGCTTCGGCAATAACCCCGAAGATGAGATATTTTCCCCCAACAAGAACCAAACCAAGTGACCCGCCCGCTGATAGTAGGAACAAAGAAACACTCTCCTAGGGGCACTCTCATGGGTCATAGGAGCAATCCTCACAGGCTCCTTGGGCTTCTGCTGAGTGGTTTTCATGGGAGGAGTTTTCATGGTAGGAAGAGTGGTTTTCTTTGGAGTTTGGGTAGGCTTTTTAGCTGAAGGAGTGTATAACCAGGCTCTTTCTTTCTCTAATGTAGTGGGTGAGGTAAAAACAGTTTTGTTCTCACTGTCTGAAGGAATCCTCTCAAAAGCCAAACCTAGAGCTAACCCTGACCTGTCAGCACACATCTTGGTCTTAGCCAAGATCAAGTCCATCCTACCCTTTCCCTCAGTACATTTGTTAACCAAAGAAAGAAGGTATTAATTTTCAGTCATGAGGTGTTCAGCTTGCTCTCTAACAGTGCCTAGCTGGTCCTTAAGGGTTATGCAAGTGTCACACACAGGTTGCACATCCTTAGAACTACCGGCCCTCTCTAATCTAGCCTCTAAATCCTGAACATTCTTATCACGTAAATCAATGCTATCACTTAATAATGAACAGTTCATGCATTCATTTATATCATGAGGACTAGAATCAACCATCAAAAGCTGCTTCTGTGTAGTCTCAAGCTCAGAAAGAGTTTGAGCATGCACAGAATGCAACTGAGCAAGCTCACCCATGACAACATTGCAAGATTCACATTCAACATCATTTACCCTAGACTTAAGCATGGCATAATCAGTAGAAACAGATTCTAGCCTAAGTCTAAGGTCTTTTCTATCTCTAGCGGCTTGCACAAGTAATTTATCCTGACCAAGAACTACTTCATTCAGTTCATCTATCTTAATTGAAAGTTGTTCATAGGATAGAGGTACCTCAGATGAGTCAAGCTCATCGCCGCTGTGATCGCTGTCGGCCATGAAGTAGAGGCCGGTGAAATCTCGTCCCTTCTTATCCTTCTTCTCCTCCTTCCTTGGGGACTCGCTGAGAGCAACAACAAATGCTCTAGAAGCAGCTTTGGCTACCTTCTTAGCCACCTTAACACGCTTGCCCTTCACAAAGGGTTTCCTCTCCTTTTTGTGGTATTTGGGGCGCTCACTCTCATCTCTCCTCTTGAGCTTAGGACAGTTGGCCTTGATATGAGAGGTGTCGCCACACTCAAAACATCCACTAAAACCACTTCTCCTCTGATCCCGTCTCTCATGGTTAAAACGGGTGAACCTTTTGGCAATGAGAGCAAACTCTTCATCATCCAAAGTATCCACCTGCTCCTTAGTGACAGAGACTAGGGAGGACAAAGCAAAACTGCCTACAAGAACACAAGTACCTGATGTGCTTGGTTCTGCAGTGGTGCCATGTCTAGTGCTACAAACTAGTGCCAATGGTTGTGGCAAGGAGTTTCTGTGCACTGCAAGATATGCCTTGGCAATCTCTATGGACTTCAGCTTGCTGAAGAGCTCATCACAGGTCAATGTGTCATAACCTACGGACTCCTCAATGCTGGATATCTTCACTTCCCATATGCTACAATCAAGAGCATAGAGAATCTTGATAGCTCTGTCATGGTCATCGTAAGCAAGCATCCCGTTTGACCACAAGTTACTCACTATCGTATCAAAGCGATAAAACATGGCATCTATAGATTCACCAGGTGCCTGCACAAACAGCTGATACTATTGATTGTACGTGCTTTGGCACCTAGCCTTAATCTGTGTAGAGCCCTCATGAAAAATAGTGAGTGTAGTCCAAATATCCCTTGCTGTCCTTAGGCCCTGAACCCTATCAAACTCACTCCTACTCAAACCAATGAACAATATGTTTCTAGCTTTTGAGTTAGAATTATACTGATCCTTTTCTGTTTGAGAGGTGTGGGTTTCAGGGATGGAGTATTGTGAGTCCACAATCTCCCAAATTGCATTTCCTTAGCTTAGCAAGTAAGCCTCCATGCGCACCTTCCAATATGCAAAATCAGTCCCATCTAACAGAGGTATTTTACTAACTCTGTCCATGTCGCCAATAGATCACAAAACTTGTTAAGGTCAACTGGTGATCTTAACCCGCTCTGATACCAATTGTTGGACCGGAAATGATGACTAGAGGGGGGGGTGAATGGGAGCTTTTAAAATTTCAGGCTAAAAATAGCCTTCTGTTTCAATTCTGTCTTTTGTGGAACAGACTTTGAACACACCCTTCGGAGGTCTCGATCGGAGGTATTTCACAGCTCCGAAACCAGCCTACGCGAGGAGCAAAAGTTCGAAGTCAAGAAGACTTTGCTGCACCCACCCAACCAAAAACTCAACTCTGCTAAGTCAGTGCAGGCTCCGCACACTAGGTGCCTTTGAGTAGACTTCACACTTCACCCTTCGCAGGAGGTGGTTTCCCTCTGCGGACTTCGACCAGATACTCTACACTAGCAACTGGTACTAGGCTTCGTATTTCGAAGGTCAAACACACACTAAACACACTGCGCTGAGGACTTCGACAGGGAAGAAAATAGGCTTCAATTTAAGCCACCCACAGTGCTTCGCTAGTAATCAGAGAGGACAAGCCTCCGATTTACACAGAGCGAACAGACACTATGAACACACACTTCTCCAAAAACACTTCAGTACACAAACTCGAATCAGGAAGAAGTGGAGCACAAGGAAATCAGGACACGCAGTGCAAAGCAAGCATACAAGTTCAAGCAGTGAATGGAAAACAAAATCAAAGTTTCATTGCTTGAACAAGGAACACAAAATGAACTCACAGACTGAATACAAGGATGTGACGGCTAGCACAGGAGTTCAAAAATGACTGCTCAAAGTGTTACTCAGGCCTAGCTAGCCTTCACTATTTATAGGCACTATTTAGCCCTGTGAATAGACTACTTTAACCCTAGGGTTTACACTATTTTTGTCTCAGTAGAACAGGGGGTACAAATGGTAGTCTACTTTATTTGGAGGCTTCTTTTGTCAGCTTCACAGAGGAGACAACATCAACTTTGCATAGCAGACATGATCAACCTTTGTAGTTTTGGAGTCTTCTGAAGCCCCCCTTCACACGCGAAGGGTGCGGTAGCTTCAGTGAGAAGCCTTGAGCCTGACGGCCTTTGCTTCACCGAAGTCAGCCTTCAATACAGTGACGGTTTTGAGCCGAAGCCATCAAAGCCCTTGAGCCTTCGCACCATCACATCCAGAGTGGACCACCATGGCTTCGCAGCTACTCCTAGCTCGATCTCTGTTAGTTTGTGTACCTAAGCCATGCATGGCCTAAGTACCTCAAGTCAACCACACTCTGAAGCCCCACCTTTGGAGTACCACCCTTCAAAGTCCCTCCTTCGTCCAAGTTCTCCGCATGTAGCATTCCATGAGCACTTCGTCATAGTGTCTCTCCCCGAGCACACTCTTCGACGAGCCTCACCCGGACCATGCCTTCGATGCACCTCGACTTCTGAGACCTCCATTGGGTGAACCTTCGAGTGCCTCCATCCGGAGCACAGTTCGAACGGCTTGCCTCATTGCTGAGAACTTTGTCCACCATACTCCGAAGTCACTCCATTCGGAGTACCCTTCGAAGTGCCTCTGAGGACTTCGTCTCAAGGTACCTTCAGCCGGAGCCATGCTCCGCGCTCTTTGCCTTCGCCTTTCGCACCTTGACCGGAGGACCGACCTCGACCCCACGCAGCCTTCGTAACCGAGCTCCCCGCTCGCCTGGCATCAGGCCTCCTACTTGACCCATGTTAACTTGCTGCGAACCGTCCGTCACCTTCGAAGTCACATGTGCACCACAGAGAAACAGACAAGTGTATCCAGTACCCCGGAGACCTCTCCAGGTAAACAACCTTTGGCACATACTCCGGTGTACCACCCAAAGTACCGAACCCTTCGGTACAACCAAGTCATCATGTACTATCGGACCCCTCCGACAGTCATACTCCACTGCAACAGCCGAAGCAACCGAACCCACCGAACCCTTCGGTGAAACAACCTCCGAACCCCTTTGGAGGGAGCCCTTCAAATCTAGAAGGTGAAACCTGTCAATCACTCATCATAGACTCCGAAACCAACCCTTGGTTTCTCAAATAAAAACCATGAGAAATAATTCAAGATTTGAATTGAGGAATTTATGTTAAGTTCCTCAAGGCAAAATAAAATTTTAGGAATTTTTATAAATTTTCAAGACCTTTGCAACTAGCATAGAAGATAAAAATAAATTTCTAGAATTATTTTAATTGAGAAAAGAATTTAAAATCCTTTTGGGCCGCTCCCTTCACTTTCGTCTCTCTAGGCCGGCCCAGTCCACCCTTTCCCTCAATGACACAAGGGCCCCACCCGTCAGCCTCCCCACCATTCCCCGCACCCGCACCCTGGTTCCCCCTGCCATTCACCGAGCCCGCTTGTCAGCACCATTGCCCCGCGCTCGCACTCGCTGACAGGTGTCCCTCTCATGTCGGATGCGTCTTCCTCGAAGGGAAATCCCCAATCCCGAGCGCCGGTGAACCCTAGCCGCCCCAATTCCATCGTCGCCATGTCAACGCCCCAATTTCCGTTGCTTTCACCGCTCGCCGTCACCTGAAGACCTCACCAGCCTCGCCGACGACACCATGTGCTCACCATCATCTTCTCTTCCTCAGCAACCCACCCTTTCATGCTATCAACTGCTAGAGGACTACCGTCGCCATCGACCCGAGAGAGCTCCGCCACCCCCTCTCGTCACCAGCCTCACTTCGTCACCGTCAACCCCTGATTCCAGTATATTAATGACCTCTGAGTTATTCTTTGTACATTTCTACATTCACCCGAGGTTTTGAGCCACCGCCATCGCTGCCCACCATGCCGCAGTGCCTTTCTGTCGGTGGAGACGAAGGAGTCCCTCAATCGTTGTCATGTGGGCGCCGATTTTACTCTCAACTGTCGGATCCCGATCAAACGACTAAGATTAGAACTTAAAACAGAGGGCCCAGATTGCTTTGACCGCCGCTGACTGGTGTAGGGTAATCTGACCCACTCGTTTTCATTTAATCCCCCACGTCAATCTTGGCCGCCCATCGCGTACCCCCATCGCTCGTATTAATCCCGTTCGTTCATTTTCATTTAAAACCCCCCGCTGCGATCCTGAGCATTGGATGCAGATCCGAGGGCTCCAAACACTCCGGTGCAGCGCACTAGAGTGCTGGTTCACGGTGGACAAGGCTCACCATGGACCAGAGCCTTTTTCCGATTTAAAATAAATTATAGAAAATGTTTTAAACTTCAAAAATTCATATCTTCTTCATTTTAACTCCAAATTTCACCATTTAAATTCCAGAAAATCACTCTTTTTATTCTCTGCAACTTTAACTCTTTTAATTGAAATGTTTGTACTATTCAATTTATTTATTTTAATTGTTTATTGTTCTTATTTGCATGTCGAGAAGATTTCGACGCCGCCGAGGAGCCGGAGTTGTACCCAGAGGTCCCTCTGTCCCCATTCACTGATCGAGGCAAGTCACAACCCTATTTTTGATCATATTGAGCCCTTGTTTTACTTAAATATCGCTATAACACATAGGATATAAATGCATTAGATCCCACAACCTTGTCGTGCAAACCCAAGCCATGCTAATTGAGCCTCTTTTCCTTGTCACCTTTAATATTCAATATTAGTTAGTGTCCAAAGTATCGACACGACCGCTATAGGCTAAGAATGAGTCATAAAATAAGAATAGTCACTTGATTCTGATATATGTTTCCTAGATATACTTCTCATCTCTGGTATTCTGAATGACTTGGAAGATTTGTTAAGTATGTTAGCATGGTGGGTTCCGAGTGCAAGCGAGGGCATTGGTTAGTCGCACTCAGGGCACTATAAGGACCGGTCTGTGGGATCTGTTGCGAAGCACTTCCGTACTAACCACAAGTCTAATGGGTAAGGCCTAACTAGAAGTATGGAATGTTCCAACCCGATGCACCAAGCGGAGGAGGCAAGTTGCATCTGCGGATGACTTGTACCGACGAGGCACAAAAGGAGGCACAACATTGGTCCAATGCGTTGGCGCGCCGGCGAAACCTAGTGGGTTTTCCTCGAGTTGGTGCGTTCCATGGCGAAGGTTTTGGCATGAGTCCCTGTGACTTGCGTCAACTGAAGACACTGCAGTGTGCAGGAATGAGTGCCTTGTTGGTACAGTGGTACACCTCTGATCAGAGTATAATCTTTTCGAAATTTTGTGCCCACGATCAAGGCGGCTTGTGCGATGTCCACCACAGTTAGTTTACTTTTATGATTGTGCATTGGTTGATGGTATTTAAGGACTATTGAGCGAGCGAGTACCGTTTGTACTACTTGAGTTAGCGGATGGTTTCGAATTCATTGTTTACATTATGCATAATTAACATGATCACATTAAATGCTTAATTAACAAGTTGTACTTTGCCACAAACATGAGCCACATGCATTTCCTTGTTATTACCCTTGCATTATATTGCATTTTGGTGGCTTGTTAAGTACATTTGTACTCACCCTTGTTGATACACCATCAGAGGCTGCTTACTACAAGGATGATGGTCTAGAGTAGTTGTCCAATTCAAAGAAGCGAGTCATAAAGCAAGATGTTCATCACCAAGATTTTTCCTTTTATTATTAATTTAGTGTAATAAAATAGCTTGCGAACTATATTTTGTTTGTCGTAAGACGTGGTTGTGTGATGAACATTTTGTATTTATTGTGTTTCTTTGGAAATTCAAAAAAGTATGGAATTATTAAATTCTGGGCATTACAAGATGGTATCATAACGACTTGACGGTAGGAAGCCAAACAGACCTGCCTAGGACTTAATTTTGAGCAAAACCTTACTTTTGAAAATCTATTCGATATTTTTCCTTCCCCTTACTCTTGTAAAATTTTATTTCTTTTAGCATGCCGACCCACATTCGTAGTTTCTACCGGGAGGATGTTGGTTCATTCAGGAGCTTTCCATGCTGGCAACATTCCTGTTATACACCGTTGAGTCTTAGTACCACGAAGTCTACCAAAACAGAGAGAGTGGGCCGTGCTAGGTGACCCTGGCACTTTTCGCTCCTGACCAAGAGTTGACCTCCTTCACCACCTCGACCAGAGCCATGAGTTTTCAGATTGGCTCTCAGGAAGCAACACTTTAGGCACTCAGGGAGCTTTGTTAGATCTTTGTTGACCTCCTCGACGACACTACCTTTCATCATATACCGCCTCGGGAGCCAGGATCGGACCGCAACACTTATGTCAACTACCACGGCGATCAGGACCCTCTCATGGATCGGCATACTCATCTCCTATTGTCCATGGACACCCTTCACTCTAACGCCCTCCTTCACGTCGATGAGACACAAGCTTGGGTGACTACGACCACTAGGAGGCCGACCAACTTTGACAGCAGAATGACTAGCTCCATAGCCAGAACCATGAGCTCAAGAAGGACCTTGCCGAGCTGACACCCATAGTTCCCCCTAGGAGGAAGGCCCCTCGGAAGACCGTTCACCTGCTAAAGAGGTTGACTAGATGGAGCACGACCCTACCTAGCTCAGATGGAACCGAGGCACCTAGAGAGGAGAATACAGAGGAGCTGATGGCCGACAATGAAGCCGAACCCAGCACCGCAACAAACACTACCTGAAGATCCGAAAGCACATCCTGCAATACCCCTGACAGCCACTAGATGGTTCTAGTATACACTAGACTCTAGATGATTTTTTTCTTTTGTTTGTGGTGTTGCATCATAGCGACTTGTGCTATGGGCAAGTTAAAAATAAGAACTGTAATCGACCAATCTATCTTTACCACCGTAATAAAAAGGACTATCATTATTTGGCAAAATTATTCTAAGTCTCTTCGTAATCTCTACGGGGTGTTATGTGGTTCTAAAAATGGCCACTCATCAGAACAACAACGCCAACAACAGCGACGAAGAAGAAGGGAACCTTACCGACAACCTCCTCGGAAGCGTTGTGCCTAACTGGGTGCAACCAGTCAATGTCAGTCCAATGTCCCAGCTGTTAATCACCCTACCCTAGCGAAGATGGTGGCAAGCCAGAACCAACTGATCATGGCACTGCTAGATCAAATGAAGCAGCAGCAGGCACAAATCCAAGAGTAGTAGAACCAACTGCAACAACTCCAACAACAGCAAGCTCAAGAACAGTACCCCCGCAACCCAGCAATAGCATCAGAATTTTTGCGAGTGAGACCACCCACTTTCTCCAGCACTACCAATCCAACGGAGGTAGGAGGTTGGCTCTGTGCCATATGGAAGAAGTTAAACCTTTTTCGCTGCACCGACTAGGAGCATTTTGCGTTCTCCGCACATCAACTTCATGGACCAGCAGTCGATTGGTGGGACAACAACATGAGTCCTAGCCCGAGGACCATGTGGTCACTTGGGTAGAATTCTCAGCCGCCTTTAGAGATGCCCACATACCAGCCCAGATTGTTGCTCTCAAAAGGCAAGAGTTCCGTGACTTGCAATAAGGAAACAATACTATCACAAAGTATTTGGATGAGTTCAGCCGTCTGGCACGATATGCGCCAGAAGACGTGCGTACAGACACAGATAGGAAAGGACAGTTCCTAAGGGGACTAAAGGATGAACTATCAATTCAACTCGTTGCAGCGGATTATATTGACTTTTAGAAGTTGGTAAACAAAGCAATTATCCAAGAATCCGAGCAGAACAAGATAGATCAGCATAAGAGGAAAATGATTGCCTTCCGTTACCAACAAGGAAATAGTCAAAGGCCCCGCACCATGGTTACTCCTCAAGCGTCATCCGCTTTTGAGCCATAGAAGGCCAATGGGGGAAGAAGTTCAGGCGTCTCTCACCAAGCACTGCCTGCAAGTCAAGCTCCAATGCAGACCATCGGAGTCATGAAGGACAGAAATGGCAAAGTCATCGTTTGTTTCAACTATCGCTAGGAAGGGCACTTCTCCAACATATTTCCTTACCCCAAGCAACTACCAAACTCTACCTTAAACTCGATGGTTTGTGCTCAAGTGCACTACTCCGCCAAGGAAGCACAAGGTATGTCTGAGGATGTTTCAAGTATGTCTCCTATCAACTCAGTACCGACAGATGTTTCGCTTGATTATGAAGAAGCACCTTCTTTTGTTCCGGAGCACCATTAAAGGCCTCAACTCCTATGTTTTCCGAAGTTGGCTTCAAATCTTGGGATGAGATTATTTGTAAGGGGGATAGGATTGTAACACCTTGATTTTTCATAATAAATTAAATTGAAGGAAAATTAAAAAAATAAATAAATTAAGTTTGAATAATAAAATGGTGGAAAATAATAAAGAATTAGAAATCTTAAGAAATAATTAAAATGGAGTAAATAAAAAAGTTTGGAATAAAAACATGTAATTAAGTTTGAACAAAAAAATAGACAAATAAATAAAAACCATGAGAAATAATTCAAGATTTGAGTTGAGGAATTTATGTTAAGTTCCTCTAGGAAAAATAAAATTTTAGGAATTTTTACAAATTTTTAGGACCTTTGCAACTAGAAAAGAAGATACAAATAATTTTTGGAATTATTTTAATTGAGAAAAGAATTCAAAATCCTTTTGGGATGCTCCCTTCCCTTCCCTTCCCTCTCTCCAGGACGACCCAGTCCACCCTTGCGCTCATTGACATAAGGGACCCACCCATCAGCCTCCCCACCATTCCCCGTGCCCGCGCCCTGGTTCCTCCCACTGGTCGTTTGGGCCTGCTTGTCGACGCCGTCTTCCTCGCACCTCGCCCTACTTGTCGTCACCATTGTCCCACGCTCGCACTCGCTGACAGGTGCCCCCCTCATGTCGGATGCATCTTCCTCGAAGGGAAATCCCTAATTCCGAGCATCGGTGAACCCTAGCCACCCCAATTCAATCGTCGCCGTGTCAAATCACTGAAATTGAGGCCGGAATCTTGCTCCCCATCATCCGGTGATCACATTCCCAAGAAACCATACCCGATCCCGTCCAAGTTCGCTGCATCCGCAAATTTGGTAACCTCGCTGGGGTTTATGGAATTCCCTCAACTTCTAGCGATTACGCCCTCCATTTATCCCACCGGTGAGCTCCTATTTAACCCCCTCCTCCACCCTGCATCCACGCAAACTGAGAGCACCAGTCGTCGCTAGATCAGAGCGCTTGTAGAATGTTTTTGCGCCACCACCCTTATTTCTGCTCTAGTCACCACTTGCTGTCGCCTGATGTCCTCACCAACATCACTGATGACACCACTATTCTTGCCATCGTCTTCTCTTCATCGGAAACCCACCCTTTCATGTTGTCAACCGCAAGAGGACCGCTGTCGCCATCGACCTGAGAGAGCTCCATAGCCCCTTCTCGTCGCCGACCTTTCTTCATCACCATCGACCTCCGATTCTGGTATATTAATGACCTTCGTGCTATTCTTTGTCCATTTCTGCATTCACCCAAGGTTTCTAGCCTTCGCCATCGCTGCCTGCCATGTTGCAGTGCCCTGCCATCACCGGAGATGAAGGAGTCCCTCAGCCGTTGCTACGAGCGTGCTGGTTTTGCTCTCAACTGTCGGATCTCGATCGGACGAATGAGATTAGAACTTAAAACAGAGGGCCCAGATTGCTTTGACCGCCGCTAACCGATATCGGGTGATCTGAGCCACTCATTTTCATTTAATCTTCCATGTCAATCCTAGCCACCCATCGTGTACCCGCTTCGCTCGTTTTAATCCCATTCGTCCATTTTCATTTAAAACCCCCACCACGATCGCAGCCATTGGATGCAGATCCATTGGCTCTGAATGCTCTGGTGCACCATGCTAGAGGACTGGTTCATGGTGCACCTGGTTCACCATGGACCAAAGCTTGTTTCTGATTTAAAATAAATTCCAGAAAAAGTTTTAAACTTCAAAAATTCATATCTTCTTCATTTTAACTCCAGAAAATCCCTCTTTTTATTCTCTGCAACTTTAACCCATTTAATTGAAATATTTGTACTATTTATTTATTTATTTAATTGTTTATTGTTCTTGTTTTGCATGTAGAGAATATTTTGACGCCGCCGAGGAGCCGGAGTTTTACCCAGAGGTCCCTCCATCCCCATTTTTGACCATATTGAGGCCATGTTTTAATTAAATACCACTATAACCCATAGGATATAAAGGCATTAGTATGATTAAATGCCTTACACTATATTTATTAGATCCCCCCGACCTTGTTGTGCAAACCCAAGGTATGCTAATTGAGCCTCTTTTCCATGTCACCTTTAATATTCAATATTAGTTAGTGTCCAAAGTATCGACACAACTGCTATAGGCTAAGAATGAGTCGTAGAATAAGAATAGTCACTTGATTCTGATATATGTTTCCCTGATATACTTCTCATATCTGGTATTTTGAAAGACTTGGAAGATTGGTTAAGTATGTTAGCATGGGGGTTTCCATGTGCCAGCGAGGGTATTGGTTAGTCGCACCCGGTGCACTATAAGGACCGGTCTTCGAGATCTGTTGTGAAGCACTTTCGTACTAACCACAAGTCTAATGGGTAAGGCCTAACTGGATATTTGGAGCGTTCCAACCTGATGCACCAAGCGGAGGAGGCAAGTTGCATCTGTGGATGACTTGTACCGACTAGGCAAAAATGGGGGCACACCATTGTTCCAATGCGGTAGCGTGCCGACAAAACCTAGTGCATTATCCTCGAGTTGGTGCGTTCCATGGTGAAGGTTTTGGCATGAGTTCCTGTGACTTGGGTCATTCGAACACACTGCGGTGTGCAGGAATAAGTGCCTTGTGGGTATAGAGCTACACCTCTGATCAGAGTATAATCTTTTCGAAAAGTTCAGCCCACGGTGAAGGGCGGGTTGAGCGATGTTCACCGCAGTTAGTTTACTTTTAGGATTGTGCATTGGTTGATGGCATTTAAGGACTGTTGAGCGAGTGAGTACTGTTTGTCCTACTCGAGTTAGTGGATGGTTTCAAATTCATTGTTTACATTCTGCATAATTAACATGATCACATTAAATGCTTAATTAAAAAGTTGTACTTTTCCACAAACATGAG
Organism: Zizania palustris; assembly: GCA_019279435.1. Lineage (NCBI taxonomy): Eukaryota > Viridiplantae > Streptophyta > Magnoliopsida > Poales > Poaceae > Zizania > Zizania palustris. The sequence continues at coordinate 56,109,029 of JAAALK010000285.1, read as the reverse complement.
ACACATGCCTTTCCTTGTTATTACCCTTGCATTCTATTGCATTTTCGTGGCTTGTTGAGTACATATGTACTCACCCTTGTTGATACACAATTAGAGGCTGCTTACTACAAGGATGGTTGTCTGGAGTAGCTATCCCAGTCAAGGAAGCGAGTCCTAAAGCAAGATGTTCATCACCAAGATTTTTCCTTTTATTATTAATTCAGTGTAATAAAATAGCCTGTGAGCTATATTTTGTTTGTCGTAATATGTGGCCGTGTGATGAACATTTTCTATTTATCGTTTTTCTTTGGAAATTCAATAAAGTCTGAAATTATTAAGTTTCGGGTGTTACATGAAGTCCATAGGGACTTTGTGGTACTCATTAGTCGGCTCAGAAGATGAGTTGGATTCTCAAGAGAGCGGTTTTTTTTTGGCAGACTATGACTGAGGATTGTTTTAGGTATTACAGAAGATGTGAGGCATGTCAAAGGTTTGGTAATATTCAGCTTGCTCTTGCGTCTTTGCTTAATCCTATTATCAAACCATGGTCGTTTCGCGGTTGAGGCTTGGACTTCATCGGACAAATTCAATCTTCCTCTTGAAAGGTTGATGGCTACAGATTACTTCACCAAGTGGACCGAGGTCGTGCCTCTCAGGACTATGGATAACAATGAGGTAATTGATTTCATCTTGAAGCACATTATACATAGATTCAATATTCCCCAAACTCTTACTACATATCAGGGTGCTTGATTTGTCTCTAAATAGGTACGTGATTTTGCCGAATTTTATGGTATAAAGTTGATAAACTCTTCACCATAATATGCTCAAGCCAATGGTCAGGCGGAGTCTAGTAATAAAATTGTGATTAAGCTTATTAAGAAAATGTTGACGCCAAGATTTGGTAAGGCCTAGAATTCCACTACGAGTTGATGCATGGTCAATAGAAGGTTAAGGAAGATCCGGTTAAAGAAAATCAAAGATGTCTGTCCACAATAGCTGCATGATCGAAAGGAGGGCCGATGGAGATAAGAGCAACATGTGGTTATATATTCATCCAGAATCGGCTGGATAGGTTACTTGGATGGCAAGTCTACGGATTATAAATATGTATCCCTTAGGTTATATTAGTTAACTCTCGTTCTATAAACAATCGGCACATCGCCACCCTTGTGCCCAAAGGTTATCCGGTGGTACTCAGGCTCTCGGAGCTAGGCTGCATCAGTTTGATCTCCAGTGAAGAGGTGAGTCTAGCAACCCCCGACGTCCATGCCAACTAGGTTAGTATCCTCATGGCTGCATCGGTTCAATCCAATCTCTTGAGGAGAACAGTGAAACAGCACAGTCGCCAGTTGTTCTTAGTGTATTTGGCTTTGTCTAAGGCTGTATCAGTTAGGTTTGATCTCTTAGATTGAAGTGATCTAGGTTTGATAGGTTGAGAGTTCGTCGGTTAAGTCCGACATATCTTGTCATTGAATCTTTTTTCATGTTGTATATTTTTCATCTAAATAAAGTTTACTCGATTCATTAATATATTGTTCAGATCATCGTGACTAGCTACTGTCTCGGTTAGGTCTGATCTAGGTATTGTGATGATTTCTATAATATAGATCTGTTATCTGGCATGCTTTATTTATTTCTATCAGAGTACAAGCTGATAAGTTATCTTTAATTCATCTCCATATCATGTTCACCGTCGAAGGGTGCACATTGACCTATAAGCATACTCTGCCTTTCCTATCGGCCGATGGCGTACTCGCTCGACTGGGCCAACTTAGGCTATCGGCCATATGGCCGATGGACGATGGTTCACAATTTTATCTTTTATGCCACAATCATCGTCTTGCCAACCGATTAGCTATGCTACTAACGTCTATTTTTTCCAATCCCTTATCAGTTGCAGGGTCAAACGTAGGACCTGCATTGGAGTGAAGCAAATCTCCTAGGACACACGTTTATCGGTGTGTGACCAAAAAGCACGCTAACACGTTTTTTGGCATGCCCGGTGGAACCATCTCCAACAACTTTGCCATGGTGGGCGAGCTCAGTGAGTCAAACATCATCACCATCACCATGGATGCTCTGTCCGAGGAATAGAGGATGGAGCTACAATAACATGTGGAGGAGTTCCGAAAGTCATGCCCACAGGTTTACGACATGAATCGGCTGGGTCCCGTTTAGAGGGCCCCGCTCCCATCGTTAGTGCTGACCATAGAGGGTGGTAACCAAAGTAAAACTTTTAGGCTAGTCTTCAGGAAGTCAATGATCAGGCGATCCTCAAGTCGCTAGTCAGCCAATCAGGGATGCTAGCCAAGACCATTCAAGGATTGATAAAGGAGGCTATCGGGGGCATAGTGGTTCGTGAGGCACCGCAAGGTCCGGCGTATCTTCCTAATGACCCATTGAGACTACTATAGCACACTCGGCCGGCATCACTGCCATAAGGGCTGATGAGGCTAGACTAGCTGAGTTCTTCGCTCGGCTACGAAGATGACAAGATGACCTAGCCATCGGCCCCCTCGCATAGTCCGCCTTAGGGCACGCTAGGTGGGGCCGATAAAAATACACAAGTACCATTCCCGGCGTCCAATCCAAGGGTTCCAGGGCATGGTATGCTGCAAGTGACGTACGACATCGCAAGAGACCCCTCAGTAGACTTCGTGCCTCCATGAGGGCACCCGGTATCATCCCTCCTAGATATCACCAGACGATGCACTATGGAACAATGCCACACAGTGATGCAAGGTAGTATAGATATGACACTGCTCGGTAGGACCAATAACAACAGGTGCCAATGCCTACCCAATGTCCGTCACCGGGTCAGCAAGAAGTTGATTGGGTGAATCGAATCATAGAGCTCATCAAAGATCAATTCATGTTGAAGCCCAAAAAGCAAACATTCATGTACCAGCGGCTATATCCCGAATGGTTTGATCGAGTACCACTGCTGAACAGGTACAAGGTGCTGGATTTCACCAAGTTCTCAGGACAAGACTCGATCTCCATGATCCAGCACATTAGCCAGTTTCTCGCCAAGTGTGGGGAGACATCGGCTGACGAAGCACTGAAGGACTGGATGTTCTCGCTATCCCTGTCAGGATCGACCTTCGCGTGGTTTTCTTCATTGACGGGGGATTCCATCAGAAGATGGGTAGACCTGGAGAAAAATTTCACAAGTATTTCTTCGGCGGCATCCAGGAGATGAAGCTGACCGACTTGACGTCCGTGAAACAAAGGATGAATGAGTCGGTCCGTGACTATATACAGAGGTTCTGGGATGTCTGAAGTAGATGCTACAACGTGAAGCTCACCGACAGTCAGTTGGTAGAGCTAGTGTTAAAAGGACTCTTGAGCCCTATTAGGGAGAAGTTCTCATCGCACGAGATCGAAAGCCTCTCGCAACTGGTGCAAAGGGTATCAGACCATGAGAGCCGATTCCAGGAGGCCAGACAAGACAAATACCAAAAGAAGATCGCGTACACTCAAGTGTACCACTCGGACTCCGACAAGGATAGCGACTTTGACGTAGAAGTCAGGATGGTTGAGTGGTCCAAGAACAAGAAACAGGTCTCATGTCCATGTATATAATTGGCCAAAAAGGAAGAAAAGTACGACTTCGATATCAACAAGGCCGATAAAATATTTGACCTACTGCTGAGAGAGAAGCAAATCCACTTGTCACCTGGACATGTAATACCATCTACCGAAGAACTGAAGAAGAAAAAGTACTACAAGTGGCATAACTCCCCATCGTACCGCACTAATGAGTGCAAGGTCTTTAGGTAGCAGATACAATCGGCCGTAGAGCAAGGCCGAATCTTGTTTGATGATGGGAAAAAGCCGATCAACATCGGGGATCACACATTCCCAGTCAACATTGTGCATGCACACTACGACGACGATCGGTATACACATAGAGAGGAAACCAATCGGCTACGGACGGTGAAAGTCGAGTGAGGTCTAGAGGAAGAGGTCGATCGGGAGAACGATGGAGGAGCAAGGGACCTACGTTGGCCAAGGTCATGTCTACCAATAAGCCATGACAATGTGACCGTTGGATTGGAGGACCGACTAAGGCCAATCTGCACGGGTAACCATATTCCTAGCGGAACAGGGACCACTTAAAAACTACTACATCGGGAAATTTGGGAAGGTCGAATGGTCACCTAAGAGGGACATCTCCTAATAATTCAAACGAGGTACACAACTGATACCCCATAGTGTCGCCTTGAGATGGCCAATGCCAAGGCATCGCCCCTAGCCCAACAACACAAGCAAGAAGATTCATAAATAAATCAAAGGAGATCATGCCAGATGAATATAATGTTTAAAGTACACAGTTAAAGACCCGACATAGAAAGGTTCAAGACAAAACACGGCGGATGCCCTCCATCGCCCCCACCAGGATAGCATCCACATTACGAAGAATGACACGATCATCCACATATGAACTAGGAACTTCCCGAAGGGCCCGACACCGATGCTGCGCAAGACAAACCACCTCGGTGATCCGGTGCTTCTGGTCTTCAATATGATCCGGGAGAGAGGCCAGGGCACCCTACTGGATGGCGATTTCCACTCGTATTTCAACAAATCGGGTAGTTAGGACCACTTCTTCTAACCAAAGAGAGTCCAGCTTTTGCGGGACGACCGACGACTCGCCCTAGAGCTAGTCTAGGAGAGAGCCCTTGGCCAACACCACTGCATTGAGTGTATTGACATCTGCCCATTGAAATCCACGGCCGGAACGGTTAGCCATCTAATGCAGCGCCCGCTATATGGCCGACCGGTTAAACTCCAAATGGGCGGCTGGCGTAAGGACATACACCAGCCCTAGAGGAATGAAGTTTAGGTTGTCGTTGAGATGCCCGCGTATCGGCCCTAACTTGTTGACCAGGACTTCCATGGGGTCTTCTAGACAATGTAACATATTTCACAAAATCTCCTTAACTTTCGGGGGAGCGGAGCTGCGGCCGGTGTAGAGGCATCCTCGGCTTCATCATTGGCCCTGAAATATGAGCCAAGATTGAAGGGAAACTACAAGGAAAGAGACTGAAGAAAGGGATTAGGCACGCTCAGCGAGTGCGATGACTGTGAGAAGAAGAAGAGACTCACACCGGTAGAGTCAAAAGAGGTGGCTGATCGCGAGTTACCCTCGGTAGGAAAGGCCTCGTCATCATCTGTGACTGCTGGAGGGGAGCGAGAGTCGCCTTCTGTAGTGCTGCCTTGGGGGCAGTCGAACCCATGACGCCAGGCATCAGCTGCATTCAAGGATGATGTGAGTAATATGAAAGAAAGAAGACGAAGCACGTACCCACAGAAGAACGTTAACTTGGGGAACCTCAACATCAACTCTAGCGGCTGTCGACCCTTCTTCCGGTGCATCGGTGTAGGACCGAAAGTAGCGACCAGAGGGGGGGGGTGAATGGACGCCTAAAAATTTCTCGCTAAACTATAATCTAATCCCAACACCCAACGAAACTTAAATAGAAAAATAATATTAGCAAAGCAAATTACTGGAATTAAAGTTGTCTAGACTACAAAATAACTGGTGTCCCAATTAAAATGACATTAAAGATAAACTAAATAGAAATACTCCAGTAAAATAAAAACACCTTGATATATCACAAAATATTTATATTGCAGTCTATAAATAAAATACTAATCAATTGAATAAAACATGTATCATCCAGAAATTAATTTAGAAATAAAACTAAAATATTTCATGTAAATCTAGAATGAAGATATTACTGCGACTAATTATAAATTTTTCTCTTTATACGAGCAGATTAAAAATACTTAAATAAATAATACGAGATAAGCAATAGAAATTTAATATATTTAAAAATTTAAATGCGAGATTAGTTTTTATGCTGATACAATAAAAACCAACAGATAAAATTACTACGAGATACTTAATCAGATTTAATCTAATCAAGAATAAAAAGTTGATTTAATTAAAATGCTGAAAAATAGTAGATTAAGAAAAACTAATCTGCATGACGTCACTCGCCGCCGGCCGTGGCTTCCCAGTGCTGAGAGGCAATCCTGTGCCGCACGCTGCAAATGTTGTGGAAACCAAAAAACAACGTCTATGTGCACAGTCGCCGTGGGGCCCCCGTGCGGCAGCTAGCTAGCCGGCTAGCCCGCAGCTGTAATCTCAAAAACCGTGCGCAATCCTGAGGAGAGAGGAGGCCACCGTAGCTCTGCCACGCTAGGCTCTTGCGCCAGAAATGCCACCAACCAGGAGAAAAAACGAGACTGCCGTGGGGCCCTCCACTGCATGCCAGCCTGTGCCACAAGATTGTTGCCAGCTTTGCTGCTGGCTGTTGCACGCCGGCCGAAACAAGAGGAAAAGCACTTCTGCCATAGCCTTACGCCGTGGAGATCACAGATGAAAACAGTGGTGACGAAAATTTTGTAGATCGAAAAAATACCGTACGTGGACTGTAGATTGATAATTGAAAAAACAGTCATCTATCCCCAAGGGGATAGGGGCCTATTTATAGGCGACTTCTAATACATGAAAAGACTAATTTACCCCTAAGGTAAATTAAACTGACCCTAAAATAAAATCCGAAAATTACTAAAATATTCTTAGAAAAATTACCTGACTCAAATAAAAATATTCTAAACTTAAAAATAAATATTAATATCCTAAAAACGAATTAATCATAGGTTGTCAGTTTTGCGCTAAAACTGACAAAGCATCCACCGTCTTCACACCAGGTACCCGGATTGGGCCGACCCGACCCCGCAGCTTCCTCAGCCCGGCAATCGCTCGCCGCCCGTGTACTTGAGTCAAACCCAGTCAACAGACTGGTGGATCCTCTGCCGCTCCTAGCCATGTACCCGGATTGGGCCAGCCCGACCCCGTGGCTCCTCTGCCCGGCTGTCGCTCGCTGCCCGTGTACCTGAGTCACATGCGCCTCAGACTCGGCATGTCTTCATATCTCCCTTTCTTTGACTTCCGTTGACAATCACTCATCACATCTGGAATATCAAAACCATATTCTTCAACATGGTTTCTCAATCGGCCCCAGGCATTGCAGATTCGACAGTCGCGTTAGTCGATGCGGCAGGGCCAGCGGTCATGCCCCCCGGAACGTCGGCCCTGGAAGCGGGATTTGTGGCAATGTCCTCGGTAGTGGGAGTCAACTGAGCGCCGGCCGAGTCACTTGGAGCGTGATCCAACGCCACGATGGGGAGGAGCTAAAAGAAAGAATGAAAAGGAAATAAGTGGCGAAGGAAGTAAAACGAGCACCACACAATGAAGGTATACATACTAGTACTAGTGGGAGAACACCGACAACAACGAACTCCCCTGCAACTGGGGACGCGGGCGGCGTCAACTGAGGAAAGAAGGGTGTCACCAAGCTGCGGGAACCGAAGCAAACCTCGAGGTCTATGTCAGTGAACGATGGATCCAGCGAGAGGCAGAAGGGCTGGGTGCAGCTGTTGAAGACGTGCTGACTCGTCTCAGACTGCCATATCTTGAAGGAGACGAATGCCACCCTACACGTGGCCCACGAAGGGAACTCCCCAAGAGGGATGGCATCGGTCATGGAAAACAGCCAATCGAACTCCACTCGGCTCGTGACTTTGCCATGAACCTGGATCCGACCAACAAAGAAATGATCAATTGGAAACTGGCCACAGCCATGTTGCTAGGCACAAACCGTCGGATGGTAAAATTCGTATGATGACTTGCGCGAAGGGGAGGTGAAGTTAGTTGGGAGGAGACAAGGGGAGATACAAGCAAGGAAGATATCCTCGCTCTCTGGTGTCATTAGAACATCGGCAAGGGACAACGGGTGAGGGTATTCATAATTGAGTAAAGACTCGTAGGCATACCACACTATAGAGTCACTTACCAAGCCGCAAGTAGAAAGCCTTGAACCAGCAGGTCAAGATATCGGCAGACATCTTGGCCCCAGATAGACAAGTGGTGGCCTTGCCCAAGGATAAACATGGGTGGGTGGTTGGAGTCTCGGACTCACGATGGTCCGACGGAAAATAGAGAGTGTCAAAGGAGGGGCCAGGAGAAGACTTGGCTGTATATACATTGAGCTACAACTGGAGGAACCACTAGGGACCTCCAAGGTGACCCACTACATCACCGGGCGATAGCCGGGCCAACACTGATGGAGGAAGTAAAGAGAGCCAAGGAGGTATCAGGCCAAGTGGGACCACAACTCCAACAACCAGTTGTTTGACCAGAAACTAAAGGTGGCAGGTCATTTCGAGGGTGGAAAAACAGAAGAGAAACCTCTCGAGCCAGAGGTTAAGGAAGTCAATGTGGTCCCGGTTAGTGACGGTGCTAGTTTTTTTGTTGTGAATGGATACGTATTTGGCCCAACCGCTGATATACTTGGTATCAAGGCGATGGGAAGCTTTGGAGCGAAAATGGATAGGGTCGGCCATAGAAGTGATATTAAGGGAGGTCAGGGCCACTACGTCAAGAAGGGTAGGGCTCATCGGCCCATGGCCAAAAAGCAATACGTTCAACGCATCAGACGAGAAGTAGTAGCATGATGCTAGCATCGACTTATTTTTGAAAGGAAGATCGAGGGAGAGGCCGATGTAGTGTGTGATCCTAGTGTACTCCCAAACACCCCATTTGACGCAGCGACTCGAAGAAACCAGTCCCGCCACCCAGGAAGCAGAGAGGGGAATGCCCTAAAACTTTGGTGCCAATTGGAAAAAGCATTTTTGAATGTTTAAAGGGCTGCACTAGATTTCGGCGTTGATGAAATCGGTGGGATCAATATCACCACACGGCGCCAAAAAGAAACAAGATGGGTATTTTGCTAGAGGGATCAATATTTGGTTTTTCATATTCTGCAGAAAAGGAAAATGGGAAAAATGATAAGAAAAAGGCGGAAGAACCAAGAAAATCGGCAAGTAATCAGAAATGAAGGATAGAAGAGCCAATGACTTACCTCTGGGATGGAATCGTTTGTTGCCATCAGAAGCTGATGAAGAAGGAGACCAACGGAGAAGACGATGAGCGCAGGGAACACAAAAAGGGAAGTGTTGTGCAAAAGGCGTAGAAAGAAAGGAGAGGTGCTCGGCAGTTCTTATAGAGTGAGAAGTAGTTCCTCAGCGGTCGAGTCAAAGTGATTCTGGCTGATTTGGTGGGGCCATTCCCAACATTCAACAGAAGGTAATCATGAGTATGTTTTTAAATAGGCCAAAAATCGTTACAGGATCAGGGGAAAACATGACCTTTGATTTAAAAGAATGCTAGTGCTAGACTATGTGGGATGAAGCCTGGTCAGACTCTACCACAGAAAAGTAAATGAGTCAGACCAGGCGACATCCATCACAGTTGTTCATGGCCAAAGAAAGAAGAAAGGTACAAGGAAGAAGATAAAGTGGAGCCGACGCCCTTGCAACATATATGAAGCATTGGAAGATGAATGATTTTCGGCTATTGGAAATAAATTAGAAAGGACATTTGAAAAGACGTGCTGGCAAGGGTCATTATGATTGATAATTTCGAAGTATCAGTTATTCCTGAGTGCTCTGAAACTGTGGGGGGCATGTGTTGACGCCAAGATTTGGTAAGGTGCACGCGTAGAAGCCCACTATGAGTCACCGCATGGTCAACAGAAGGTTAAGGAAGATATGGTCAAAGTAAGTCAAAGAAGTCCATCCACAATAGCTGCATGATCGGAAGGAGAACCAATGGAGATAAGAGCAACATGTGGTTACAGATTCATCCGGAATCGGCTGGATATGTTACTTGGACATCAAGTCTATGGACTATAAATATGTATTCCTTAGGTTAGATTAGTTAACTCTCGTTCAATCAACAATTGGCACATCGCTACCCTTGTGCCCCAAGGTTATCCGGTGGGACTCGGGAACTCGGAGCTAGGCTGCATCAGTTTGATCTCCGGCGAAGAGGTCAGTCTCGCCACCCCCGATGTCCTGTGCCAACTAGGTTAGTATCCTTACGACTACATCGGTTTAGTCTGATCTCTTGAGGAGAACGATGAAACAGCACGGTCGCCGTTTGTTCTCTGTGTATTTGGCTAGGTCTAAGATACACTAGTTAGGTTTGATATCTTAGATTGAAGTGATCTGGGTTTGATAGCTTGAGGCTTCGTCAGTTAAGTACAACATCTCTTGCTATTGTATCTTTTTCATGTCGTATACTGTTCATCCAAATAAAGTTTGTTTGATTCGTTGATATATTGTTCAGATCATCATGACTAGTTACTGTCTCAGTTAGGTCTGATGTAGGTATTATGATGATTTCTATAATATAGATCTGTTATCCGGCATGTTTTATTTATTTCTATCAAAGTACAAGCTGATAGGTTATCTTTAATTCATCTCCGTATCATGTTCAACATCGAAGGGTGCACATCGGCCTATATGCATACTCTATCTTTCCTATCGGTCGATGACATGCTCGCTCGACTGGCCAACTCAGGCTATCGACTAGTATGGCCGATCGGCGCTGGTTCACTGATTTTATCTTTTATGCCACAGTAATCGGCTTGCCAGCCGATTGGCTATGCTACTAATGTCTATTTTTTCTGATACCTTATTAGTTGTAGGGTCAAACTGATTGGCATGCCCTGAACCTTTTTCTAAGACGTGGGACCTACACTAGAGTCAACGAAATCTCCCAGGCCACACTTGTATCAGTGTGTGACCAAGAAGTACGCCAATAGAAAAAGATTGAAGAGTTTCCTAGAAGGTGGCATGAAGTGCTTTGTGAAGCATTACGGGCATGCAGAATAGCAAAGCATGGTGGTACAAAGGTAAGTCCATATGATTTGGTGTATGGACAAGAAGCCATTTTACTGATAGAGGTAAATCTTGACTCTTTAAGACTGCTTAAACAAGATGGCTTATTGGTTCGGTAGTTATGAAGTCTTGTTGAAGGATAACATTGGAAGAGGTGACCAATAAGAAATTAAAGGCTCTAGAACCTATAGAAAGAGACAATAGAAGAGTTGCTAGAGCTTATAACAAGAAGGTGAAAGTAAAATCGTTTCAGGTTGGTGACTTTGTTTAGAAGACAATTTTGCCTTTAGGTACTAAAAGCCCAAAGTATGGTAAATGGTCGCCTAGTTGGGAAGGTCCTTTTAAAGTTGTTGAAATCGCTCCAGGCAATGCATATTTGTTAGTCTTTGCAACGAGAGCGATTTCGTAGAGCTCTAAATGGTAGATATTTGAAAAGTACTTCCCAAGTGTGTGGTAATATGCTTGAGGTGTCGTAAGGATGATATGGAGCATATCGCCCTTAGCTCATTGTGCTTTTTGCTCACTAATTTGCCAAAAGGTAGTGGGCCTGTGTTGATAGCAAAAAATGGCATTAATGGTAAAAATTGTCAAAATGTAAAAATTGGTACTTTTGGCCAAAAATATGCAATTCCTGGCATAGGCCGATACAACCGACCATAGTAGGCCGATCCGACCGGCCATGGTACCCCGGTCAGACTGGCCATATGGGCCCGGTCAGACCGGCCTAGTCCGAGTCCAAACCAATTTAATTGGTTTCAGGTTATTTTGATCTCTAATCAAATCTTAATGACTTGGACACATACTTTAATCAATTTAGAGTAGAACTAAAGTCCAGGAATGACAAGACCACCCCCTATATATATAGGGGCAATGCCGATTCAAATGGACTCTCTCCAATTCAAAACCAATCTAATCTACTATTCCCTTGAATCGTTCTTTTATCCTTTTTCCCTAGGTTTAGCCATAGCACGTCCATTCTTTTTGCAGCAAGTGATCCATTTGCCTGGTGACTCCACCCATATTTTCCCTTGTCATGATCAAGGGTCATTGGAACGCGGCGTCGGCGTCGTGTGATGTTTGGAGGACTACATTGAATTTCTACGTGCTTTTGAATCGCCAAATCGACATCAGTGTGATTGGTGCTTCGTCGACCGATTTTAGTGTCGACAGAGCCCTCCAATGATGCTGAATCCAGCACCCATTGACAGTGACCGTCGAAGGAGGAACATCGCCAGACATGATCACCAAACAAGAACTCAGTGTTGAGGTTGGAGCCTCTTGACAAGGCAAACAAGCTACGTACTCTATGGCCTTTGAACGCCATGACGTGTACCGAACGCCCACGACGAACCTTCTCACCATCGAGAGGACGCTGGCTACACTCCTCGATACGCAAGAGCTTCAAAGGGCTCGAGCCATGATTTAGGCAATGGCCGACCAACTGGCCGAGCTAGTGCCCTCCCACCAACCTTGGTCTCAGGACTAGAGCTCACACTCCTGAACCTCCAGACGGTCTGGACATGATTGCCAAAGCGAGCATGTAGGAAGCTCCTATGTTGGTGATGCCCGACATATCATAAACGACCAGCTCGATGCGTGTAACGCCATCAGGAATGAGAACACAAAGAGTTGTGCTGTCGTGAGTAGTACGACCATAATAACAGTGCACCAGTGGTTAACCGCCCTGACTCCAATATCTCGTGCCATGATGGCTTCCTCACTTTCTCCGAATGCCTCTGATGAATTGAATGGCCCCGCAACTTCTGCCTAATGGGGGTCACGCCATACAATGGTAAGACCTACCTATATTAGTGGCTACAACTATATTATACGGCCATCCAAGTGGCCGGTGGAGACCAAGATGTCATGGTCAAGTACCTCCCTGTTATGTTGTTGACATCCGCCGTCAGCTGGCTGGCCTTGCTTCCTGAGAATTTCATCAATTCCTAGAATAATTTGTGTGAAACCTTCATCACCAATAATCAAGGAACGTGACAAAGTCTGCCTCGCAGCACGACCTTCACCAAATTCGCCAAAGGGAGAGAGTCCTTACGGGAATATATTCATCGATTCTTTGAGAGGTGCAACACTGTTGCCAACATCTCCGATGCAAATGCGATAACAATCTTTAAAGATGGTATACAAAAACCGTCAGAGCTATTTCGCCATCTAGTGATAAATGAGCCAAGTAATCATGTCCATATGATCACCATAATCGAACAATTCACCAGCGCTGAGGACGTCGAGTGGGAGTAGATGATCCTGAATTCATAGGAATTCGGTAGAGTTAATAAGAAGAAGGAGCATCACCGATCGCCTACACGCCACCGATCATCCGTGCATCAAGATCGCGATAGCCTCAAACCCTATCTTTGATACAAGGATAAGAAGAGGAAAGGGAAAGAAGTCATGGTTGTTGACCAAATTGTCCGACCACGTGGCTAAGATAACTCGGCATTGCATGAATTGCTTGACAAACCCTGCATTATTCACCCTAACATTAACTAGACCACCCATCAATGTTTTTAGTTGCAGAATCAGATGCTAAAAGAAGCAGAGGAAACCTCTGATATGACAAGCGTCGTAGGGATAACAAGAAGTTTGATGAGGGAAAAAAGGATGATGGTACTCCACAAATGGAGAACGACTTCTAGGAGCCCTCAAGAACAGTCTCCATTATATTTGGAGGGATGATCGCATCCGAATCTAGGCATCAATAGAAGTTGATCGCTCATCGCATCAACATCATCAGTGCTAGAGCAACCGAGCGCTTAAGGTGGTCAAAAATCCCGATCACCTTCGACCGACAAGATCATTGGATGGATGTCCCCATGCCTAGACGATTCCTATTGGTTGTCGACTCGGTCGTCCTCAAAGTGCACCTCAAAATGGTGCTAGTTGATGGCGGCAGTGGCCTTGATGTCCTATTCAAAAGGACGTTGACTACACTCGGCATCAACCACTCGACACTATAGAAGAAAGACACTCCCTTCTACGGGATTGTACTAGGAAAAGCCTCCATCCCTCTCGGCACGATCACCATGTCATTGAATTTCGGTACTTGGGACAACTATAGGACCGAGAACATCAAGTTCTATGTCACCGACTTTGAGACCACATACCACACCGTGCTCGGAAGGCCATCCCTCTCCAAGTTCATGGCGGTGCCCCACTACGCCTATCTAGTCCTCAAGATCCTAGGGTTAAGAGGAGCGTTCTCCGTGAAAGGATATGTCACCACATCGCATGCCTACGAACAAGATAGCCTCACCCTGAGTAAGGCCCTAGATATATACGTCCAAATGGATGAGATGATCCAGGAGGCCAAGACAACACCGACCATGGGATCGGGATTCTGATCCCTACGCCATCCACGACAATCTTAGTGCCTTCTCTTACTAAATATAAGAGTATTCCACACTCGGACGTCGACCCCTTCAAGACGGCGCTGACTGGGACAACACTTGATCCTATATAGGAAAGCACACTCATCATCTTCCTTCTCTCCAACGCCGACATATTTTCCGAGCAACCGTCCAATATGTCAGGCGTGCCCTAGGAGCTGATTGAGCACAAACTCCATGTTCAGCCAACCACCTAGCAGGTCAAACTGAAGATGCAAATATTTGTGGAAGACCACAAAAAGGCCACCAAAGAAGAAGTAACCCACTTCCTAGCAGTAGGGTTTATAAAAGAAGTACATCACACGGACTGGCTAGCCAATCCAGTCCTTGTAAAGAATAAAAATGGGAAATGGAGAATGTGTGTTGATTATACTAATCTCAATAAGCGATACCGAAAAGATCCTTTCCCGTTGCCACGTAGTGCTCTTTTGTGCTACCACCAGAATAGCCTGAAGGAAGAAGATCAAAATAAGACAACATTGATCACCCCATTCGGTGCCTACTACTACACATCAATATATTTTGGGATGAAGAATGCGGGGGCTATGTACCAGTGGTCCATTCAACAATGTTTGGCTGATCAAATTGGCCACAATGTAAAAGTCTATGTTGATGATGTTGTTATCAAGTCCAAGAAGTTAGAAGATCTCATTCCGGACCTCCAAGAGACAGTGAACAACCTTCACAAGTTTCAATGGCGTCTTAACCCAGAGAAATGTGTGTTTGGAGTCCCAACAAAAAGTTGCTTGGGTTCATCGTTAGCAGTCGAGGCATCGAAGCTAATCCAGAGAAGATTTCAACGATATTGAATATATCAAGGCCCAACAACGTCAAACATTTTCAATGTCTAATGGGCTGCATGACCTCTCTTGGTCAATTTATTTCATGACTGGGAGAGCGCAGGATGCAATTCTTCAAGGTACTAAAGAAAGATGACTTGGTTTGGACGCTAGAAGCCGATCAGGCATTTTCCGACCTCAAGAAGTTCTTATCTTCACCGCCGGTCCTCACCACGCCGACTGATATAGAAACGCTTCTCCTCTACATCGTTGCCATGACTCATGTGGTCAACACCACCTTGGTCATCGAGCGTCCAGAAAAAGTTCATGCCTATCTAGTCAAAAGTGAGGGAACAGTGCCCAAGAAAATTCTAGTTGGATCGGAAGTTCCGATATGGTATCGGAATTCCGATAATTTATTGTTTATGAAATAGAGAGCTCAAATCGGAAGTTCCGATAGGTATCGGAAGTTCCAATGTTACTTGGAATTGGAGTCCGAGAGCCTTGATTAGAAGTTACGATACGAGCATAACACGTTGGATTTGTTGGGTCTCGAGTTGGTTGAAACTAATTTGTTGGTTGAAACTAATTTGTTAGTTGAAATTAATTTGTTAGTTGAAACTAATTTGTTGGATGAAACTAATTTGTTGGTTGAAACTGATTGGTTGGTTTCAAATTGTTGAAGACCAGGGGCTCTCACCTCTATATAAAGAGAGGAGGAGGTCTTGGAAGACAAGTAATTGATAGTTTGGACCTAGCCACCAAGAACTCATCTCCCCCCTTTCTTGATCTTAAAAGTTGAGATTGAGGAAACTCTCATTTCTCATGAGTGGTGCTAGCACACCAATGTGGGAAGGATCCCATCCCTAGACGTGTGGATACCATGGAGGCGTTGCTCGAATAGCGACGCTTGTGGATTTCTTCACGTGGACGCCTACATCGTCTTTGGCTATTGGATCACCGTGGAACGACCGGAGCGAGGCGAGGATTAGAGAGGACACGCTTCCCTGACATCTTCTTCCATTGCACCTAGCTTGTCTTGTGCTATAAGATACCGATCTATGATCCCGCATGCGCATGGTTCTTGGGCTCTGGGTGAAATTTTCGAAATTCCTGGCTAGCGTAGCTTCCCTATTCCCCAATAGTGGTATCAGAGCCTACAGACATATTGTTCGATCTGGATCCCTCATGTATGGAGATACATGGTGGAAAATAGATTAGATCTGTTTTCTATCCGCAGAAAATCAGAAGTTTCGATGCCATGTCAGAAGTTCTGATGTTTGTTGGATTGGAAGTTCCGAAGCCAGATCAGAAGTTCTGATATTGAATATGATTCAATATACAGAGCAATTTTGCTGTCAGGAGTTCCGATGTGGATCGAAAGTTATGGTTGATCGTAAGTTCTAATGTCAGGTTTTAATTGATACAGAGAGCAATATTACATTCAAAAGTTTTGATTTGGAATAGGAAGTTTCGATCCAGTTCAGTGACATGTAGATTCTTCACCTAACTTTGTTTTGCGGAGAACATTGTGACTAGCATGGCCTTGATAAATGTGATGTATGTGATGCATGCAATGAATGTAAATTTAAATATGGCTTGCGTGTCATTAATATTTTACAGCCAAGGCTGGTGTACATTTGCAACCTGCGAGTCGAGAATTGTTGCTTCGGCCCATGTAACTAGTATAGGTGCTATAGTGATAGACTAGTACAGTTCTTGGAGACCGGAAGCACACACTCAATGACAGGAGCCATGTTGATGGAGATCTCCATGTGAAGAGGGCCATGCTATGTCACAGTTAATATGATTGCTTGTGATGCTTTCTTATATTCCTGTTATACTATTCTTGAATGCTTCGTGCGCGCTAGGGACGCAACCTTGCTAGAATAAATTTCCCTCCAAAAATTAAGTATTGATGCTCTTTCCAATAGCTGCACCCACCAAGGTACTCGATCATTAATAGTGGGTCTACCAAAGCAGGGTGCTATCTTTTATCTTGACCAGTTAGGTGGAAGTCGGACTTCCACACACATAGTATTGGTTTGCTTAATAGGGCTATCAAAATGGTTTTAGACCTTGGGGCATATAGTTGGCATAGAGCATTTGATGCTTCTCCAATGACAAGAGTCACATACGATGTGATTAGCAAAGCGTTGCTTACCTAAGTCACCTAGTTTCTAGTAGTGATGCCAAAGCTCACTAGGAGTTAGAATGAATATGGATCTTGTGCCACTATTAGTAATTAGAGGGAAATAGTGGAACCTCTTTTATTGGATAGAAGATAAACAATTCATAGTGTTGAACCTTGCATTTAATCTTTTGTAGATCATGACACCAACTTTTAAGAACATTGTACTCTTTATTTTACAATCGATTCTTTTTGGAACAATTTTTATTGATTGGTTTAAAAACTTGAGAAGTGTTCTCAAGAAAAAGGAAAAGGAAAATATTCTAGATGAGTCCCATAATGATGAACTAGTTGACCGGAGGTCTTGTGAGAAGCACTCGAATGAGTCACTTAATGTAAGTTGTCTCATACCTGCCTGTTTGTCCTCTGAGCTTTTGAAGAAAGATGAGAACAAGAATGTCCATAATATGATTATGGGATACCAAGGCATTTTTGAGAAGCTAAGCTCGGACTAAGAGCTATGGTACCTCAATGTCTTTGTTTGCCTACAAAGCTAGTCAATGGTTTAGGAATTGCAAATTGTATTTGGAAGAAATTTGGAAGAAGAAGGGAAGTAGGACTTCCACTTCTACTTCAAGTATAAACGTTATTTAAATTAACCTTTCTACTTGTTCAAATGATTCATGGGTATTAGATACCGGGCCAATGATTCATACTTGCAAATCGTTGCAAGGACTAAGTAGGTCAAGAAAGTGTGAGTAGGTGAACTAGATATTCGTGTTGGCAATGGTGCAAAGGTTGCAGCATTGGCCACCGGCGTGTATTCTTTCTCACTATCCTCGGGATTAGTTCTGGAATTGAATAATTGTTATTATGTTCTAGCATTGGGCAGAAACATTATATTTTCTTCATGTTTGGAGGAAGAAGGTTATGAGTTCGTGACAAAGAACAAATGTTGTTCAATATTCTCGAATGGTTTGCTCTATGGTATTTGTCCATTAGTGAATGGATTGTACATTCTAAGTCTTGAGGATTCACATGTTTATAACATTAGTACAAAGAAACAATGACTCAATGATTTGAATCTTACCTACGTCTGGCATTGTCGTTTGGGTCATATAAATGAGAAGTGCGTGCAGAAGCTCCATAGTGATGGACTTTTGGAGTCATTTAATTTTGAATCATATGACACATGCGAGTATTGCTTACTTGGCAAAATTACAAAGACACCTTTCATTGGTCAAAGTGAGAGGACGAATGAGCTATTGGCCATTGTACACACTAATGTATTTGGACCAATGAGCCATGTCACAAGAGGTGGTTTTCAGTACTTTATCACTTATATCGATGACTTTAGTAGATATGGATGTCTACTTGATGATGCATAAGTGGGAGTCCTTTGAAAAGTTCAAGGAGTTCCAGAATGAAGTACAAAATCATATGGGCAAGACAATTAAATTTCCATGATCCGATCGTCGAGGTGAATATTTGAGCCATGAGTTTAGTGATCATCTGAAGCAGTGTGGAATTGTTCCACAGCTGACTCCACCTGGCACGCCCCAGTGGAATGGAGTGTCCGAGCAGAGAAACCACACCTTGTTGGACATGGTTTGGTCTATGATGAGTCATGCTGATCTTCCATTATCCTTTTGGGGTCTCGCTCTAAAACTGTCGTTTTCACGATAAATAGAGTTCCATCTAAGTTAGTAGAGAAGACGCCATATGAGATGTGGTCTAGGAGGCAACCTAGTTTGTTTTTTCTAAAGATTTGGGGATGTGAGGCATATGTCAAATGTTTGACGTCTGACAAGCTCACTTCTAAATCTAACAAGTGCTTCTTTATGAGGAATCCTAGGGAAAATAAATTATACTATTTCTATAATAGAGAAGAGGGGAAAGTGTTTGTCGCTCGAAATAGTGTATTCCTTGAGAAAGAGTTTCTCTCAAAAGAAGTTAGTGGGAGAACGGTCCATCTCGAAGAGGTTCGAGAGCCACTAGAAGGTGTTTCAGATCCCACTGAACCACAACAGGATTTGCAAGATGTTGCACATCCCGTTGTAGAGACACCATCCCCACGAAGGTTGGGAGGATGAGTCATGTGCCAGAGCAGTACATGTTTTTGACCACTAGCAGCGCGACGTGTTGTTGTTGGACAACGAAGAGCCCAAGACCTATGTAGAAGCAGTGGTGGGACCAGACTCTAAGAAATGGCTTGGAGCCATTAGATCGGAGTTTGAGTCTAGATGAGAAAACAAAGTTTGGAACTTGGTCGATCCACCCGATGTTGTAAAAACTATTGAGTGTAAATGGATCTTTAAGAAAAAATATAGACGTTGATGGAAATGTTCACGTCTATAAGGAAGAATTGGTGGCAAAAGGTCTGCGTCAGATTCAAGGTGTTGATTATGATGAAACATTTTCGCTCGTCGTTATGCTTAAGTCTATTCGGATCATCCTAGAAATTTCTGCATTTTTTGATTATGATATATGGCAAATGGATATCAAGACAACTTTCCTGAATGGAAACCTAAGTGAGAATGTGTACATGACACAAGCTGAAGGTTTTGACGATCTAGAAAATGCTGGGAAAATTTGTAAGTTGTAGAAGTCCATTTATGGGCTGAATCAAGATTCTCGAAGTTGGAATCTTCGTTTTGATGAGGTAGTCAAAGGGTTTGGCTTCATCAAGAACGAAGAAGAGCCTTGTGTTTACAAGAATGCTAGTGGGAGCTCACTTGTATTTCTGGTCTTATATTTGGAGGACATATTATTGATCAGAAATAACATTCCTTTGTTGAATGTTGTTAAGACTTCATTCAAAAGTAGTTTTTCGATGAAAGATCTTGGAGAGGCAGCATACATTTTGGGCATAAAGATCTATAGAGATAGATCAAGATGGCTAATTGGATTAAACCAAAGCATGTACATTGACAAGGTTTTGAAATGATTCAAAAAGGAGAATTCCAAGAAGGGATTTCTGCCAATGTCACATGGTATTTCTCTTAGTAAGACTCGGTGTGCTGTGACACCTGATAAGCTAGAGAAGATTAGTGCGATCTCGTACGCATTCGCAATCAAATCCATCATGTATGCCATGTTGTGTACATGCCCAAATGTTTCATATGCTCTAAGTGTTACAGGTAGGTACCAATCGAACCTGGGTGAAAGTCACTATGCTATAGTAAAAAGTATCCTAAAGTACTTGAGAAGAACTGAGGAAATGTTCCTAGTGTACGGTGGTGAAGAGGAGCTTATTGTAAGTGGTTACACCGATGCTAGCTTTCAGACCGATAAAGTTGATTCTCGATCACAATCTGTTTTTTTGTTCTGCCTCAATGGAGGCGCAGTGAGTTGGAAGAATTCCAAGCAAGAGACGGTGGCCGATTCTACAATAGAAGCTGAGTATATCGCTGCTTCAGAAGCTACGAAGGAGGCCATTTGGATGAGAAAGTTTATTTCTAAGTTGTGTGTTATTCCTAATGCATCCAGTCCAGCGGATTTCTATTGTGATAATAGTGGTGCCATTGCGCAAGCCAAAGAGCCTAGATCACACCAGAAGTTCAAACATATACTTTTGTGATATCACCTGATCCGCGAGATCATAGAGAGAGGTGATGTGAAGATTTGCAAGGTGCACACGGATTTAAACATAGCAGATCCGTTGACAAAACATCTTCTGCAGCCAAACCATGAGGCGCACCTGAGCTCCATGGCTATTAGATACTTGTGTGAGTGAATCATGTGTATGTGGAAAATGTTAGTAATGTCTATGCTAATGTAAGAGGATAATTGTTATATTGTTCCTTCAATAAATGTTGTTTACATTTAATTAATGAGTTGATGACTTGTTATGTGAAACTATTTGTTTTATAACGATATTGTCCAAAATGTATACTTAATTTTATCATCATGTGGGACAGTGATGATACATTGATTAGCACATCTTACTGATTGATGATCACATTTCACACATCATAGACATAGAGATGTCAAATCATTGATGTGGACATATGTTGGTAAACATGGTGTTGGATAGATCCACTTGAGATACTGCCGGGATTTTTATTGTAATGTGCCATCGGTTGTCATCTCAAATGGAATACCTATAGAGTCCTTAGACCTGAGATTTTCATTTGATTCTAGAAGGCATAGTGACACACTTATATGCTTCCTAATGCTATTCTGTAACAGGGTAGTAATAAGGGTTGTTTTCAGGTGTGTTGTGAAAAATGTCTTGGGATGTGAAAGGTCAAGATGGAATTTACCCCTCCTAATAATGAGAGAGACATCTCTGGGCCCCTTGAGGTAGTCAGATTGGAAAAGTGCATGGCCATGCCACTATGACTAAAGAGTTAGTCATGATTTGAATCCACTACTTGTTCGAATGAAAATGTCAAACTATCCAACAAGGGTGGCACGAATCTTGCCTTGAGCTTGACTGATGTCATGTGGTAAAGGGACTGGTGCTTGTGTATATCAAGGTTTAGTGAAAATTTATTTTGTACGTTTTTGGAGGTCAATATGTGGTTCTAGGTACCACTATTGATCAGTGAGTTGGAAAAGGTTTTCAGTGAAAAGTTGTTAGTGTATGAACCTATCAGGTCACACACTTAAGGGGATGGATTAATAAAATTGCAAAGAATTAGTTCTTGTGCAAGTGGGAGATTGAAGGAACAATGCCCAAGAAAATTCTGGTTGGATCGGAAATTTTGATTTGGAATTGGAAGTTCCGATTATTTTCTGAATTGGAAACAGAGAGCTCAAATCGGAAGTTCTGATATGATATCAGAAGTTCCGATAATTTATTGTTTACGAAATAGAGATCTCAAATCGGAAGTTCAAATAATTTCTAATTAGAGATAGAGAGTTGAAACTGGAAGTTCCAACACATATCGATAAAAATTGCACTGATTGGAAGCGAGGCGAGGATCAGCGAGGATGCGCTTCCCCGACATCTTCTTCCGCTGTACCTAGCACATATTGTGCTAGAAAGTACTGATGTATGATGCCACATGCTTATGGTTCTTGGGCTTGGGGCGAAATTTTCAAAATTCATGGCTAGCGTAGCTTCCCCATTCCCAGACAAAAAGATCGGTATATTTTATAGCTGAGGTGCTTGGACTTTCAAAATTTTGATACCCTCAGGTGCAGAAGCTCCTATGTGCCATTCTCATCTCCTCTCAGAAACTCATGCATTATTTTCAAGCCCACTCCGTGGTAGTGGTCACTGAGTTTCCCCTCGATGACATTGTACAGAACCGCGACACCACTGGACGAATCATCAAATGGGCTATTAAACTTAGGTAATTCACCCTTGACTTCAAACCTCGCACTGCCATCAAGTCTTAAGCACTCGCCGACTTCATGGCCGAGTGGACGGAGCTTCAGATCCCTTCAACAAGCGACCCTCAAGATCATTGGGTTATGTACTTTTATGGGTTTTTCAGTATTGAAGGAACCGAAGCTAGAATCCTTTTAATGTCCCCTTATGGTGAAAGGTTAAAGTACGCTCTCTGGTTATTATTTATGGCATCTAACCATTCATCCGAGTATGAAGCCCTTCTCAATGGTCTTCATATTGCTATCTCCCTCAGAGATAAAAGGCTAATGGCGTATGGAGATTCCAAGTTGGTGATCAGTCAGGTGAATAAAGACTGGTCCTACACCAATGAAAATATGAATGCTTATTGTCAAGAGATTCGTAAGCTAGAAGGCAAGTTTGGTGGCTTTGAGTTCCATCACATCCCTTGGTATGAAAACTCAGCTACCGAACTATTAGCCAAGCTCGATTCTTCTTGAGCATCAGTGTCAAATGGAGTCTTTCTACAGGAACTCCCAAAGCCTTCAATCAAATTTGAAGAGGCGGATTGTTTAGAAGATAAATTGGCTCTAGTAGTACTGGTAATTACTGATGAAGAAGACTAGCACCGACTGCTCAGAGCTGCATCAACCTGAGTAATATTAAAGTGTGTTGACAAAACTAAAGGCTTGAAGATACTAAAGGAGATACACTCAGGATTATGTGGAAATCATGCCAGAACCCAGACGTTAGTCGGTAAAGCCTTCAAAGCAGGATTTTACTAAACAAATGCCAGCGAAGATGCCTAGTTATTGGTCCGTGGATGCAAAGGATGTCAATTCTTTGCGAACCAACACCATCTCCCTGCTCAATTTCTCTAGACCATTCCCTCATCATGGTCATTTGCATGCCGGGGGCTGGACATGATCAGGCCCTTTTCGAAGGCCCCTGAGGGTTATGATCATCTTTTTGTGGCCATCGACAAATTCACTAAGTGGATTGAAGTGATGCCGCTGAAGACAAGCACTGCCAAGAAAGCCACAAAATTCATCTGAGGGATAATTGACCACTTAGGTGTCCCAAATTGGATTATCACTGACCTCAGGACACAATTCACTAGTAATGATTTCTGGTAGTTCTGTGAAGAATGGTGGATCGAGGTCAAGTATGCATCAGATGCAAATCCCAGAGTTAATGGACAGGTTGAGCGTGTTAACGACATGATACTGCAAGGACTGAAAGCAAGAGTATTGATCCCATTAATAAATATGGTAGTAGATGGATGAAAGAATTACTCGCTTTCATGTGGGATCTCCGCACTCAACCCAGCAGAGCCACTGGTTAGACTCCTTTTTCACTGGTATATGGATCAGAAGCCATGATGTTATCACTCTAGCATAGCGCTCATGATCTTCTCTAACCTGGCTACTATTGATCTCCTCGGGTTGGCAAGATAATTTACGCTCCACGTGAGTGTCAATGTTGTTTCCTGACCATGCTTAATACCTATTTCCTACGCTAAATGAACTTGGGCTACAACAAAATGGTGGAGACTACCCTAAGAACTCTTGAAGTTTTTTGGGTTTATTTTGCACCTAGGCGATTGTGAATGACTACTTTGACTAAAGTATTCATGATCCGCTCTGACTTAGTCATTGTCATGATTGTTTTTCCTACTCAGGGGCTTTTTTAAAAAAAGCATTCATGATGGTCCTGACTACTATAGTTCTTAACTCGGCTACTTTTGATGCTAATGGTTCTAAATAGCATTCATGTGGCCTAAGTTCCCTATGCTATACATACCTAAGATATATAGATGAAGTCAGTTTTCAACACTGTACGCAATCGATTGGACAAAAATATTGATAATGAAGGAATTTGATTGCATTTCCAAAAGTTTGTTCTGCACTTCTTTATATCTGCTCAACAGGGTCGACATTACTTGGATGTAGCTCTACCACACTATTTACACACAATGCAGGAGCATTCCCTAGTACGAGAAGCCCCATGAATCGGCAAAGCCATGTGAAAAACTTTTAATAGTTTTGACAACACACTGCCGACTTGCTGAGTAGGGTGGTCGGTCTTCGAGGACATCACCTGCTCCACCAGAGAATGCTCCCTCACTGATGCCTTCACAGACTACGACACCATAAGCACTGAGATCGGGTTGCCCGTGGCAATAAGTCCCGAGATCAACAGCTGCACCAAAGACCAACCTTCCACTAGGACATTCCCTAGGAGCGGACGGTCTTCTTCACCGACAGCCGTTTCATAGATGTATTGCGACATGAGCTCGAATGCCGCCTCTCAGATGTAGCTCCACCACATAGTACATACACAAGCCACGTGGGAGCATTCCTAAGTTGGCAAGCCACCGACCCACCCTACTGGGTTCCATGGAGAAGAGGCTGGAGAGGACGAAAGCCGAGCATTTTATCTGCTCAAGAGGGCTTCCCTCTCCACATCACCATGTTGCACCGCTCCAACCTCACGAGGTTGAGGGTGCCACAAGGGTAATAGCCCACTGTAGGACGCCACCGTAAGATCGCCGCACAGGTTCACCCGCTCTAGGTTGCAGTCGGAGTACCGCCATAAGGTCACCGCATTAGCTAGCAATCCTTTCGCCAAATGTCGGCGCTAGTGCTACTACTCCGAACTGAGCATCTGCAACACGACAACGGCAGGGCTACAAAGGAAATCTCCAAATGTTCCTGCAGAAGATCGTCAATACTTGATAAGTAATGACGCTGAAAGTCATGGAACATCAAGAACCAAGACACTTACCCAAAGTTTAGCGGCTCCAAATAGCCGTTTAGGAAGCCATGATGCCAAGTCATCGGAGTTTTTATTCTCTATGATCATGGAAGAGGCACTTTGAGTAGTCAAGTGTTCAAAGGAGGAAGAAGAAACACATTGAGAAACTAAAGCAAGGATATTGAGAAGCATGCGCCAAGGGTGTCTATTTATAGGCCAAAGAAGCCAAAAAATCGGAAGCAAATCGCCCGCCTTCCATTGATAATGGGACACCATAAATATTGAGCCGAAAATTGCTCCGTCAAAGCCCCTTAATGCACTGGTCAACATCCTCATCCTCGCCTGTGCGGTCAACCTGACACATCAACTCGCCTTAAAAAATTACCCGATTGACTGGCCGTCTAACACGTCAGACTATTGCAAACCATAAGCCGTCGCATGAGCATGCAGGACTTAGCGGAGGAGTTCATCGGACTCCGGATTCCGCCCTTGATGGCTAGCTGGCCGATAAACTTCGAAGAGAACCTAGAGGGTGGACTCCGAGAGATCCCTTCAAGTGTTGCAGGTAACCTCGAATGCCCTGCAAAATGTTTTACATGTAGTATTGATTCTATAAAAATAATTTAGCTGAAAGAAAATCATATCTTTGAGCTCCACGCGCCACCCTCACTATGGAACAAATTGTCCGGACTTTGGAGAAGGTCCTCGGGGCTCATACGCCCGCTAAAAAGGAGTGGAGGGTGAAGTTGGTTGGCAGCTGGGAGTGATTCAACCGAGTATGGAGCATACTCGGAGTTGAATCTCCCACTCTTCAGGACTGGGACAGTTCTGAGCAATCTCCGAACAAGAGGAAAGCTGAAGCAGGGACTTCAGCACCAGCCAAGACGCCTGTGAAGAAGGTGGCCTGGAAACCGAAGGCCCTTGCTCCTTCTAAATCCCCCACTTTGTCTTCAGAGTCATCTAAAGATGAAGCAACCAGAGAAATGGGAAGGGAGTTCGAAGTCCTCATAATAGGGGATGAGGAGTCACGGATGGGAGCTGAAGTCCACGCTCAAGACGACGTGGTGGCGGCGACCGTCGCTGAAGACAACCCTGATCAGGCAGAGACTGAGAACGTCCTGCCTAGTCAAGTAGAAGCCCCTTCTACGGAAGAAGGCGGAGTTGAGACTGTGGACGCCCAAGTCTTGCCTCCGGATGAAGTGATAGCTGCAGTTGTCGAAGATGTCTTGGAAGCTAATCCATCGGTTCGAAGCCCGGAGTCCGAAGAGGACTTCAGTCAGATGTTCGAGCCCCGAGCAGTCCAGTGTTTGCTCGGCAACAAAATATCGGAGGTAAGCTTTAGCTGAGTACCTTTTCTTTTTCTTTCTTTTCATTGTGTCCTTGTAAAATTTATGCAATATCGTATACCTTTGGTTTTCACAGGATCAGTTCCAATGGAGGTGACCCCTGCTACGGAGGTTGTGCCAGAGGCTGTCGTGTCTCCGAAGCCAATTCCTGAAGTAGCTACGAAGATGGGTCCTGGAAAAGGTAAAGGAAAAGGCGGGCCTTTGCCTGCTCCTATTCCAGGGTGGACCCCGTCAGAATCTATGGACAGAGGCCAATCCACGGAGGGAGGTCAATCTACGGAGGCCTCCGAAGATGCTTCGCTGCGCTCCAGCCCATCTCTGAATGAAGACGACTAGAGTGCCTTGTCAAGGCTCCCCCTCCTAGCTCCATTTCTAGAGCGGAGGACTAGACTTCAAATTTTGCTAGATCCTTTGGCTTAGGCTAGTCGCGAAGTTGGGGGGATTGACTTGGTTTCCACTCTTGGAGAAGCTAAGGGGTCGGAGCTAGACACTGCTTTGGAACGAGCGGCCTATCAAGTACGAAGTATCTGCAAAAACAGAGTTAGTTCAAACATATGTAAATAATTTACTCACCTTGCTCTTTTTCTTCCTTTGCAGCAAATAGTTCTAGCTCGAGCTGTGGCCATATCACACGAGCAAGAATGCAACCGGCTCAAGGAGAAAGTAACATGCCTTCAAGGGAGTCTTGTTAGCTCCGAGATTTGAACTTCAAGCTTGGAAGAAATGGTAGCCATAGAAAGAAATGCTAGGACTAGCTTGGAGGCTACCAATAAAGAGATCGAGGCTAAGTGGGTTGTCCTTCGGGCCGAAGTGGAAAGGCTGCGAGGAGAACAAGCACCCGTGGGAGCTGAAATGGTCAAGCTTCGAGAGGAGCAACTAAAATTGACGGAGGATGCCAAGCAACTTCTCGGACAGAAGAGTTCTCTAATGACGGAGGCAACTAGGCTTTCATCTCTGACAGACGAGCTAACTTCATCAAAGAACCTTTTGTCTGAAGAGAAGATAATGTGTGAGAAGGTGGCTACGGACACCATGGATGCCCTTCGTGGTGTCCTAGAGTACTTTGGCACTTCTTGTGCTTCTTCTTCCACTAGCGATATCTATCTGCTGCGGAGGTTGAAGATGATCCTAGCAGCAGCGAATACTATGAAGACAGCAGGTACTCGATATGGAGAGATCTCTGGCCAAGTAGTTGCTCTCGGAGTACTTCATGACTACGAAGATCTTGGGTTATCCATTACACCGGAACCTGAAGCAGCCGCCGTCAATTTTGGCTGACGACCGACTCCTGACTCCCTCTACTGATGTGGCTTTAGCTTGGGAGGCCTTTCAACCATCTTAGAGAGCTGAAGGCCGATCGGCTATCAAGACATGGATTGATGAAGGACTCCATCAAAAACAAGCGCGGTTGCAGCCTTCGAGCAGCAAGCCTCCTTCAGACCCGAAGGTTTAGATCTCCTTAGGACCCCAACTATGTAAAACTTATTCTTTTTTCTTTTTTGATTGAAAACACTTATTTGGAAATGTTTTTAGGCTTTCCAACCTTTTTTCGATGATCTCGAAGTGTTAGAGATTAATGAAGAACTTCGCTTGCAATGGGCCACCTTCGAAGCTCTAATACCTCACAAGCGTCCTCGATTTTCAATTCCTCGGGGAAGCTCTAGGGAAGTTATACCCGATATATGTAAAGAAGTATTAGCTTATATTAAAAAGGAGGAAAAGGAAGTTAGTTTAGAAACTTCATCTTCTGAGGACATTGAATGGTCCGAAGAAGAAAATGCTAATAAAGAACAAGTAGAAAAGAGCTCTGAACGACTTCGAAGCTGGGAAAGAAGCCCCGCACGACTTCGGACCTGGGCTGAACTTTAGCAAGAACAAAAAGACTTCCGAGCTTCAAAAGAAGAGAAGAGGGTTAAGCGTAAAGTTCTAAAAACTCCAGGCTCCGAGACAAGTCTCCTTCGAAGTCGTGCTAATTTTGATAGAAGTTCTAGGGATCAAAGAGGTCTTCGTTTCATTCTTGGTATAGACACAGATTTTTCATGATGTAATGTAATCTGTTTAAATAATATAAACTAGAAAGTTTCAAAATTGTCTCACTACTTCCCAGCCCCTCTTTGGGTGTAAGCACCTCCGAAATTTGATTGAAGGTGATTACGCACAACGAAGATAACGTTTGTTAGGAGTACAATTTTGGAGGCTCAGAGCCCCTTATCATATTAAAGATTAAGGACTGAGTCCAAAAATGGTCACTATAGACCTCGAAAATATCTCCGACTCTACTAATTTGAAGTCTCAAAACTGGTAAATTAGTACCTTTTTTGAATGTGGTCACTTCAGACTCCTTTTCGGACACATTAGAATCCGATTACAATGGTCACTTTGAACTCTTTTTACCGACGTTCTCGAGCTATCAACATGGAGTCTGTTTTGTTTGGTCTCCTTCAACTCTTTTTATGGATGCTATCAAACCGGTGGTTTGGAATCCGCTTTTGTGGTCTCCTTGGACACTTTTTACGGATGCTTTCAAGCTGAAGCTTGGAATCCGTATCATTTGGTCTCTTTGGACTCTTTTTACGGATGCTTTCAAGCCGGTGCCTTGGAATCCGTTTTTTGCGACTTTCCCACCTCGTCGTAAGCTTCGAACCAATGGTTCGAAGTCCGTAAAATTGGTTCAAATGAATGACACTTTCCTTCGCAATCCACTCCGTTCTTCTAATGCATCCACTAGAAGTAGGCATTATCCGAACCATGAGCTTTATTTATTCAGAAAGTGTGTACAAATGATTACAAGGAGTCTCTATGCAAAATATCGCTTAAGGTGCTCCACATGCCAGGCATGCTTTAACTCTTCACCTTCTAAATTAGCTAGCTTGAAAGAACCAGGGCATCCTGAACGAAGGATGATATATGGACCTTCCCATTTATTTCGTAATTTCCCTAGTGCTATAATGCTTCGTAAAACTAAATGACCTAGTTTAAGTTCATTAAGTTTAATCTTCGGGTCATACCAAGCCTTCGTCTGATGTTGATACTTTGTTAGATTTGCAATAGCTTGAAGCCTTGTTTCTTCCGTTAGATCTAGCGAAGCTTGTCTTTCATCTTCTTTTTCAGGTTCGATGGTGCGAAGAGATCCTCCTTTAATTCTCCGTCGGCGTCATGGCTTCATCTCCGAATAGTAATTTGAAAGGAGTAAAACTTGTGGACCTTGCTTGTGTGGTCCGAATGGACCATAGAATCTTTGGGAGCTCTTCGGTCCATAGCCCCTTTGCCAATCCTACTATCCTTCGATTCAGGCCTGATAAAATATTGTCGTTAGCTCACTCGATGGCTCAATTAGATTGAGGATGACGAACAGCTGCAAAACACATTTCTATGCCAGACCTTCACAGAACTCTCTGAAGGGTTCAACATCGAATTGGGTGCCATTGTCGATTATCAGCTGTCAAGGCACTCCGAACCTGCATATAATATTCTTCTAGAATAATTTTCGTACATTTTTCGAAGTGATAGCTGTAAGGGGTTCTACTTCGACCCACTTGGAAAAATATTCAATTGCTACAACTGCAAATTTTAGACTTCTTTTTGCCATTGGAAAAGGGCCAATGAGATCCCTTCCACATCTAGCCATGGGCCAAACTGGAGCAATAACTTGAAGAGGTGTTGGCGGACGATGACATCGTATTCTCATCCATTGACAACCTTGGCAAGTGTGGACCAAGGCCTCCGCATCAGCTACTATTGTAGGCCAATAAAGCCCCTGGCGAAGTGTTTTTCCTGCCAAAGCTCGAGGGGCAAGATGGATACCACAAAGGCCTTCATGAATTTCTCGGAGTATATCTTGGCCTTCTGCTTGAGAAATACATCGGAGTAGGGGGGAACATACTCTGACCTTGTAAAGAATACTATTGATAATGTCGTAATTGCGGACTCTCAATTGCAGTCTTGAAAGCTTTGGGCCTTCGGGTAAATTGGCTTCGCCTTGCAATAATTCCATAATCGAACTCCACTAGTCAGTGTTCGGAATGCAAAGGACCTCCGCAGGAGGGAGTTGGGGCACCGAAGGTGAAGTAAGCTCTTCATAAAAAGCCCCTTCCGGAATATCTATGGCTCTGGCTGCAAGCTTTTGCCAGGATATCAGCTCGTGCATTGTCAGCTCTTGTATACTTCGGACAGAAATCCCTTTGAATGCTACTTCGATCTTACGGATCTCTTCTAGATATTTTGCAAGTTGCGGATGCCTAACTTGAAAACTTTTATCAACGTGCCCTGCTACAATTTGAGAATTTGTCTTTATAACAACTCTTGTAGCACCAAGAGCATGCACCTTTTGAAGTCCTAGCAAAATTCCCTCGTACTCCGCAATATTATTGGTGGACTTAAAATTGAGCTTTTCGGAGTACATTGATCTTTGTCCTGAAGGTGAAATTATCACTGCTCCAACACCTGCTCCGGATGGTTGAAAAGCTCCATCGGAGTATATGGTCCAAATTCCTTCGCTTGATTTTTGTGGATCCCACACTGCAGATGGAGTCCATTCTGCTACAAAATCTACCACCACTTGTGACTTGATTGTTGTCCTTGCTACAAAGGAGATGCCGAAGGGTGCTAGCTTGACGGCCCATTTTCCAATTCTCCTTGTAGAATCTTTTCTTTGAAGCATATCTCCCAAAGGATAAGAAGTTGGTACAATTACATTATGCGCTAAGAAATAATGTCACGGTTTCCTTGAAGCCATCACCAGAGCATAAGTGAATTTTTCGAGTTCGGAATATCTTGTTTTTGCTGTGGATAAAGCTTCGGATACAAAATATACTGGGTTTTGTACCAACTTTCCATTGAAATCTACTTCTCTAACAAGGACTGCACTAATAGTGGAGCCGGTAGCTGCAAGGTAAATAAGAAGGGTTTCATCTGCCATTGACACAGTGAGTGTTGCGAGGTTGCTAAGATAATCTTTAATATCATCAAAAATCTTTTTGCACTCCAGTGTCCATGAAAAATCTTCGGACCCTTTCAATGCTTTGAATATGGGAAGGCTTCGCTCTACCGACCTTGATAGAAATCTACTGAGTGCTGCAAGGCGTCCAGTAAGCTTTTGAACCTGTTTTAAATTCTCTAGCGAAGCCATTCTTTGGAGTGCAGTTATTTGAGTTGGGCTAGCTTCGATTCCCCTGCTCGAAACTAAATACCCTAACAGTTTTCTAGCTTGAGCCCCGAAGATAGATTTTTCGGGGTTGAGGCGGACTCCACATGCTCGGAGGCACTCAAATGTTTCTGCTAAGTCTAGATTATGCTGGTGCTTTAAAGCACTCTTTATTACAATGCCATCCATATAGGCTTCAACATTACGGCCTATTTGGTGACCTAGAGCCTTAGCAATTAATCTTGAAAAAGTTGCCCCGACATTTCTCAAGACGAAGGGCATTCTTACATAGCAGAAGACTCTCGAAGGAGTTACGAAGATTGTTTTGATTTCATCTTCGCTCTTTAACCATATTTTATGATATCCAAAATACGCATCGAGGAAACTCAATAACTCCGAACCAGTAGTGGAGTCAACTAATTGATCTATACGGGGCATGGGGTAGGGGTCACGTCGGCATGCTTTATTCAAGGATGTAAAATTAATACACATGCGCTATTTTCCTGAGGCCTTCTTTTTGACGAAGACTGGGTTAGATAAACACTCCGTATGAGCTACTTCTCTGATAATCCTAGCTTTTAACAATTTTTCAACTTCTGCCTTAGCAAGGCTTGCTCTCTCTGCTGATAATTTTCGGAGTCCCTACCGAATAGGCCGAGCCCTTGGGTTCACAAGCAAGCTGTGTTCAATGATATTTCGGTTAACTCCTAGAATGTCTTCATTGGACCAAGCAAAAACGTCCAAATTCTCTCTAACTACTTCTTCTAGTGAAGTAGCGATTTCCGAAGGCAATTCTTTGTCAAACTGGAATGGATAGTCTTTACCGTCCTTTACAATAATCTTCGTTATAATTCCTCCTTCGGGACTTGGTCTTGGAAATGATATCATCGAAGATTCACTTGATGCAGGGATATCCTCTGAATTGCCTTGCACATTATTCACTTGTCTTGGATCAAGAGGTGGGCCATGACCGTATTCTGCCCTTCATGCAATGGCTTGATCACCGAAGACAGTAAGCACTCCAGCTTGTGTGGGCATCTTCATTCATAAATAATTATGGTGCGCCACAACTCCGAATTGATTTAACATGCCCCTTCTGAAAATGACATTATAAGCATAAGGGGCATCGACAACATCGAAAATTACTTCCT
The DNA here is from genome assembly GCA_019279435.1 of Zizania palustris. Taxonomy (NCBI): domain Eukaryota; kingdom Viridiplantae; phylum Streptophyta; class Magnoliopsida; order Poales; family Poaceae; genus Zizania; species Zizania palustris. The sequence continues at coordinate 56,076,276 of JAAALK010000285.1, read as the reverse complement.
CCGTCCTTGCCAAGAGCCCCTCTTTGAAGGCAACCTCAAGACCTATATGGCCGAGGGCATCAAGAGGAGGTCCTGCAAAGCCTTGAAGGGGATGAGCTGTGGGGAGGAGATGCTTCTGGGAGATGCCGAGCTGATCGAAGGCCTGAACAAAGATAATATCCGTAGAACTTCCGCCATCGACCAGCACTCTCCGAACTTCTGTTCCTGCAATATCGGCAGTGATGACAAGGGGGTCCGCATGGGGAAATTTTATACCTACTTCATCAGCTGTAGAGAAGGATATGGGCACATGGGACCACTTAGGCATTGCACCTGCCGACGAAGAGGTCCCAATATGGCCGACTTCCCAAACATACTCTCTCTGTTGCATTTTTGACATGTTGCCTAGGGTTCCTCCTCCAGAGATAGGAAGGACCACTCTTTTGCCTCGGTCTTGGGCATCCTCTTTTTTCGGAGGTGGCATAACACTGGCCACCAGAGGTTGTCTTGGAGGATCGAAGTTGTCTACACGTATGATAGCCTGCACAGGCTCCGGACGTGCCTAGGGGGGCTTGGTCAGTAGTGCCTCGACTAGAGCTCCTTTCGAGGTACTCGCCATCAACATAGCAGAAGAAGGCCTGGCCCTTGCCAGCTGGCTTCCCTGACGGCCTCCAACTGCTGACCTTGTTTCCCAAAGCTTGTGGATTCTTGGGGGAAAATTTTGTGAAGAAGGAGCAATGTTCAGGACTTCGAAGCGAGGATGCTTCTGCCCTCGATGCCTGTCATGCTGGTTGTCGAAGTCGGGCCCTTCGAAGGATTTGAAGTTTTTACTTCGAGCTTTACTTCTTGGACAATTGGTGAAGACGAGGCTGTTCTTCGGAACCATCCTTCCTCTGACCTAGCATAGTCCTAAAAATAAGCCATTAATTGTGCTACGGAGGATATATGCTTCCGGTGAAGCTTGTCGAGGAGGCCTGCATGGGTGACTTCTTCTCAGGTTGCATCGACCACGGATGATGCAGACAGTCCTCTTATCTGCGACTTCGTATAATCTAAGCGCTTAAAGAACTGCCTCAAAGTTTCTCCAGGTTGCTGCTTCACCTGAAAGAGAATCCTAGTAGACATAGGGGGCACAAAAGTACCATGGAAGTTACTTATGAGTTTTTTTCTTAACTGCTCCCAAGATTTAATTGATCCTGGCTTCAAAGACCAGAACCAATGCAAAGCAACTCCTTCAAGTGCAAGGGGGAGCACTTTGCCATTGTATCTCGAACCCCTCCGCTGGCTTCAATCGCTAAAGCTTATGAACGAGAGAACTCCCCTAGATCTTCTTCCCCGGAGTACTTACAGAGCTTTGAAGTTTTGAACTTGGGGTCGAAGCGCACCTTTTGCAAATTTGGGTGCAGCGGAGATTCGCTATCAAAAGAAGCATTCTCGGGGACTTCGGGATAGAAAGAAGGGTCATCGTCTTGAGGCACCTCTGGAATGATAGGGGTAGCTTGGGGACAAAGCTTGTCTGCAGCTTCCTGCCTCCACCTTGTCACTTCGACTTGAAGACTGTCCATCTGGGTTGCCACATCATCAAGGCAGTCTTCATTTCTTCTCGAAGGAACTTTCAGGTCTTGAGAACTGAACAGGTCAGTTCGGAGTATAGTCGGAGCTACAGAAGAAGCTCCGTCGGTTTGAAGCATAGATGGAATCCCTGAAGGGGCATCATATGTTCGAGGAAGAGTATTCATTTCAGGGGTCTGAGGTGGGGGAACTACAGAAGGTCCTCTGAACTCAACCGTATTCGAAGATCTCACTCCAGAGGTCCGAGGGGACCTCCGAAGGGGACTACCACCTGAGCTCCATTTAGGAGGCATGGCTCTAGAAAGAAATTGGTAGAGAACGAAGTTTTCGTACTAAGTTCCCCACGGACGGCACCAACTGTTGGCGTAAAAGATTACGCTAACAGGTTTAAGAAATTGTATGTGTGACAAACGAAGTGTTTGAAGGAGCGGACTATCTCAAGCCTCCGTGAAGGATAATAGCTCGAAATAGTTCGAAGTTATGTATTGAATATCTGAGTATTCGATGTGTATTACAAGGTGAGAATGGGGGTATTTATAGGTAAAAACTCAAGGAAAAGACCTTTTTACCCTCAATTACAACCGACATAGTGGAAACTATTTTGGTACCCCTAATAGGGCTAAAATAGTAAAAGACTAATTTAATTAGAAAGAAGATAAGTCTTCTATCCTTGCTGGTTGTTTTCCATAGCAGAGGTTGAGCCTTCGAAGTGTATCATCAAACTGGAGTCTCGACAGACCCTCCAGTCTTAACTCTTCATCAGTACGGAGACAAGTCTTGGACTCCGAGCTTATGAGTTGTCTTTGTTTTGTAATCTTGAAGATCCTGAGGATGGAATATTTTCCCCAACAAGGTTCATCATCAATCATCTTGATCAACGCCTCAACACTCGCCTGGTAACTATCTAGTCATGCTTGAGTGCTAGATAGAGACTACTCTAGATTGGTGAACTGAGCTCCTAGTCGGCGATGAAGCTCTGTAAGCAAAGCAAGTACTCAGAGCATATATCAACAAAATTGTGCAAAAAGAAGGAGGTCAGAGAAGAAATTCATACTTTTGAATCACTGAGCCACTTTTCAGTGGAAGCTTCAGACTCGGTGAGTTTCTTCTTCGTCTTTTCCAACTAGACTAGAGCCACATTCCTCTTGGACATGGCTTGCTCTGCCTCACCGACTGATTGCTGTGCCAACTTGCCTACTGTCTCAAGACATTCACCCGATGTTGACAACTTTGCAATACTCAAAAGCAAATTACGCCCGGTCCACAACAACAAATCATTGAGAAGAGAAGGACTCACCGTGGTATTGGAGTTCAAGCTTCTCACGGAGAATGTTATTCCCCTTCTCTAACTCGCTAGCTTGGTGTCTTTCTGGCTCAGCTCGGTGTTCTTTTGAACTAATTGTTCTCCCAGCTGGCTAGGACGGATCTGCGCAAAGATTGGAGTCAATATAGGCATGCATGACGGAACATGTGCGTTTGACCAATACTTACAGGAAGACTTACCAGAGTTTCTTGGCTATGGTGCTTAATTGCCTCTAAGCACTTAGTCACACTACCCTGACTAGCCTGATCGAAGGACCAGTAGAAGATTATGGTGCTTCCTCGACCATTATGGTAGGTATAGGGGAATCTTTCACTGCCACGGAGGCATCCCCCACGGTATCCCCACTTGCCGATGGTGGATCTATTGGGTCCCTTGGTGAAGGAGGCCCATGTGCGACCACGCGCTCTGAAACTAGCACCTGAACACTCGGCGGGCAACGCCCTCACCTTCTACGCTCAGCATGTCGAAAGATCCCCGAGTCCTGGTTTGCTCCATCGGCCCGACAAAAACCACTATGTCGGTGCTCGATGTACTAACACTGGCCACTCTGACCAAATTTGGGTCGGGCAACATCGATGGATCAAGGCTGAATAAAAAGGTCTAACACCATGAACAGAAGCATGTGACCCATTCCTCATTAGGATAGAAGAATCCGAGATGGTCTGGCATGAAGAAAACATAGATATGTGAGCACACATATGAACATTGGCCCCGTATCAAACCACCAGCTAGTAGTCTAAAATACTAAAAGTACAGTGTGTTGACACTAAAACCTGTCGATCGAAATGCCAATATACTGATGTTGATTTGACGATCCAAAAGCACGTGGATACTTAGAGATAACCCTAAGAGTGACACGATGCCAACGTCGCATTCTGATGACCCTTGAGAGTGAAAAGGGAGGGTGGCGTTTCCAGGCAATTAAACAATATAAAAATATTATTTAACTAACCGAGATGTAGATACAAATACCAAAATGGCCAATTTAGGGGCCAGTTAGACCGAAGCTAAATTGGTGGTCAGACCAGCCAAGACGGGCCTGTCGGACCGATGCTATGCCAATGGTCATACCGACGGTGTGAAGGGTCTAGCTAAAGAGGTCTCTGTCATGTACATCGCAAAAGGGTTCTGAAGGGGGGCCTTCGGAGTATGTCAAGGAAGACGACTGAAGGGGGCTTCGATATTCCAGCCTATCAGACCAACGCTAGGGTCCCAATAAGACCGCCGAGGGGATCCCACTGAAGGATAGCCTCCGATGTCTAGGGCACGAAGGAGTCCATAGGGGGCCTCCGGCCTTCGGCTGGTCGTACCGAGAGAAGGCCTTCGGTCAAACCGGACAGGTGCGAGGGCTCCAAAGGGGCTCCGAAGGGTGGTGCGAGGCATTCCCGGGGCCTGTGTACAAAGCCCAGTCAGACTGGCCTTGCGCCGATGGTTGGTCCAAGACGTGCCGGCGCGTCAGATGATGGCGTGGCATGGGCTGGTCAGACCGACACCTCCTGGAATTTGATCTCCGGGCTCTGGCAATCATCTTGTCGATAACAGATGGATGAATGAACTCTTGGCGAAGAAGATGGGATGAACACACTACCAAAACATCAAAAGATCAGAGGTAATTCGCCCAAGAGACTGAATTACCGAGAAAAACCGATAAAACGATAAAAATTTGTTACGTGGATTAAACGGGTGATTCACTAGCGAATCAACAAGGCTTACCGTGATTACGACGGGGCGGATGGATGGTTTACAGCGCATACCAACAAATATGGACGTGCTAAACAAATCCTAGGGCAAGGAAGTAGATTGAAAAGTAAAGGTACAATTCAAGGTAAATAATAGATTGGATCTATTAGGGTTTTGGAAGGGGACCCTTTGAATCGGCCTTGCCCCTATATTTATAGGGGTTGGACATGACATGTCGGGGCTTAATCCCTACTATAATTTGACTTAGGTACGAGTCCAAATCATCAAGAAGTAATTAGGGATAAAATCTAACCATAATCAGCAAAGCTGAATCGGACTCAGAGTGGGATGGTCTGACCAAACCCATATGGCCGGTCTGACCAAGCCTATATGGCCGGTTGGACCGGCCTGTGCCAGGTGTCACATATTTTTGACCCAAAATTTATATTTTGACAATTTCGACCATTAATGCTATTTTTTGCTATCAACACATGCCCCGTACATTTTGGCAAACTTAGTGAGACAAAAGCACAACGAGTTGAGGGTAATATACTCCATATCGGCCTTTCGACACTTCAAGCGTTTTTCCACACTCGGGAAGTACTTTTTCAAATACCTACCATTCAAAGCTCTATGAAATCGCTCTCCTTGAAGAGACTCTAACAAATATGTATTACCTGGTGCGATTTTAACAACTCTAAAAGGACCTTCCCAACTAGGTGACCATTTACCAAACTTTGGGCTTTTAGTGCCTAAAGGAAAAATCATCTTCCAAACCAAGTCACCAACTTGAAACGATTTTCCTTTCACCTTCTTATTGTATGCTCTAGCCACTCTTCTCTTGTGTCTTTTCAGTCACTGCTTCCAAATTGTCCTTCAAAAGAACTTCATAATAATCGACCGATAAGTTATCTTGCTTAAGCGACCTCAAAGAGCCAAGATTCACCTCTACGGGTAAAACGGCTTCTTGCCCATACAACAACTCATATGGACTAACCTTGGTGGCGCCATGCTTCGCAACTCTACATGCCCATAATGCCTCAGAAAGCACTTCATGTCATCTTCTAGGAAACTCTTCAATCTTTTTCTTAATAAGCTTAATCACAATTTTATTACTAGACTTGGCCTGACCATAGTATAGTGACGAGTTTATCAACTTTATACCATAAGATTCGACAAAATCACACAACTCTTTAGAAATAAACGAAGCACCTTGATCTATAGTAAGAGTTTAAAGAATACTGAATATATGTATAATGTGCTTCAAGATGAAATCGATTACCTCATTTTGCATCATATTCTTGAGAGGCACGACCTTGGTCCACTTGGTGAAGTAATATGTAGCCATCAACACGAACCGATGCCCTTTTGAAGAGAAAGGGTAAATTTAGCCGATGAAGTCCAAGGCCCAACCTCAGAACAGCCATGGTTTGATAATAGGATTAAGCAAATATGCAGGAGCAAGCTGAGTATTACCAAACCTTTGACATGCTTTACATCCTCTGTAATATCTAAAACAATCTTCAGTCATAGTCAACCAATAAAAACCCACTCTTTCGAGCATCCAACTCATTTTCTAGGCCGACTGATGAGTACCACAAAGACTTTCATGTACTTCACCTATAGCAAGTACTCCATCAATTGTTCAGCGATACAACTCATCATTGAGGAATACAAATTTAAACGCTTATCGCCGAACTTTCTGATCAACCCACTTACTAGGATCTTTCAAATATTGAATAATTGGAGTTTCTGAAGTACTCGCCAAATTCTCGCTTGAATTAGCGTTCAAATTACTAATTTCAGCTTGCCCTCTGTGTCCTGAAATTTACTGACACGGGGTTGTCAGACCGGCCGTTGCCAGATGGCTGGCACAGAGCGGTCAAATTGGCTTGACATGGCCGGTCAGACCAGCCAGGTACCTGCGGTCGGACCGACCTAATAGGGCCGATCAGACCGAAGTCTTCTGACTCGGGTGATGCAATTTCTTCAAACATCAATTTTTCTTGTGCGAAAAATTTACCTCTTTTAATTTTGTAACCAGATGCTTGCTGAGCCAAATCATTTACTCCTGAGTTGGCTTCTCTAGACACATGAGAAATCTCAAAATCATTAAAAGTACCAATTATGTCTAGATATTTATGCAAGTAGTTATTCAATAAACCAATGAAGCATTGAGCAATTCTAGCTACTTGTTGCACAACCAATAGAGAATCACCATATGCATGAACATATTTAACACCCATGGAGCTTAACAATTCAAGTCCTGACAATAGAGCTTCATATTCAGCTTGATTATTAGTACAAGGAAATTCTAATCGAGCCGAGGTCTCAAAACTCATACCACTAGGTGATATGACCACAAATCTAATACCTTGGCCATTTTTGCAAGCCGAACCATAAAAGTAAAGTTTCCATGGCACTACTTCAATCAAAGCAGTATCACTACTCCAATTGACATCTACATGGTGAACAACTATAAAGTTTGCAACGACCTGGCCTTTCATAGCTTTCAAAGGTTCATCAGCCAAATCGTACTCAATTAAAGCATAAGCCCATTTTCAGATTCTCCCACTTAGAATCTGCTTTTGCAACATGTATTTTATAACATCGATTTGACAAGTAACAATACATGTGCTAGATAGAAGATAGTGGTGAAGTATTGTACACGCATAATAGAGTGATAAACATAGATGCTCTAAGAACATGTACCATGTATCGGCATCTAACAGGCGATGACTCAAGAACGTGATGATGTACTCCTTTCCCTCCACATCTTGAGTCAACATAGCTCCTATCACGCTATCTTCTGCAACAATGTATAGCCGAAATGGAATCCCTACTTTCGGTGCACTTACCACGGGAGGTGATGATAAGCACTCTTTAATACGCTCAAAAACACGTTGCTAACTTGCCCCCAAGTGAATTCGGCTTCGTTCTTTAGCCGAAGTATGGGGACAAAAGCATCAATCTTGCCCGATAGGTTAGATATAAAGCGACGCAAATAATTCACTTTGCCTAGCAATTTTTGTACATCTCTCTTCCATGTCGATGCTTCAAAGTTCTTAATCTTCTCAAGTCTCTTATGATCAATCTCAATACATCTTTCATGAATCATGAATCCTAAGAACTTGACCATCGACATGGCAAAAGCATACTTGAGAGGGTTCATTTTTAAGCCATACTGACGCATTCTTTCAAAAGAAACTCTAAAATCTGCTAAATTGTTTCTCATAGCATCATATTTGACTACAACATCGTCTATATAGACATCTAGCATAACTCCTAGTAAGTCATTAAAAATCAAGTTCATAGCACGTTGATATCTAGCGCCAACATTCATTAAACCCAAAGTCATCACAACCCACTCAAACAAACCATCAAAACCAGGGCATCGAAAGGCCGTTTTGTAAACGTCCTCTTCGGCCATAAAGATGTAATTATAACTAGCGTTGCCATCAAGAAAACTTAGTACTTATGTCCTAAAGCATTGTTGATCAACATGTCGGCTATCGACATGGGATATTTGTCCTTCGAAGTGGCCTTGTTCAAATCCCTAAAATCAACACACACTCGAATCTTGCCACTCCCTTTCTTTTCAATAGGCACAATGTTAGCAACCCATTCAGCATACATGTATGGCCTAATAAAGTCAACCTTAAGTAGTCGTTCTATCTCCTCTTTAGCTCGGTCATACACGGCCAAATTAAAACAACGAGGGGGTTGTTTATAAGGCCTAAACCTAGGTTTGATAGGCAGCCAATGCTCTACGAGCTCACGGCTAAGTCCGGGCATCTCACTATACTCCCATGCGAAAAAATCAACATACGACCGAAGCAATTTTATTACCTTGGCCTTTTCATAAGCCTGAAAATTCTAATTTACAAAAGTCGGCCTTTAGAGACTTTAGACAATCAAGATTACTCTTACTCGACATGACAACTAATTTAGAGACAGCCGAGCTACACCAGCCAACTTTATAGACACTGGAACAAAGCATCCCTCATACACGCTAACAATGTCCTAATCTGAGAGGTCTCTACCTTACAAACACTCTACCTTATCATGGACGGTGTCAATAGACACATAAGCCAAAGCAACCTGGGCCGAAGTGTCAGCTGGTACAACTTCTACATCATCGTTGTCCATTGGATCGAGCATTGTTGCAAGGTAGACGGAATACAACAATTGACATGGATCCAATCACGCCCAAGTAATACACTATAATTACCTTGCACATCGATGACAAAGAATGTTGCTAGCAGTGTCTTGTTGCCCATAGTCAGCTCTAGAGAAAGTAGGACCTTCACCTCAAAGCTCTCGTCGTTGAAGTCGTTTAGCGTCAAGTTGGTCTTCATCAAATCATCCTCGTTTCTATCGAGCTTCTTCAATGTGCCCCTTGACGTAGAGAGGCTTTAGGTGACGAGCCGTATCCTCGGGCTTCTCGAAAATGGACTCCCTGTGGGCCGAGGCTCAACTAAGCAACCTCGGCCTCGTCCTGTGGTAGCACAAACTCAGCGGGAAGCATGATGTCATTTATGTCCATCGCTTGAGGAGGTGGTCCGTTGGAGACAGGCGTGTAATCATCAGTCCATCAGATCATCCTCGTCATCGCTCAGAGTAGGAGCTGGGTTGCTCACGGCAATCGGCTTGGGCTTCTAGACCTCCTTCATCTTTGGTCGAGGATGGATCTCCTCAAAAATGGTGTCCCACTTGTCTTCGGCATTCTTCTCGTGCATCTCGTAAGCCCAAAGATGCTACAACCACCTCTTCTGTCATTTTGTCATGCCTGGAGGCTCCCGTGAAGGTTGCGGTTTCGTACCAGGCGCGACGAACTTGCTCTTGGAATTTTTGGCCGAATGGGAAGCACCTGGATCGGCCTCGACATTTTTGCACTTGGCGGGAATCTGTTCCAATGTACTATCGGTCAGACCGGCCTTATTGGGCCGGTCTGACTGGGCCCTATCAGTTGGACCGGCCATAGGGGGCCGGTTGGACTGACTGTTGTCGGTAGGCTGAAAACTACCGGTCGGACCAGCCATAGTAGGAGGGTTAGACCAGGTTGGTGAGGGTGGTCTGACCGGCCTGGTGCTGTAGTCAGACCGACGATCTTCTCCTCGGGTGCCTTCTATGTATCGCCTCCATCTTGCTCCTCTGAGGGGGTCCCCTTAGGGATTGGGATGTCTTGGGACCCTACCTTGACTATTATGGCTTCAGACACCTCCTCTGGATGCCCTCATGGTGCAATGGACAACTTGTCGAAGACATCGCCCCTTGTCGTGCACATTTTATTCTGCATGTTATAAAAATCAGAAGGCACAAAGGAAGCAATATATTAGGGGGCAGGGTACTCGGGAGGCGGAAAATAACATGGAGGTCAATATGCCATCGTCAGGTGATATGGCGGTGAAGGAAAAGATTGCTCCAGTGGTTTTGCCCATCGTAGGCCAAACTCATCTCTCCGCGGAGGGTTCGGCCGTCTTGGCGATCCTGGCCGAGTGTTTACCTTCTCAGCCCTCTTCTTGTGCTTCAGTAGCAGCATCTCATATGTCACCTTCGGCTTCTTGTAGGCCGCAGCCGAAGACGACGCATTGGTGTTCACTTTCCACACTCCTACCTCGGGATTCTTTGACACGAGTGTGTGTGTGTGTGCGGGGCTCTCCATTCGTGACCTCCTTCCCCTTAGCCGATCCAGCCTGCTCGGGCCAAATCAGCACCTTCTTCCCGTCAAGCTTAATAGTGTTCACGGGGAATGGGTCCTGGTCAAGATTCATCTTAGGGTTGTTATCCAACTTCAATTGTCCTTCTTCTATGGCCGATTTAACATGTCGATGAAAAACATTGTAATAGTTAGTAGAATGGGAATGTGAATCATGCCACTTATAGTAAGCGCATTTCTTCAAGTCGTTGGCAGCCAGAATGATGCGACCCTTTCGTAACCTGGTGAGCTTCTTCTTCAGCAAAAAATCAAATATTTTGTCGCACTTGGTCATGTCAAATGCATAATTTACTTCACTGGGCCGACTCTTAGTGGGAGACGGTCGTAACTCAGAGGAAGTAACAGGCTTGGTATTGCTAGACCATGTTCGTTCTATGGTGTACATGTCGGTCAAGTCATCCTCGCTCTCCGATGATTCCTCATTGAAGTGATCCATGATGTGCACCTCAACCTTATGTTTGTTAAATGTCTTAGTAAATTTCCTACTTTTGGCTCAGCTTTCCCGAACTAGAGCCTTCTGTAGTACTTGACTATCTTCGAAGAAATACTGGCCATCTAGCTTCTCCTTTAGTTTAGAGTGTAAACCGTTAAAAGCTGGGTCAGTCAAGTCTTAATCATAAATGTTCAGGCTAAAACATCAGTTCCTAGTGTCCCTAAAGCGCCTAATATACTTAGAGACACTCTCGTTAGCCTTCTATCTAACCATGTCAAGTGTGAGAACCTAAGTTCAGTTTCCCTAGTATAAAAGTAGTCATGGAACTTCTACTCTAACTAGGGCCTAGGTCTGCACGGAGTTCGGTGGTAACACCGAAAACCAAGTGAAAGCAGTTCTAGCAAGCGATATGGAAAATAACGTGAGCTTCAACGCATCCGACCCACTAGATTCACCGCATTGTGCTAGGAATTGGCCTATGTGCTCTAGGGTGGTTTTACTACCTTCACCATCAAATTTAGTGAACTCAGGAACCCTAAAGCCACGCGGTATGGGATAGTGTCAAAGTGGTCTGGGTATGGCTTGTAGTAAACACTAGCATGATCCTGAGGTGTGTAACCCACACATTCCCTAAATAGTGCGCAGATTCGCTCTTTGAGGTCATCTACGCCTCTTTCCTACGCGCGTCTCTCGTGTAGGGGCACGACACGTGGTGGTATGTCGGCGTGTCAGCCGTGAGGCTGCTCCTTTCCTGTCGGCTCGTGATATGGGACATGCTTGGGCCTACACAGGTGCTTGGGAGAATTAGGTGCAGGCAGCTCGGGAAAGGGTAGTGTAGGCATGGGTGGAGGTGGCACACATTAGGTGGTTGGGGCAGTCTAACCGGCCATAGGGCCGGTCTGACCGACATGGTTAAATGTGGTCTCGGCCATAGACAATGAAGTGGGAGACTGCGATGGCTTTCCCAATAATCTCGTCAGTTCTACTGTGTATGTTACTCACAAGTGGTACACTAACACTCAGAGTTGGAGAAGCGGCCTCAGAAAAGTCGAATCTCCTAAACATCGTCTCCATCCTAGAGTCATCCATGGCCTCTACATGATTTGCAAAAGTGGCGCTAACCGCTTGGTCTACTGTGGTGGCTATCTTTTGCTCGATGTCCTAGGAGGATAGTCGAGGGGATGACGGTGTTACCTTTCTCTCGGAGAGGTAGAGGATGTCGATATCATGCTTGATGAAGCCCCCATGGGTCTTGGTGAAGTGCCCAAGCAGGAGAGCATGCAACTCCTTTGTCTTGGCCTCGATCTCTACCCTATCTTCCTCAAAGAGGTCATCGAGGGTGGGGAGGATGATGTTGCTATCATCGATCTCCGCACTCCCCACCGGGTCCATCAGCGTCGAGGGTCCCATTGATGTAGACATAGTAGACGTACCCATCACCGATGTAGTAGTACTTGGCATGTTTGTCCCTAGTGGAGTTGCCAAAAAGTGTGTTGACACTGAAATATGTCAATATAAATGCTAATAAACTTACGTCAATTCGACGATCCAAAAGCGCATGGATACTTAGAGATAACCCTAAGCGTGACATGGTGCTGATGTCACATTCCAATGACCCTTGATAGTGACAAGGGAGGGTGGAGTTGCTAGGAAATTAAACAATATTAAAATATTATTTAACTAACTGAGTTGTAGATAAAAATACCAAACTAGCCAATTTAGGGGCCAATTAGACCGAATGTAAATTGGCGGACCACCAAGACGGGCCGGTCAGACCAATGCTAGGCCTCTAGCCAGACCAGCGGTGCGAAGGGTCTGGCTGAAGGGGTCTTCAGTGTGTACAACGCAAAAGGGTTTTGAAGGAGGGCCTCCGGAGTATGTCGCAAAGACGACCGAAGGGGGCTTCGGTATTCGAGCCAATAAGACTGACGCTAGGGTCCCAATCAGACCGACGGGGGATCCCACCAAAGGATAGTCTCCAACGTCTAGGGAGCGAAGGAGTCCGTTGGGCCTCTGGCCTTCGGTCGGTCGGACCGAGAGAAGGCCTCCGGTCAAACCAGACAGGTGTGAGGGCTGCGAAGGGGCTCTGGAGGATGATGCGAGGCATTCCCGGGGCTTGTGTACAAAGCCCGATAAGACTAGCCTTGTGTCGATGGTCGGACTGAGGCGTGCTGGTGCGTCAGATGACGGCGTGGCACGGGCTGGTCAGATCAGGAGTTAGCCGCCGGTCAGACTGACACCTCCTACGATTTGATCTCAGGCTTTAGCAACATTCTTGTCGATAAAAGATGGATGCAAGAACTCTTGGTGAAGAAGATGGGATGAACACATTGCCAAAACACCAAAAGATCAGAGGCAAGTCGGCCAAGAGACCAAACTACTGACAAAAACTGATAAAATGATACAAATATGTTACGTGGATTAAACGGGTAATTCACAGGAGAATCAACAAAGCTTACCATGATTACGACATTGCGGATGGATGGTTTACAACACAAACCAACAAAGATGGACGTGCTAAGCTAATCATAGGGCAAGGAAGTAGATTTAAAAGTAAAGGTACTATTCAAGGTAAATAATATGTTGGATCTATTAGGGTTTCGGGAGGGGACCATGAAGGGCCCGAATTTAATAAAACCCATACTTTATTGAAATTCCAGAGAAAATCAATAATCACAAGATGTTCATCACACGACAATGCACGTACGACAATCATTCGTGGTTTGCAGACCACATTATTATAAAAGTGTTAACATAAAAGAAACAAAGAAAATAATAATCTAGATGAACATCTTCTCCATGGTCGCTTCCTTGACTAGGTCTCTACTCCAGACCATCCTCATCATAGTATGTCGTCTCTAAAGTGGGTTTTCCAACGGGTATGAGTGCAAAAGTACTCAACAAGCCACCAAGAAATGCAATAATAATGCAAGGTAGTAACAAGGGGAGCTAATGGTTTAAAGTGCGGAAAAGTATATTTTTATTTTACAACCTTTAATGTGAGTCAAGTTTAGTCATACAGAATACTTAAATCATGGATGATGCAACATATTCTAACTCGAGGAGTACAGTTATCCCTCCTCGTTCAAAGGTCCTTACATGACCAATCAACATGCAACACTTCATAAACATATACTAACTGTGGGATGTCACGCAACCCGTCCTTGACCGTGGGCTCGAATTTTCAAAAATATTTAAGCTCTGATCAAAGGTGTACCACTATACCCACAAGGCACTTATTCCCGCACACCGCAATGTGTCCAAATGACCCAAGTCACAGGAATTCAAGCCAAAACCTTTAGCATCAGGCACTCTAAACCAATGACACACACTATAGGTTTCGTTGGCGCGCCAACGCACTGGACCAACATCATGCCCCCTTTTGTACCACATGGTAGAAGTCACCCTGAAGGTGCTACTTGCCCCTCTCCACATAGTGTCTCGAGTTGGAATGTCACATACCTCCAGTTAAGACTTACCCACTAGACTTGTGGATGGTACGAAAGTGTATTGCAATGGATCCCACAGACCGGTCCTTATAGTGCCCCAATTCCAAGACCAACAGAATACTAGGGCTGAGAGAAATACGAGAATCATATATCAAAATCCTACTATCTACGACTCATTTTTAATCCTATAGCAGTTGTGTTGAATCATTGGACACTTCTAATATTATTAAGTATACTGGTGACAAGGAAATTCAGGCTCGATAGCATGGCTTGGGTTTGCACATCATGGTAGGGGATCTTATAAATATAATGTAAGGCTCTTTATTTGACTAATGCAAATATAACCTATGAGTTTTAGCTATATTTAATTAAAAATTGGGTTCAATATGCTCAAAAATCGGGAAAAATACTCGGGCTCCTCGACAAGGTCGTATTCTTCTAGGTACATAAAACGGGAAGAATAAACAATTAAAATCAATAGAACAAACAGTACAATCATACAAATTTTATTGGCTGAACATGTAGAGAATAAAAAGATAAACTTTCCGAAATTTCAATGGACAAATTTAGAGTTAATTCAAAGAAGTTATAAATTTTGGAAGTTTAAAACAATTTCTAGGACTTTATTTTATTTCCAATTAAAACCATATAAAAGTTCAGTATAAACATATGAATTTTATTGGATAAACATGAAGATAATAAAAGACAAGTTTTCTGAAATTGGAATAGTAATTTTTAGAGTTAATTCCAAGGAGTTATGAATTTTTGAAGTTTAAAATGATTTCTCCAATTTTATTTTAATACCAATTAAGACAATATAAAACATTCAGTGTCTAGATGAACATGAAGAGAATAAAAAGATAAACTTTCTGAAATTTTAATGGTCAAATTTGGAGTTAATTTGAGGAAGTTATGAATTTTTAAAGTTTAAAACCATTTCTGGAATTTATTTTAAATCCTAATTCAGCCTCTGGTCTACGGTGAACCGGGTCCATGGCACTGTGCTGTGAGCCAGCACGTTTAAATGAAGATGGATGGCTGAGATGTGCTGATACCCCTTCGATCTATATGGGCGGCTGAGATTAAATCTCAAATGCGATATAACTTCATCCGTCCGATCGAGATCATGCGGCCGAGACGGGATCCGGCATGGCACAGGGTTTTTACCCATGCCGATCGTCTTCTCCGGTGACGGCCAAGGGTGGCGGCGACCACAGCGGCGACGACGATGACCGGGGGCCAGATTTAAGGGCAGAAATGGAAATAGGAGAGGGCTACGAACATGGGGGTACAGGAGATGAGCCTCGGGGTCGATGGGTCGAGGCCGGCGATGAGTGAGGTGGCGGCGTAGCTTCGGGTGCTCATCGGCGATGTTGTTTCGGCGGTGATGATCTTGGACGCAGCGGTGGCTGTGATCGGGGAGGCGACGATGGTCAAGAGGTGTCATCGACGATGGCGAGGATGGACTCTAGCGATGGCGAGCGGCGGCCAGAGGAGGAACAAGGGAGCGGCACGAAAACGAGCAATGTGAGCGCTCTATTCTAGCTATTGGAGGCAGGAGTGGCGTGGCTGGATGCTGTGCTATGAGGGCCTTTTTATAGTGCATCGGCAGCGATGGGAGGGGCTAGGGCGCTATGAATGCTGAAAGGGGTGTAAGTCCGGTGAGGTTGATTATAGCGATTAAGTGGATTAATCGTGAGGGGATCCGAGGGGAAAAATGTGGGGGATTATGGTGATTAACTCTCGGGCGTTAATCGGAGTTTGGGCCCACGACGGAGGTGAATCCAAGGTGAGGGATTCACCCGGAGTTCTCGGGGTGACGGCAATGAGAGGAAGACGAACCTGATAGGATGGGTCCACCGGTCAGTGAGCGTGCGGGGTAACGGTCGGCGCCGATAGGTGGGCCAGGGAGTTTTGCGCGGAGAGAAGGGAAGAGGCTAATAGGTGGGCCAGGTGCTTAGGCGAGTGGCTGACTGTGCCAAAAGGCGAGGTCCACATGTCAGTGAGGGGGATGCGGGGTGAATGGGTTGGGCCCGCTGGAGAGAGAGGAATGGAGGCAGGACGGGCCAATACTATTTAAATTCATTTCTGAATAAAAATAATTGCTAAAAATAGTTTAAGAATTATGAGCTAGCAGCAATGGTTGGAAAAATTTGTAAAAAATTCCTTCTTAGGAACATAATATAATTTTCTCAGACCATGACTAGAATTATTTCTCTGGATTTTATTTATTTGGGCCTTTACAACTTTATGGAAAATCAAAATAATCCTTTTTTCTGGAAATTCATTATTTCAGGATTTATTTTTACCGTTTAAAAATTAGGGGTGTTACAAACATATCCCCCTGTAGGACCGAAAGTAGCGACCAGAGGGGGGGTGAATGGGCGCCTTAAAAATTCTTTCGAATCTATGGCCTGTTCCCAATACCCAACGCACCTCAAAAAATACAATGCAGCAGAAAATAGACAGTAGGCCTAAGTCTAAAGGTTTCTAACCTAGAAGCAACTGAAGATAAACAGTGTAAACCTAAAGTGATGCAACTAGGCAGATAAACAAGTTGTAACAGGCCTATACTTCTCAATGAAATGATCTAGGTATGTATAGAGTGAAAAGAGAAGTTACTGTCCAAAGTTGTCTCCTGTTCGGGACTTGGCGAAGTCTATCAGAACAGACAAACTTCGAAACCAACTTCGAAAGCTAACGAAGTGTGCACTTCGAACAGATAGATTCGGAGTATGCTAGTTCGAAGTGTGCGATGCTGTCCATACAGGGAGAACTCCGAAGCTAGCAACTCAGACACATAAACGAAGTTAGAAGTCTGAGCGAAGCTTTTAGAGAGGTTCGATCGGACCCTGCCTCACGGAGTTGAGGGGCTTCGCACTGAACCGAGCTTCGCCGGACACACCCAGAAAAAGGTAAAAAACATTGTCGGGTTCGATCAAAAAGCTGGGAATAGAAGGTGAAAAGCTGCAGCCGAACACTGTAGCTACAGTGAAGCAGTACTACTTGCAACAGCAAGAACTAGTACTACCACCGTGATGAACACATCCAACCGAAGAAGCTTCTCCCCAAGGAATAAATACCACAGCCCGAATCCAACGCAATAACTCCCCAAACCGAACACAATGCAGCCAATAAATACACCAGGAACCAACGCATTAAAGCATCCAAGGGATACAAGCCAAAATAATGCAAGAACAGAGAGCACCTGGTCCTGGCGGCGCACACAGGAGAGAGAGAGGAAGGGAGCAAAGTGACCCAAAGAGTGGATTTGATTTCAGCATAAAAGGGTAGTCCAAACCCTAGGGATTGGGGTGCTATTTATAGGCAGCCCAACACTAGGAATATTCTACCAGCCCCTTAGGGTTTTTACAGACTCAAAAATACAGAAAAAGACTCTACTGCCCTTAGGTATTTTTACAGACACAACTGACTGACTGTGGGCCTAGAGTAACAGATGACATATCCTGAAGCTACTCTTCTGGACAGTCGGATACAGAATCAACGGTTGTCAGTTTTACGCCGAAACTGACAAAGCCTCCACCAGCTTTGCACCAGGTACCCGGATTGGGCCGGCCCGACCCCGCAGCTCTCTCAGCCCGGCAATCGCTCACCGCCCGTGTACCTGAGTCAGTCCTGGTCAACAGCCCAGTGGGTCTTCTACTGCTTCTGGCCCATGTACCCGGATTGGGCCAGCCCGACTTCGCAGCCTCCTCTGCCCGACAGTCGCTCACTGCCCGTGTACCTGAGTCACACGCGGCCCATAAAACAGCAGATCTCTTCTCTTCTTCAGTCCTCTTTGACTATCGTTGACAATGACTCATCACTTCTAGAGCCATGAGGCCCACGCTATTCAGCATGGCTCCTCAATCTCCCCCTTGATGAGTGCATTGTCAACATTCTTCTTTTCATAGCTCTTCAGCACCTGCGAACAAATGTGGAAACACGAAAACAAAACACAAGAGAACAAAGAAGAAGAAAAATAAGGTAAAAGTTTAACCTTAATGACCAAAAGCCAAACAAAGCAAGAAACGGTCATTATGGTTAACCAAAACACAAAAGCTCAAAAAAAGTGTGATTTCAGAACAACAAGGATATCAACAGAGTAAGAATTCCCCCTTAAACTCTGATCCCAATTTTCTCTCCCCCTTGTTGACAAGTGAACTCATCAAGCACTCAAAAAGAGACACAGACTCCCCCTGAAAAGCAACTCCCCCTCAAAATATGCAGTGAATGCAACTGGGGTGCAGGTGAAGTGTAGACAGCATGCTTCTCAGATATGATTGACTGCAAATACAGTATCTAACAGGTATAGCAAAAGAGATACTGTCTAAGACACATGGCATGATCAGTGCAAGAGATGATATCTAAAGAAAGTCATTTAGCACGCATTTGTCAAGTTTTGCAAATAAAGCATCACCACATTCTCTAGTAAATAAGCAAGGTAAAGCATGAGATGCAGAAGCTAACTGATATCTACCAAGATAAGCATTATTCAAAACAAAGTGCTTCAGCAAACTTGTTATCCTTTTAAAGTTCAGGCTTTTTCATTTTCCTTTGTCATTTGTGCCAAGGGTTATTTGCATGTCAAACCTTATGCTAACCGACCAAGTCAAGCCTAGGCCAGAACTGAGCCATCAGAAGCTTAAGACATTGGTCTCGGCATACACTATACTGTCCTAGTTCATACCAAAGTGCTATGGTAAGCAGTCCAGAACAATATAATGCGACAAAGCAAACCCACTTGGATCTTTTCAACTCAAGCATAAAAAAAGGCATGGAATTTTCATTCATTTTTGATTTTTAATATTTTATAGCTCAATTTCCATGTTAAAGCATAAAGATGTCCAAGTTGCATATCTGCATCTATGTGATGAACTAGCCACAAGGCATGTAACAGATAGCAAAGGCACTCAGCCTACACAAGCTAGTTACCAGAAGCAATGGTGATCATTTTTTCAAGTTGAAAGCGTAAAAGCCATGCATATGACAGATATCAGACATATCATTTGAACTGAAGCAAAAGCATGATCATCGACAAGTAATCAAAAGCATGTACCCGCTAGAATAAGTAAAGCAGTTCAATCATATAACAGAAGCATCTCTAAAGTGTGATATGTGAATATGTATGATATGAACACACACAAAAGGACTCAAGAAAAGAGTAAAAAAGAAAGAAAACTGACGCAAAATATCCTAGAAAGGATACACAACACCCAAATCCCCTCGTAAACGCTCAAAAGTAGACTGATCTAGGGGTTTGGTGAAAATGTCAGCCAACTGATGATGGGTATCAACATGAACAAGGTCAATGACACCTTTCTCATATTGATCCCGCAAAAAGTGAAAGCGCACATCAATGTGTTTGGTTTTTGAATGAAGACACGGGTTTTTCCCTACACTAATAGCACTAGTGCTGTCGCAAAACAATGGAACCCTGGTAGGAAAGAGCAACCCAAAGTCTCGAAGAGTGGAGATCATCCAAACCATCTGTGAGCAGCAGCTAGCGGCAGCTACATACTCAGCCTCTGTGGTCGAAAGAGCAACTCCAGATTGCTTTCGAGAAGACCAAGATACAAGGGAAGAACCAAGAAACTGGCAAGTACCGGAAGTCGACTTGCGATCCAACCGGCACCCACCAAAGTCGGCGTCCGAAAAGCCAGATAAATCAAGTGATGATGATGCTGAATAATAAAGACCAAGATCAGGCGCATAGGTGAGATACCTAAAAATGCGCTTGACAGCCTGCCGGTGAGATGCGCGTGGTGAAGACTGAAAACGCGCGCAAAGTCCCACGGCGAACTGTATGTCCGGTCTTGTTGCCGTCAAGTACAACAGCGAACCGATCATCCCTCGAAATTCCCTTTCATTGACCTTGACACCACTCTCGTCCTTGTCCAGACCCCCAGAAGTACCCATCGGGGTCATCTGCGGCTTCAATTCACCACCAAAGTCAAATTTCTTAAGCATATCACGAGTGTACTTACCTTGATGGATGAAGGTGTCGTCCTTGGTCTGCTTGATCTGGAGCCCTAAGAAATACTTGAGCTCACCCATGAGGCTCATCTCAAACTCACTGTGCATCTGCTCAGAAAACTTGGACACAAGAGAATCAGTAGTACCGCCAAAGATAATATCGTCCACGTAAATCTGAGCAACTAAAAAATCTGAAGCATCTCTGAGCAAGAAAAGGGTTTTGTCCACAGAACCCATCACAAAGCCCTTCCCCAACAAAAATTGCTTCAACCGGTCATACCAAGCCCTGGGGGCTTGCTTCAACCCGTATAAGGCTTTATGCAACTTAAAAACATGTCGAGGAAACTTAGGGTTCTCAAAACCGGGGGGTTGCCTAACATATACCTCCTCCTCTATGAACCCGTTCAGAAAAGCACTCTTAACGTCCATTTGAAAAAGCTTAAAACCCTTCGAAACGGCAAAAGCTAGAAGAATACGAATGGACTCAAGACGGGCAACAGGAGCGAAGGTTTCTTCAAAGTCAATACCTTCCTTCTGGCAATAACCCTGGGCAACTAGTCGAGCCTTGTTGCGCACCACAACCCATCTTCACCTTGTTTGTTCTTGAATACCCACTTGGTGCCTATGGGGTTGCATCCTGGTGGCGGCTCAACTAGTGTCCAAACCCGATTGCGGACAAAATTCTCAAGCTCTTCTTGCATAGCATTAATCCAATTAGAATCAGAAAGAGCATGAGAAATGTCTCTGGGCTCAAAAGATGCAACAAACACAGATTCAGCAAACACAGCGAAAGAGGCAGAAGAACGCAAAGTCCTCTCAGTCAAATCACCAATGATGAGCTCTGAGGGGTGGTCACGCTGAACTGCTCGGGTTCCCTGGTGATCTGAAGTCACCTCACCGGAGTCAGCAGCTGGCACCTCTGGACTCGACTGAAGGGGCTCGATCGAAGTGGAAGAAGTGATCAGAGGTCCGCCTTCATCATCAGTTGAAGTCACAGAGGGTGTGGGCTCTGCGGGGGATGCAGAAGGCCCGCCCTCAACAGCAGCTGGAGTATCCTCATCTTCCTCGAAGATGGACTCTCCGAGCTCATCATCACCAGAAAGCTCAAAAGAAGGAGTCAAAGAAGGCAAGGACTCATCAAAGAAACCTCACATGTCTCGACAAGCAGCTGGGATTCGAGGTTCCAAACACGGAAGCCTCGAGAATGCAATGCATAACCAAGAAAAATACCATCCCAGCAACGAGACTCAAACTTGTCCAAATGCCCTCCCTTCTTGAGCACAAAGCACTTGCAGCCAAACGCTCGCAAGTGGGTTACCTTGGGCTGTCTGCCAAACCGCAACTCATATGATGTCTTACCAATGTAAGCTCTAAGAAAAATACGGTTGGCCAGATAGCAAGCCGTGTTCATGGCTTCAGCCCAAAAACGCCTAGGAGTCCTGTGCTCGTCGAGCATCGTCCTGGCCATCTCAACTAGCGTGCGGTTCTTCCGTTCCACAACGCCGTTCTGTGGGGGAGTGTAAGGAGAAGAAAACTGATGGTCCAGACCCTGATCACCACAGAAGCTGACGAACTGAGAGTTCTTGAACTCAGAGCCGTTGTCGGAGCGAATTGCTCGCATCCGGCCATTGTTCTCATTCTTCAGCTTCAAAATCAGGTCATGGACAAATTGAAAAGTTTCATCCTTAGACTCCAAAAAGAAAACCCACGAGAAACGAGAAAAGTCGTCAACTATCACAAGTGCATACCATTTCCCACCGACTGAGCGTACCCGAGCTGGACCCACAGTGTCCAAATGTAAAAGCTCGCCTGGATACGTAGTCATCACCTGAGTCACAGGTGAGTGAGGAGCGGCAACCATTTTCCCATGACGACAGGGATGACAAACCAGATCCTTCTCCATTTTAAGCTTGGGCAATCCTCGGATGAGATCCATAGAGCTTAACCTGACTAGCAGATCAAAACTCAAATGACCTAACCTCCTATGCCACTTCCAGAGCTCAGAAGAAGATCCAGCAATCAAACAGCGAGAAGGGCCAAAAGAACTAGAGAAGTCAATTCGAAAAACTTTACCGAAGGGTAAAATCTGACAAACCAAAGACCCTCTAGAATCAATCACAGAAGAATTGCCCTTCTTGAAACGCACTTCCAAACCATCCTCAAGAAGTTGCGAAACAGATATTAAATTAAAGTTCAGATTTTTAACCAAAGCAACATTCTTAAAGAGAAATGGTCTGAGATGCTGATTGAGCCTATGCCACTTACTTTCCCTTGACCGCTGTTCCCGAAGGTAATGTACTCTTTGGAGCTCGGGGGAGTGAGACTGGAGAACCATCTGCGATGTCCCGTCATGTGGCGAGAGCATCCTGAGTCCATGATCCAAACATCCTCCAGTCCCCGGTCCTGCACAATCAATGTCTGTAAGTGGGAGCAAATGGTCCGGCACCAGGTTTAGCAAAAGAGCTAAACCAGTGTCGAGCCATCTGCTCAAAAGATGGAAAGCGAAAACCATCAAAAGAGTTTGGACCAAAACGCGGCTCAAAACGCGGTCCACGGTTCTTCCTAACCCTACGGCCACGAGGTCCAGAACCGTAGCCAACTCGGTCTGGAGCTCTGCCGGAACGAACACCACCAACTGGAGCACGGGCAAGAAAACCGTCTCCTCTACCACCACCTACACGACGCGGCCTGGCCTCTAGCCTCTCCCCGCGCCGAGGAACACGCAGTCTACCACCCTGCTGGTAGGACTGCACCTGATCACTACGAGCCCTCTCTGCTCTCTCAACCCGCTTCCTCCTGAAGCAAAACTCCGCAAGATGCCCGTCTCTCTGACAAAACTCACAATGATAGGTAGGCTTCTTGGGATGTGGTTGAGGCTTGGGATTCTTGGGCTTGGTAGTGTTTGGTGTGGTCTTCTTGGGCTGAGAGGGTCCAGGAAGAGAGTCAAGAGAAGTGTGGAGATTTTGGGCTTTGGAACCCAGATAGGTTTCTTGGGTGGAGCTTTGGGTGGTTCATGGATCACTCCATCCTTGGGCTGACAAGCCTGAGAGGTCTCAGTGGAGTGAGTCTTGGGATACCTCTGCTCTGGAGTCATTTTACTCCACTCCACTGCCCGGCTGAGGGCACTCTCAAAATCAGCCTTGGTGTAGGTGTAACCTACTCCAAACCCATCCTTCCTCTTGAACTGCTGGATCATCATGCCAAGCTGTGGCTCTCTGGCACTGATCCAACTCAGGATAGAACGGAGGTAAGAGTTCTCATTCTGAGAATCAGCTAGCTCCTCTCTCAAAGAAGCTAGAACCTCCACCTGAGACAAGCAGGTCTCACACTCATTCTCTACTTGGACAGACTTTCCGGCTTTTAGCTTAATTAACTCCATTCTAAGAGACAGACAGTTCTCACAAACAGTGGGTGGAACTGACAGTGTCTCAAGCTCTAGCCTAGTCTGGGCAAGCTCAGCTCTCAACCTCTCTAAATCACCCAAATGCTCGTTGCCCTTGGATTTCAGCTCAGCTAAGGCAGCTAGATGAGATGGGCAATCAACACAGGGTGCGACGACAGTGGCTTGAGCATCTTTCAGCTCCTGCTGAGCGCTTTCAAGCTCAGTGGCCAAAGCGTCCCTCTCATCAACCCTTTCTGTATACCTGGACTTCAAAGTCGACAGGTCACACAGAAGCACCTCACACTTCGGGCACTCACTGCTATCACCCAAGCAAGGGGAAGAGGATAGACTCTCTATTCTACCGTTGGCCACGGCAAGCTCACTCTCTAACTCGTCTATCCTTTTCTTAGCCCCCCTAAGCAGTTTTTCCCGATACTTCAACTCCTGACGATTGCTCTCAAGTAAATCTACAATTTCACGCTCATAAGATGATACCTTGCCATCGTCGTCGTCGGAGTCGTCGGAGGAGCTCTTTTCTTCTCTATCCCCAAGAGCCATGGAGCAGAAGCTCTTGCGGGATCTTCGGCGCTGGTGTGTGCGGCTCTTCGGCTTGTCTCCGAAAGCCATGAAGCAGAGGCCCGCCGGATCATCCTTGTCCTTCCCCTTCTTGATGGTAATCTCCTCATCACTTGAGCTCGATGAAGAGGAAGAAGACGTGGATCTCTTGGAGTAGCTCTTCTCCATCTCAGCGAAGAAGGCCTTGTCGCGCTTCTTGTTCTCCTCGCCGGTAGTCCTTCAGGGCTTTCTTGAAGAACCGAGTCTTCGGCTTGCCCTTGGTGAAGGAGGGGCTCTCATGCTTGCCGGAGTCGTGGAAGCTGCTACCGGTGCCCTTCTTGTATCCACTGCGCTTGGGGCAGTCGGCGATGAAGTGTCCTGGATCACCACATTCAAAGCATCCGGATTTTGTGCCGTGTCTTTTGAACATTCTCTTATCATAGACACGACGCACCCGGTTGTTAAAGAGACACAAATCATCATCTCCCAACAACTCAAGCTGGTCCTCAGTGATAGACATCAAGGAGAACCCAGCACAGCTCACAGCAGAGGGATCAACAGAAGGTGTAGCAAGGGCCAGGGATTTGATCCAGAGCCAGTGAGATTTGATCTCAACTGGATATCTACCTCAGTGGCCTTTAGCTTGCTAAATAACTCAGAAATGGTCAAGGTATCGTAAGAAGTGCTCTCAACGATAGATGATACCTTGATCTCCCAGATCTTGGGTCCAAGGTATGAAGAACCTTGAGCGCCTGCTCATGATCTGAGACTAACTGAGCACCCTCAGCCTTGTTGTCCCGAAGCTTGTTAATGATCGACTGAAAGCGACCAAACAAAGCCTCAACTGATTCACCCGGCTTCTGTGTGAAATTCTCATATTCACGCCGGTAGGTCTGATAGAGCCGAGCCTTGACCTGTGCTGTTCCCTCATGGTGTGCCTTGAGGGTAGCCCAGATCTCTCTCGCAGTGGAGAGATGACTCACTCGCTCAAATTCAGTGGGACCTAAACCAGAAAATAAAATGTTCACAGCCTTACTGTTGCTCAGATGCTGAGCAATGATACCAGCAGTACCTTGCTCAGTAGCTGGCAAAATGACAAACGTGGTGTGAACACAAATGTCCCATATGTCCGAACCCTGGCTCATGAGATAGGCTCGCATGCGAGTCTTCCAATAATTGTAGCCATAGGCTTCCAAGGACGGGACCTTGCCAGGAGACGTCATAGTCACTACTGGGGTTTAGAACCGGTTAAGGTATGGAAAAACCCTAACCTCGCTCTGATACCACTTGTAGGACCGAAAGTAGCGACCAGAGGGGGGGTGAATGGGCGCCTTAAAATTCTTTCGAATCTATGGCCTGTTCCCAATACCCAACGCACCTCAAAAAATACAATGCAGCAGAAAATAGACAGTAGGCCTAAGTCTAAAGGTTTCTAACCTAGAAGCAACTGAAGATAAACAGTGTAAACCTAAAGTGATGCAACTAGGCAGATAAACAAGTTGTAACAGGCCTATACTTCTCAATGAAATGATCTAGGTATGTATAGAGTGAAAAGAGAAGTTACTGTCCAAAGTTGTCTCCTGTTCGGGACTTGGCGAAGTCTATCAGAACAGACAAACTTCGAAACCAACTTCGAAAGCTAACGAAGTGTGCACTTCGAACAGATAGATTCGGAGTATGCTAGTTCGAAGTGTGCGATGCTGTCCATACAGGGAGAACTCCGAAGCTAGCAACTCAGACACATAAACGAAGTTAGAAGTCTGAGCGAAGCTTTTAGAGAGGTTCGATCGGACCCTGCCTCACGGAGTTGAGGGGCTTCGCACTGAACCGAGCTTCGCCGGACACACCCAGAAAAAGGTAAAAAACACTGTCGGGTTCGATCAAAAAGCTGGGAATAGAAGGTGAAAAGCTGCAGCCGAACACTGTAGCTACAGTGAAGCAGTACTACTTGCAACAGCAAGAACTAGTACTACCACCGTGATGAACACATCCAACCGAAGAAGCTTCTCCCCAAGGAATAAATACCACAGCCCGAATCCAACGCAATAACTCCCCAAACCGAACACAATGCAGCCAATAAATACACCAGGAACCAACGCATTAAAGCATCCAAGGGATACAAGCCAAAATAATGCAAGAACAGAGAGCACCTGGTCCTGGCGGCGCACACAGGAGAGAGAGAGGAAGGGAGCAAAGTGACCCAAAGAGTGGATTTGATTTCAGCATAAAGGGTAGTCCAAACCCTAGGGATTGGGGTGCTATTTATAGGCAGCCCAACACTAGGAATATTCTACCAGCCCCTTAGGGTTTTTACAGACTCAAAAATACAGAAAAAGACTCTACTGCCCTTAGGTATTTTTACAGACACAACTGACTGACTGTGGGCCTAGAGTAACAGATGACATATCCTGAAGCTACTCTTCTGGACAGTCGGATACAGAATCAACGGTTGTCAGTTTTACGCCGAAACTGACAAAGCCTCCACCAGCTTTGCACCAGGTACCCGGATTGGGCCGGCCCGACCCCGCAGCTCTCTCAGCCCGGCAATCGCTCACCGCCCGTGTACCTGAGTCAGTCCTGGTCAACAGCCCAGTGGGTCTTCTACTGCTTCTGGCCCATGTACCCGGATTGGGCCAGCCCGACTTCGCAGCCTCCTCTGCCCGACAGTCGCTCGCTGCCCGTGTACCTGAGTCACACGCGGCCCATAAAACAGCAGATCTCTTCTCTTCTTCAGTCCTCTTTGACTATCGTTGACAATGACTCATCACTTCTAGAGCCATGAGGCCCACGCTATTCAGCATGGCTCCTCACCCCCTTATAGAGAATCTCGTCCTCGAGATTCAGAAAGCTCCTAGAATAGCTCCGGGTATTGGGCTTTTAGGTCTTCCTGATTTTCCCATGTGGCCTCTTCGACGGGGTGGTTACTCCATTGAACCTTGTAGAAACAGACTACTCGATTCTTGGTTACTCTTTCTTTGACTTCTAAGATCTGGACAGGTTTCTTGATATAGGTCAGGTCTCCTTGGATGTCGAGTTGTTAAAGATATGCCCATTCGGTGGGTACCCGACGACACTTCTTTAGTTGGTAGACGTGAAATACATCACGTACTCTGGCTAAGGAGGGTGGTGGCTCCAACTGATATGCAACTTCTCCTTGCCGATGGAGGATCGGAAAGGGACCAACATAACGAGGAGCTAACTTTCCCTTCATGTTGAACCTCTGAGTGCCTTGGAGGGGAGTGACTCGAAGATAGACATAATCGCCTTCCTCGAATGCTGAATCTCTACGTCAATTGTCGGCATAACTATTTTGATAGGACTATGCTATCTTTAACCGGTCTCTAATGATCTTGACTTTTGCTCCAGCCTCTCGCAGAATGTCCATTCCGAACAACTGAGATTCACTAGTCTGATCCCATAGTAGCGGTGTTCGGCACTTACGTCCATACAATGCCTTGAAAGGTGACATCTGTAAACTGACTTGAGATCTGTTGTTGTATGAGAACTCTGCATAGGGCAAGCTCTTGTCCCACATTCCGCCAAAATCTATGGCACAGGCTCTGAGCATGTCTTCTAGTATCTAATTTACCCTTTCAGTCTGACCATCTGTCTATGGGTGGTATGCCGTACTAAAGTTTAGTCAGGTGTTGAGCTCTTCCCGAAGATTCCTCCAAAACATGGAGGTGAACTATCTACCTCAGTCAGATACGATCTTCTTTGGAACTCCATGTAAACACATGATCTGGGCCATGTACAGTTCTGCTTGCTTCGGGACACTACAAGTCGTCTTCATAGGGATGAAATGAGCTACCTTGGTGAGACGGTCAATGATCACCCAAATGGAGTCATATCCGGCTTGTGTTCTAGGTAGTCCAGTGATGAAGTCCATTCCTACCTCTTCCCACCTCCATTCGGGGACCTTGAGGGGTTGTAATAAACCGGCAGGTCTCTGGTGCATATAGGGAGGTGAAGGCGGACTTGGGGATGTCCTCTGTGATCCTGAGCTGATGGTAGCCTTACCGGAGGTCGATCTTGGAGAAGACCGAGAATCCTTTGAGTTGATCAAACAGGTCATCGATCCGTGGTAAAGGATACTTGTTCTTGATGGTTACATCATTAAAAGACCTTGTTGGGAGGAAATACTTCATCCCCAGGGCCATTAAGATCAAAAGGCAAAGACAATTTATGCAGCTTTAAGACAGAAGCTTGCCCCCAAGTTGATGAAGTTTCTGAGCCGAAGGGTCCTCCGAACCCTAGTTCGAAGATACCCTCTGAAGGCTCCGTCTCTACAGTGGGAAACAGCAAGACTGACGGGACATCTTCCTTATCTATCTTCCTCGAATACATTTTACTATTTTAGCCCTATTCGGGGTACCGAATAGTTTCCATTATGTCGGTTGTAATTGTGGGGTAAAAAGGTATTTTCCTTTGATTTTTTACCTATAAATACCGCCCTTCTCACCCTTTAATAGGGATCGAAGACTCAGATATTCAATACACAACTTCGAACTACTTCGAGCTATTATCGTATTCGGAGGCTTGAGATAGTTCACTTCACAAACTCATTGTTTGTTAGTTCTTAATCTTAGAGAACCTGTTAGCGTAATCCTTTACGCCAATAGTTGGCACTGTCTGTGGGGAACTTAGTTCTAAAATCTAGTTCTCCGCCGCTGACTGCACTTCAAAGAACACTTGTGGAGGGAGCTTCGGAGTCTTAGGATTCCGTACACCCTTCGGTCAGGGGCTTCCTAGTGCAGCTCGAAGGCCTTTCCTCGCCTTCCCAAACCAGTCGATGTCTTCGGCCTTCGGACCTTAACTTCATTAGCCATGCCTCCCAAGCAGAGCCTAGCCATTGATCCTCCCCGAAGGTCCCCTCGGACCAATGGTGCAGGACCCTCAGTCATTCCACTAACCACCGATGGGGTCATCAGACCTCGAACACCTAGAGGTCCCTGAGCAGCTCCCTCGGTGCTCTGAAGTAATTACCTCAGTTCCCAAGACCCGAAGATCCCCTCCGGAGGAGATGAAGACCTTTCTGAGGACGCGGCTGCCCAAGTAGCGCCCCTTCAGGAAGAAGTAGCAAGATGAAGGCAAGAAGCTCTAGATAGACTTCACTCTCAAGCCATCACTCATGCTCAGGAGGTGCCTCAATACGACGGTCCTGGTAATCATCCTGAAGCTCTTTATGTCCCAAAGGAAGCCGAGAATGCATCCTTCGATGACGAGTCTGCGTTGCATCCGGACCTGCAAAAAGTGCCATTCGACCCCTGGTTCAAGGCCTCGAAGCTGCACAAATACTACGGTGGATCTGACCCCGGAGAGTTCTCTCGTTCATATGCCTTGGCAATAGAAGCCAGCGGAGGGGTGCGTAACACTATGGCGAAGTGTTTCCCCCTCGCACGTGATGGTGTGGCTCTCCGATGGTTCTGGTCTCTAAAGCCAAGATCGATCAAGTCATGGGAGAAGCTGAAGAGGAAGTTCGTAAGTAAGTTCTAGGGTACGTTTGTAGCCCCGATGTCGACTGGAAGTCTGTTCTAGCTGAAGTAGTGAGCAGGGGAGACGCTTCGGGAGTATTTTACACGCTTAGCCCACACCAAGTCTCAGATCAAAGGCTTGTCTACCTCTTCGGTAGTTGATGTGGTGCGTGAAGGGGTGCTGAACCCAGATCTCCTCAGCAAACTTCACCAGAAGCCGGTGTCATCTGTAGCACAGCTGATGGCATACTTTGAACAGTATGCCAAGGAAGAGGAAGGCTGCCTACAAAGAATTGTGACACCTGCACCAGCCCTTTGAGAAGTGAAGACGGAGTCTGAAGTCCCAACATCTCCACAATCCCCCCTTGTTAATCGCTTCAATGATCATAGGCGGGTGAAGAAACACTTCCGCTCCGAGGTGTTAAATATTGCACCCTTTGCCCCGAAGATGCCTATCAACTTTCAATAGGCACAAGCTAACAAGGCTGGTACC
This sequence comes from Zizania palustris, assembly GCA_019279435.1. NCBI lineage: Eukaryota > Viridiplantae > Streptophyta > Magnoliopsida > Poales > Poaceae > Zizania > Zizania palustris. The sequence continues at coordinate 56,046,240 of JAAALK010000285.1, read as the reverse complement.
TCGAAGCCCCAAGAGAGGGTGGCTAGCAGGCACCAAATCTTCTTCTGTTGTGTGCATGGCGAAGATAGAAGCCATGACACAAAAGATTGCAAGTCCATATTGACCCTTTGGGGTGAGTACTTAGGACGAAGCTCAGGGAGAGGTACTTCGGACCGAGCCCCTCTAGCAGTATGTTCGGAGCCCGTGCAAGCCGTGGCTCGAGCCAGCAACCCCGAAGCACCGATGCAACTCTCGGTGGCCAACATTATGCCACCACCAAAGCAGGAGGATCCCCAACATTATGCACTGATTGTCGGGTTGGCTAAGGGTCTGTGGACCGAAGAGCTCCCTAAGATTTTATGGTCCATTCAGACCACTCAAGCTAGGTCCACAGGCTTCACACCATTTAGGTTGCTATTCAGAGACGAGGCCATGACTCCTATGGAGCTCAAAGGTGGATCCCTCCGCGTAGTGGAGCCTGGAAATGAATATGAAAGAAACACTTCGTTGGACTTGTCAGAAGAAACAAGGCTTTGAGTTGTCGCCAATCTGATGAAGTTCTAAGACCAAATGAAGGCATGGTACGACCCGAAGATAAAAGTGAACGAGCTTAGTCCAGGTCATTTGGTGTTGCGAAGTGTAATTGCTCCAAGGAAGCTAGGAAATAAATGGGAAGGACCATATATTATCCTACGCTCAGGGCGCCCCAGGTCATTTAAACTAGCTAATTTAGAAGGGGAAGAGTTGAAGCATGCATGGCATGCGGAGCACCTTAAACGTTATTATGCTTAGGGGCTCCTTGTAATCAATTGTAAAAGTACCTTTCTAAATTAAATAAAGATGGAGGTTCGAATTATGCTTACTCTTCAAATATTCCTTACTCCTAGTGGACGAATCAGGAGAACGGAGATGCTTGCGGAGGTAAGCATATTTCAAGGAACCCAACAAATGGCCTTCGAACCATTGGTTCAAGGATTTCGTAAAAGAGTCGAAGGTAGCCAGCCTACGGATTCCAGGCTCCGGCTTGTTAGGATTTGTAGAAGAGTGTAAGGACTTTAAAAGAACAAATTTCTGGCATCCAGGTTCGAAGCATCTGTAAAAGAGCTGTAGGTGGCCAGCCTATGGATTCCAAGCTCCGGCTTGTTAGGATCCATAGAAGAGTCTAAGGACTTTAAAAGAACAAATTTCTGGCCTCCGAGTTCAAAGCATCTATAAAAGAGTCATAGGTGGCCAGCCTACAGATTCCAGGCTCCGGCTTGTTAGGATCCATAGAAGAGTCTAACGACTTTAAAAGAACAGATTTCCGGCCTCTGTGTTCGAAGCATCTATAAAAGAGCCAAGGTGGCCAGCCTACAAATTCCAAGCTCCAGCTTGTTAGGATTCGTAGAAGAGTCTAAGAACTTTAAAAGAATAGATTTTTGGCCTCCAGGTTCAAAGCATCTGTAAAAGAGTCGTAGGTGACCAAGCAATAAGGTTTCAAGGCTCTAGCTCAATGAAACACTTTTAAAGTCCTAAGCGACTGCTATTGGAGCTTACAAGTGTAAACTTAGCTCTGAAACTTATAAACATCATAATACGAACATCAAGTGATGCTTCCAAAACAGATCATATTAATTAGATAATCATATTGTATTACATCAAGAGAAATTTTGATTTAAGCCTAGATAAAAACGGATACCCCTATGACCTCTAGAGCTATTTCTAGGACCACCTTGGTCTTCACATCCCAGAGTCATTAAAACTTTCCTCTTGGCCCAAGTGCTTTTCTTCTTCGAAGCTCGTAGTTTCTTCTGTGCTTCTTGAAGTTCAGCCCAAGGCAGAAGTCTTTTGGAGCTAGCCTCCACTGGGTCTTCGGCTTGGTACTCCGAGTTAGACCAATCTACGTATTCGAAGGATGAAGATGCTGCTTCCTTATCCTCTTCCTTAATATAAGCTAATATTTCATGATGGACTTCGGGTGCTATTTCCCCTTGATATCCCTGAGGAACAAAGAAGCGTGAGCGTCGGTAGGGCCTTAAGCCTTCGAGGACAGCCCACTACTGGTGGAGCCCTTCGCTAGGCTCCAGTACTTCGAGGTCGGGTTCCGAAGTGCATAGCAAAACCTAAGAATAAACATCCAAGCAAAGACTCCCTGTTTATAAACTTTTCATTCATTAAGATAAAGGGGTTTTACAAGATTTCTTATACATGCTTAAGCGCCCTATGAAGCTAAACCTGCGGGTCGGCTGGCGGAGTAGGCGGAGTCGGAGCCGGTGAAGTCAAAGTTGGAGGCTTCGTCTGAGCTTGCTTCAGCCGACGAGCCTCATCAATCCAAGCTTTGGCTACAGTTTTGTGGTCCATTTTCCAGATCGCCCAGAAAGCTTCCCAAGCAGAAGCTACATCAAAAGAAGGACGCAACAAGTCTTCATAGGTGAAGCCTGTAGGCGTTGAACCCCCTACCGGAGCAACAGAAATCCCAAGGGCTTCAACATGACGAAGGACTCCAATTCCGGCTACCTGCCGGAGATCTCTCCGTAGCGAATCTCGGAGCCCTTCATCAACTTCATCGCCGCTTGGATCATCTTCAGCTTCCGCTCGAGGGGCTCGCTCGCCGCAACTAAAGACGAAGGGCACATCGTGCCAAAATATTCTAAGGTACCCCGGAGGGTGTCCATGGTCTATTCAGCAATGGCGGTGTGCTTCATTTCTGCCGCCTCCATCTTAGAAGCAGAAGCAGAAACTTCGGCTATTCTTGATAGCAGAGTACTCTTATGAGCCAGCGCTTGTTGGACCGAATCTTGGAGCTCTACAAGTTGTTTGCTGGACTCTACTGCTGCTCGCCAAAGCTTCTCGACCTCCGCCCTAAGCACCACACGCTCGGCTTCAATCTCTTTAACCGAAGCCTTGAGTGTAGTGTTGTTCTCTTGTTCAACCTAGAGTGCTTCGTCGGAAATGGCTTTGGCCCTCCACTCCTCGAGGAGCTCCTTCTCTAGTTGCAGTGTTTTGTCCTCGGAGCCTTTGAGGGCAGACTGGAGGGTGGTAACCTTCCTTTTGAGCCAATTAGTTTTGAGCTCATTGGAAGTCGCTGTCGCTCTAGCAAGGATGAATTTCTACAAAAAAGCAAAGTGAGTACAAAGTAATTTCATTCATTTAATACACTTGTTGTATGTTGCATACCTAAAGGGTAGCCCTTTCAAGGGCCAAGTCGAGCTCTGGTGCTCTGGCTTTGCTCAAGACGGAAACTAGTTCGGAGCTCCCAACCTCTTGGCCTTTATCTGCCAAGGGTTCTAGGAGCGTTCGAAGCCCTGTCCGTTGCTCCAAGAATGGAGCTAACAGAGGAATCCAGGTCAGGGCCCGACGGTCATCTACAACAGCCTCCTCCTCCGAATTGCTCGCTGAGGGGTCGTTGGAAGATGGCATTGCTGTCAAAGAAGGAAGGAGGACGAAGCTCGTCATACTCTTGCCCCTCCCTTGCACAAAAACTGGAGCTGGTACTTTGGCTGGAGTAGATCATCCTTCAATCGTTGCCCCCTCGGTCGGAATTACTTCGCCCGAGACAACTCTGGTCGTCAGAGCCACTGCACCAGCTGGAGCCTCAAATCCAAGTGAAGTTGTAGCTCCATCGGTGGTCGGAGCCATGCCGCTTCTCGATGCATCTACAAAAGTTAAGGTATTCATTGAATATTTGTTGTATGGTAATCGTTACAGGAATTTCGAAGGCAAAAGCTTCGAGGTATACCTTCGTCCACGCCTTGGGGGAGAATTTTGGGGTCCTCCAGAACTTCGTACATCCGAAGATATTCTTCGAGGTCATCCCCCAAAGTTTGCTCCGGAGCAGCCGCAACCGATGTCCCAAGCTCCATCACTACCACTTCGGCCACGGGTGAGTTAGGATTTACTAACCCAAGTTCTGAGCCGGCTGCGGCGGGTTCGGAGGAGATTGCTGCATCAGCTACCGCAGCTTCTTGAGGGGGTGCCTCTGGCTACGGCTAGAGACTCATCCTCGCTATATTGTAGAAGGTAGTGTTCAAGGGCCTTCCCCATCTGTACGTTGGAATCCTTTTCTTCTGAGCCCTCCAAAGAGGAGCTCTGAATGTCCAGAGAGGAAGGCAATGATACCGGAGATGCTTGACGAGGAGGCTTCATTGTCTTCTTCCCCTTCTTGATGGGGGTCTTGGCGACCCTTTTTGAGGGCTCGGCGGTGGTTTTCCTTTTCTGGGGGCACTCATGTTGAGTAGAAGTCTAGTAGGGGAGGAGGCTTCATTCCAAGAGCACTCCACACCCTATTGAAGCGCTCCCAGCTTCCCACCAGCTCGACCCTTCGTTGCTTCTCCACCACTGTACGGGCTCCGAGAACGCGTTCAGTGGCTCTTGAAATCTGTTCCGGAGCTAGCGCCAAAGGACCCGTTGAAAAACGGTAGCATTCTATAAAGTGTGTTATCTGGTTTCTAATGTGTTAATGCAAAAAATACGAAGACTTACCTAGGCTTTGAATCTCCCCCTCCGAAGCATTTTGAAATGCAATCGGCCAATCAGCTCCGAGAGGAGGGATCCGGAGGGCGATGAATTCTTCAGCCAGATCCCGCATGCTCATACGGCTGGCCACTGAAGAAAGTAACCCAAGCCGTGTTGAAAGCAAGCTTGGGTCCAGAGTAACCTCGGCTTCCTTCCGGTACTAGATTTCTTGTAGGGGCCCTGTGAGGCTAGAATCCTCTCCGACTTCGGCGTAGAACCACCAGAGGATCTAGTTGGTGTACCACCGATCGTTGATGGCCTTTGTCGGGAAATGCTGCACGTACTCCTTCCGAAGTTGGAAGTTAACACTTCTGAATACCGTTAACACCTTGGTGTCTCCAGGTCTGTCTTGTGGCTTCGGCTAGCAGGAGGCTTCGTGAGTAGCGGCAAAGACCTCTGATCTCCCTTCGCACCATTCTGTTCGAAGGGCCCATTCGAAGATGGCCAATCTTGCTATGGCGTTGGGTGACAACTACGGCAAGGTAATGTGGAACATGTCTAGTACCTCTGCTAGGAAGTTAATTGTAGGGAGTCCTAGTCTAGCTTCAAAGAAGGCTTCGAAGACCACTACTTCTCCGCTCCGTGGCGTCGGGGCTACCTCTGTGCCAGGGACTCGAGTCCTCATGTCGGGGCCTAGCTTCCCGTTCACCGCTTCCTCAATGGAGTCCATTGTACTCGCTGACAGACCGAGGATGAAGCTCTGCTGCAATGGTTTCTTCGACGGTGGGCGGAGCTCCCAAGGGTTTCTTGGCCAAGAACTCCCCGGGGCTCCCGCCATGGCCGCCACTGCTGATGCCGCCCATGCTTTCCTTTGCAACAGAGTTCCTGCCACGACCGGCACCGTTGCGCTGGTCCTCGCCATTGGTTGGTTGCTCAGGAGGTTGGGGAAAGTTTGGAGATGGAAGAAAGGGGCTTAGATCCAGGACACTGTAAAAATTTCCGATGAGCCTCGGGTTCCCCTTTTATAACATTTCTGCCTTGGATTACTGTTCTTCGGACAGGTATTCACATTACAGGTTCGACTTCTATCACTGATAGGTGGGCCCAGAAGGTAAAGGGAGTGTGAATTTGCGGTTAAAGTTGAGTCCGTTACTTTTTCCTGGAAGCCTAAGGGCTACTTGAAGGGTAACGGCTCAAAATTAATGGCTCTCTGCGATGCTTCGCATCTGCAACAGTTCATTTCTTTGCAAAGCTTTCACACAGGACTCCGAGTTCGAAGCTTCCATTAGACGTACCTGTGATGCCAAAGATGCTTCGAATGGTTACGATACCTTCAATTTTTATAAGTCCCTTAGCATGAATATATTTCTTGCGTATACTGCTTTCCTGCTATACATGTTAAATTGGAGAAGCGTATTCGAGGGGCTACTGTTGGGGGGAAATATTTCATCCCCAGGGCCATTAAGATCAAAAGGCAAGGACAATTTATGCAGCTTTAGGACAGAAGCTTGCCCCAGGTTGATGAAGTTTCCGAGCCGAATGGTCCTCCGAATCCCAGTTCGAAGATACCCTCTGAAGGCTCCGTCTCTATAGTGGGAAACAGCAATACTGCCTTATGTATCTTCTTCGAATACATTTTACTATTTTAGCCCTATTCGGGGTACCGAATAGTTTCCATTATGTCGGTTGTAATTGTGGGTAAAAAGGTATTTTCCTTAGATTTTTTACCTATAAATACCCCCCTTCTCACCCTATAATAGGGACCGAAGACTCAGATATTCAATACACAACTTCGAACTACTTCGAGCTATTATCCTTTTCGGAGGCTTGAGATAGTTCACTTCACAAACTCATTGTTTGTTAGTTCTTAATATTAGAGAACCTGTTAGCGTAATCCTTTACGCCAACAGACCTATAATCCACACACATCCTCTTTTTCTTATCCTTCTTCATGGCGAATATGACTGGTGCACCCCAAGGTGAGGTACTCGGTCGAATATATCCCTTCTGCTCGAGCTCTTCAATGTTACTTTTCACTTCGGCTAACTCATTTGCTGCCATCCAATACGGTCGCTTGGAGATGGGCATGGTAAATGTCTGCATATTCTCGGACCACATATACTTCTTCTACAACCATCTGGTGGAGAGAAGTTGTGACGCCCCGATTTACCAAATCGGAACATTATTGAATTTCCATAGAAAAACAATAATAACAAGAGGTTCATCATGCGACAACGTACATACGGATAATCATTCGTGGTTCGTAGACCACATTATTACATAAGTGTAAAAATAAAAGAAACAGTGAAAATAAACAGCATGACGAACGTCTTCTTCAGGATCTTCTTCTTAACTGGGTCGCTACTTCAGACCATCCTCCTCATAGTAGGCAGCCTCTGAAGTGTTTGTCCAACGGGTATGAGTACAAAAAGTACTCAACAAGCCACCAAGAATGCAATAATAATGCGGGATAATAACAAAGGAATAATAATGGCTAAAAGTGTGGAAAAGTAAATTTTTCAGTTATAGCATTTAGTGTAGTCAAGTTTAATCATGTGGAATATTAAACATTAACAACATAATACCATCTAACACGAGGAGTACATTTTCCTTCCTCGCTCCACAGTCCTTACATGCCAAGTCATCGTGCACACTCATAAAAATAAACTAACTGTGACTAGTCACGCAACCCGCCCTTGATCGTGGGCTCGTGTGACGCTCCGATTTAATAAATCGGAACATTATTGAATTTCCAACGAAAAACAATAATAGAAGATGTTCATCATGCGCCAACATACATACGGAAATCATTCGTGGTACGTAGACCGCATTATTACATAAGAGTAAAAATAAAATGAACAATAAAAAGCATGACGAACGCCCTCTTCAGGATCTTCTTCTTGACTGGGTCGCTACTCCAGACCATCCTCCTCACAGTATGCAGCCTCTGAAGTGTTTGTCCACGGGTATGAGTACAAAAGTACTCAACAAGCCACCGCAAATGCAATAGTAATGCAAGATAATAACAAAGGATGGGTAATGGCTAAAAGTGCAGAAAAGTACATTTTTCAGTTATTGCATTTAGTGTAGTCAACTTTAATCATGCGGAATATTAAACATGAACATCATAATACCATCTAACTCGAGGAGTACGTTTTCCCTCCTCGCACAACAGTCCTTACATGCCAAGTCACCATGCACATACTTTAAGAGTAAACTAACTGTGGGATGTCACGCAACGCGCCCTTGACCGTGGGCTCGGCTTTTCGAAAAGATTTAAGACTCTAATCAGAGCTATACCACTATACCCACGAGGCACGCACTCATCCCATACACCAAAGTGTAACGAGATGACCTATACCACGAGAACTCATGCCAAACCTCATCATGAAATGCTCCAAGCGATAATCACCCGCTCTAGGTTTCGTCGGCGCGCCAGGCTGCATCCCAGCTAACGTCGCACCCCCTTTTGCGCCACGTCAGTACGAGCCACCCGAAGGTGCTGCTTTACCCATCTCCAAGTGGTGCCTCAAGTTGGAACACTCCATACCTTAGTTAGGACTTACCCACTAGACTTGTGGTTAGTATGAAAATGTATTGCAACGGATACCACAGACCGGTCCTTATAGTGCCCGGGTGCTACCGACCAATGCCCTAGCTTGCACCCGGAACCCACCATGCATAAACTCATAACCATAACTCTATCACCAACATAATTCCAGAGATAAGAATAACGGGGATCATATTGTAGATTCCAATCGCTACGACTCATTTTTAATCCTATAGCAATCGTGTCGATACATTGGACACTAGCTAATAGTAATAATAATATGGTGACTAGGAGTTTAGGCTAGATAGTATGGCTTGGGTTGCACATCAAGGTCGGGGGATCTAAATAAATATATTGTAAGGCTTTCATTTGACTAATGCATGTATATCCTATGTGTTTTAGCGATAGTTTAATAAAACATAGGTTCAACATGCTCAAAAGTTTAGTTTGGTGACTTGCCTTGTTCAGCGAAAGGCGATGGGGGAACCTCCGGGTAATATGCTGGCTCCTCGATGGCATCGTAGTCTTCTCGATATAAATAAATTAAACGTAACATTCAATTAAACAATCCAAAAACCACACAACAGGTATATAAGTTTTAATTTGTTTGAACCAAGGAAAATAAAGTTGTTAAGTTTCTTAATTTTATTTTATGAATATTTAAATGATCTTTAATGGAATAATGGCCATTCTAAAAAGGAATAAAAATGTAAACTAATGTATTTTAAATTTCTAACTAATTTAAAATAAGAAATTCAGTGTAAACCTAGTGGTTCTATTGCACTAATATGGAGAGAATAAAATATAATTTTTTCTGAAATGGAAATGAACAAATTTTGGGTTCATCCTAAAGTGCATTTGAATACTTTATTAAATAAACATAAAATACTCAAAATAAACCTACGGTTTATTTTGCATTAACATGTAGAGAATAAAATTATAAATTTTCTGGAATTGAAATGGTAATTTTTGGAGTTAAAATGAGCAAGATATGAATTTTAGAAGTTTAAAACCATTTCTAGAATTTAAATTAAACCAAAAACAGGCGTCGGTCCACGGGGAACCGGATTCACCGTGAACCCATGCACTGTGCACGTGCGCTCGATCGCGGATCACCGTTGGATCGCGATCGGGCGGCCACGGGCGAGGCGGGGGTTTTAAATGAAAATGGACGCGCGAGATTACACGATTCCCCTTCGTAGTGATCCAACGGATCTGATTAAATCGGCCACACGGTACCAAATACACCGTCCAATCACAATCGCACGATCGCAATCAAATCCGACATGGCACGGGTATTTTACCCGCATCGGTCGTCTTCTCCGGTGACGGTGAGTGGGCCAGGGGCCACGGCGAGCGACGACGATCGATCCTAAGGGCTAAAACGGAAGGAGGGGACTATTGTAGGACCGAAAGTAGCGACCAGATGGGGGGTCATTTGGCACCAAAAAAATTTCTTGCTAAACTATATCCAAATCCTAACCCCCAACCAAATTAACCGGACAAACAATATTAGTAAATTAAATTACTGGTACTTTAGTTGTCTAGCCTAAAAATGACCGGTGTCCTAGTTCAAATGATATTAAAGCTAAACTAAAAAGAATCACTGCAGTAAATAAAAATGGGTACTAGAAATATTTAATGACGTAATAAAAAATACTAAATATCTTAATAAAATGTTCAGACTGCAGTCTAAAAATAAAATACTGATTAACTGAATAAAATATGGATCATCCAAAAATTAATTCAGAAATAACCTAAAAATATTTCAGGTAAATACTAGAATTAAAAATACTACTGCGACTAATAAACTTTTCTTTACTTTTTATATAAGCAGATTAAACAGATATAAATAAAAATAAGCGATTACTAAAAATAATTTGGCAGATTAAATTAACACGAAATTTCTAAACAAAATTTTCGCTAAATAACTAATAGATGATTATCTCTAAAAATGATCTACTAAAAAATAGGAGATTAGAAACTAACCTGCATCTGAGCCACGATTGCGCCGAGAAATTTTCGCCTGCACTATTGACGCCTAGCCGCACGCCGGACTGCACGTTGCAGGAGCTTCGTGCCACGTGCAACAATTCAGCAGCCCATAAATCTTCCCACCGTGTGCGTGCCGGCGCAAAGAATCCCGTCGAATGCTACAATCTCCGCAACTGCACTGGCCTTCATGTCTCGGTTCACGTGATGAAAACAAATACCTGTGATGGCTAATCCTTAGGCATGCATGCCTATGCACAAGAACCGAATGCTGCTGCCGGCTAGGAGATTTTCGCCTGCGTGGCCAGGATTCGTTGCTGTGCAGCAAAAATACTACTATCCAGTTCCTGGTCCGTTGTACTTCCGTGGGACCCGCTTGAGGAAAACAGGAGGAGAACACTGCGTGCACCCGCTGCTTTCGCTGAAGAGTTCTGTCGTTGAAAGGCAAACCGTGCGGAAGAACCAGTCGATGTCGGCGAGACAGTTTCAAAGGAAAACGAGATTTCTGTAGATTGAAAAACAATACCGTACGTGGACTGTATATTGTAGATTGATCTTGAAACGAAGCAGTCATGTATCACTAGGGGGATAGGGGCCTATTTATAGGCGACTCCTAATACATAAAAAGACTAATTTACCCCTAGGGTAAATTAACACTGACTCTAAAATAAATTCTAAAAATTACTAAAATATTCTTAGAAAAATCATCTGACTCAAATAAAAATATTCTAAACTTAAAAACTAAATATTAATATCCTAAAAACAAAATAATCATAGGTTGTTAGTTTTGCGCCGAAACTGACAAAGCATCCACCGTCTTCGCACCGGGTTCCCGGATTGGGCCAACCCAACCCCGCAGCTTCCTCAGCCCGGCAATCGCTCGCCGCCCGTGTACCTGAGTCAAACCTAGTCAATAGACCGGTGGATCATCTGCCGCTCCTAGCCATGTACCCAGATTGGGCCAGCCCGACTCCGCGGCTCATCTGCCTAGCTGTCGCTCGCTGCCCGTGTACCTGAGTCACATGCGCCTCAGACTCGACAGGTCTTTATTTCTCTTCTTCTTTGACTTCCATTGACAATCACTCATCACATCTGGAGTATCAAAACCATAATCTTCAACATGGTTTCTCAATCTCCCCCTTGATGAGTGCATTGTCAACACCCTCTTCAGCTCATCTTCAGAACCTGCAAAACATGTTGTTGGGGGAAATTACTCCATTTTTAGGACTTAAGGATTAATACTTCAAGGGCTAAGAAAGGTTCCGAAGCTAGCGAGCCTTTGTTCGGAAGTAGAGGCGTCAAGCCGAAGGGTGCAGCGATACGAGGCCTCGGTGAACCCTCCGAATGAGAGATAAAGGTCCCGAAGCTGAAGGACAAGATTGACGAGATGTTTGTCCTATCCATCTGCCTTGTAGTATTTTACCTTTTATAACCTTGTTCCTGGCACCGAATAGTTTCCACTATGTCGGTTGTAATCTAGGGGCAATTAAGTCCTTTCCTTATGCATTGTTACCTATAAATACCCCCCTCTATACCCTGTAAGGGGGGACCCCCGGTACAAATTATTCAATACACACGTTCGGACTACTCGAGCTATTATCCTACTCGGAGGCTCGAGTCAGTCCTAAGTCACAAACTCGTTGTTTGTTCGTTCATGATCTCAGAGAACCTGTTGGTGTAACTTTTGCGCCAACAGTTGGCGCCGTCCGTGGGGAACCAGTTCTAGAAGCTTGTTCTCCGCTGCTGACTGCACCTCGAAGACCACTTACGGAGGGAGCCTCGGAGTTTCAGGATTCCGCGCACCCTTCAGTTAAGGGCTTCTTAGTGCAGCCCGAAGGCCTTCACTCGACTTCCCGAGTCGTTCGAAGTCCTCCGTCTCCAAGACCTCTTCGTGGCTAGCTATGCCTCCGAAGCGGACTCAAACTTTGGGTCCTCTCCGAAGGTCCCCTCCAACAGCAGGAGCCGGACCCTCAACTGCTCCGATGATTCCCACCGAGGCCGCTGGGCGTCGAGTACCCAGGGGTCCTCGAGCTCCTCCTACGGTGCTTCAGACTGATTACATCAGCTCCCAAGACCCGGAGCTACCTTCAGAAGAAGGTGAAGGCCTTCCTGGAACCGAGGCTACTCAATTAGCCAGGCTTCAGGAGGAAGTAGCTAGGTGGAGGCAGGAGGCTGCCGATTGCCTCCACACCCAAGCCTCCACCGAGACTCCCGAAGGGCCTCAACACGGTGGTGCTCACAACCCCCCAGAAGTTGTCCAAGTCCCAGAGGAAGCCGAAAACGCATCTTTCGATGAGGAGTCCCCATTACACCCGGACTTGTAAAGAGTCCCCTTTGATCCCAGGTTCAAAGCTTCGAAGTTACACAAGTACTCCGGGGGGTCGGACCCCGGAGAGTTCGCCCGCTCATATGCCCTGGCAATAGAAGCAAGTGCGGGGGTGTGAAGCACTATGGCAAAATGCTTCCCCCTCGCTCTTGAAGGCGTGGCGCTCCGATGGTTCTGGTCTATGAAGCCAGGATCAATCAGCTCTTGGGAGCAACTAAAGAAGAAATTTGTGAGCAACTTCCAAGGCACCTTCGTGGCCCCAATGTCCACAGGAAGCTTGTTCCAGGTGAAACAGCGGACGGGAGAAACACTCTGGGAGTACTTCACGCGCTTCGCCCACACCAAGTCGCAGATTAAGGGCCTGTCTACCTCTTCGGTAGTCGACGCCACCCGCGAAGGAGTGCTAAACCCCGACCTCCTCAGCAAACTCCATCGGAAGCCGGTGACGTCTGTGGCGCAGCTGATGGCATACTTCGAACAGTATGCCAAGGCAGAAGAAGGATGTCTTCGACGCGCTGAAGCACCATCGTCCACCCTCCGGGAAGTCAAGAAGGAGCCCGAATCTTCCGCTCCCCTACAGCCCCCTCAAGACAACCGCTTCAATGAGCACAAGTGGCGAAAGAAGCATTTTCATTCGGAGGTACTAAACATTGCGCCTTCTGCTCCGAGGGCACCTGCCAATTTCCATCAGGCGAAGAATTTCAAGGCCAGGGCGCCAAAGCCTCAAGAATGGATGCCTGGCAGGCATGAGAGTTTTTTCTGTTGCGTGCATGGTGACAATAGGAGCCATGACACGAAGGATTGCAAGGCAGTATTGGCCCTTCGGGGCGACTACCTTGAGCGAAGTACCGGGCGGGGTGCTTCAGACCAAGCCCCATCATCAACACGGTCGGAGCCTGTGCAAACTATGGCCCGAGCTGGTGCCCTTGAAGCCCCCATCCGGTTACCGGTGGCCAATATTATGCCACCACCAAAGCAGGAGGACCCGCAAGACCGCGGCAAGCGAGTGGTCCTGCCCATCTCCAGAGCGGGGACCCTCGGGAGCATGTCCAAGAGGCAGCGGCGCGAGTACGTCCGAGAGGTCGGGCACATTGGGACCTCGAGTTCCACCGAAGCAATGCCAGAATGGTCCCACGTGCCCATCTCGTTTACCGCCAGCGATGCCACGGGGGTGAAGTTCCCCCACGCTGACCCCTTGGTCATTTCTGCTGATATAGCAGGAGTGGAGGTCTGAAGGATCCTAGTAGATGGTGGAAGCTCCGCAGACATACTCTTCGTCCAGGCCTTCGATCAGATGTGCATACCTCGGAAGCATCTGCTTCTGGCAGCCCGGCCACTTCAAGGGTTCTCAGGACCGCCTCTCGATGCCCTCGGCCAGATAGGCCTCGAGGTTGACTTCAGAGAGGGGCCTTTGGCCCGTGTAGAAGAGGTGATCTTCGACGTGGTCGACGCCCCATATGCTTACAACGCAATCTTCGACCGAGGGATGCTAAACCAGTTCGGGGCTATAGCGCATCATAATTACCTTTGTCTCAAAATGCCCACGCGTGGTGGAGTGCTTACCATTTCAGGAGACCAAGCTGTAGCCCGAAGGACGGAGTATGGCCACGGGCAGCCGTTGGACCCCCGGCAAGTGCACAATGTGGCAAAAAGCATCGAAGAAGTGCCGGAGGCCTCGAACCCTTCGAAGGAGCCCTCTCTCAAGCCAAACCCGGAGGGTGATGTTGAGACAAGAATGATTTCGAAAGATGGCAAAGAGTGCCCAATATAGTTCGGCAAAGGGCTATCCCCGGAAATAGCTGTCCTCGTTAGAAGAAGTCGTCAGGCGAAATCTGGACGTCTTTGCTTGGACTGACGAAGACATCACCGGGGTCGATCGAAGCATCATCGAGCATAGTCTGCTCGTCAACCTGAAGGCCAGGCCAGTGCGCTAGGGGCTCCGCAAGCTGTCAGCAGAAAGAGCAAGCCTCGCCAAAGCCGAAGTAGAAAAATTGTTAAGAGCTGGCATCATCAAGGAGGTAGCCCATACCGAGTGGTTGGCTAACCCTGTTTTTGTAAGGAAGAAAGACTCGAACAAGTGGCGCATGTGTATTGACTTTACTTCATTAAATAAAGCATGCCCATGAGACCCCTACCCGATGCCCCGAATAGATCAGCTGGTGGATTCCACAGCAGGCTCCGAATTGCTAAGTTTTCTTGACGCTTATTTCGGATATCATCAAGTATGGCTGAAACGCGAGGACGAAGCAAAGACAAGCTTTATAACTCCTTCTGGAGTATTCTGCTATGTAAGAATGCCTTTTGGTTTGCGGAATGCCGGAGCCACCTTTTCACGTTTAATAGCTAAAGCCCTAGGTCATCAGATAGGCCGGAATGTCGACGCCTATATGGATGATATTGTAATAAAAAGTGCTCAAAAAAACAAGCATAGCTTAGACCTGGCCGAAACATTTGAGAGCCTCCGAGCATGTGGAGTACGCCTCAACCCGGAAAAATGTATATTCGGGGCACAAGCACTAAAGCTGCTAGGGTACCTAATGTCGAGCAGGGGAATCGAAGCTAGCCCAACACAAATAAGCGCACTACAAAGGATGGCTCCACCAGAGAATTTGAAGCAAGTGCAGAAGCTAGCAGGAAGGCTCGCAGCACTTAGCAGGTTCCTGGCCAGGTCAGCAGAGCGGAGCCTCCCAATTTTCAAAGCATTAAAGGCGTCCGAAAGCTTTAGTTGGACACCGGAGTGTCAGAAGAGCTTCGATGATATAAAAGAATACCTCAGAAGATTATCAATTTTGATAGTTCCCCTCCCAGAAGAAACACTGCTCCTATATCTTGCAGCAACAGGTTCAGCAGTAAGTGCAGTATTGGTCTGGGAAGTTGAGCTTAAAGGAAAGCTGGTGCAGAACTCAGTTTACTTTGTGTCGGAGGCATTGTCCGGAGCTAAAGTTAGATACTCCGAGCTCGAGAATTTTGCTTATGCCCTAATAATGGCCTCACGCAAGCTAAAGCATTATTTCTTGGCGCATAACCTGATCGTCCCTACATCGTATCCTCTTGGAGACATGCTCCGAAACAAAGATTCTACGGGCAGGATTGGAAAGTGGGCAGTTGAGCTAGCACCGTTCGGAATCTCCTTCACAGCAAGAACAGCTATTAAGTCCCAAATCATTGCCGATTTCGTAGAAAGTGGACTCCATCCGCTATTTGGCCCCCGAAGAACCCTCCGAAGGTTTGTGGACTATATTTTCAGATGGAGCATATCAAGCATCTGGTGCCGGAGCAGGGGCCGTCATCATATCACCATCAGGGCAGAAAGCCATGTATTCTGCGAGGCTCAACTTCAGAACCACTAATAACATCGCCGAGTATGAAGGAATCCTGCTAGGCCTCCGAAAGGGCTAAGCGCTCGGAGCTACAAGGATAATGATTAAGACATATTCCCAAGTCGTCGCATGGCATGTTGATAAAAGTTTTCAAGCAAAAAATCCACATCTAGCACAATACCTTGAAGAAATTCGCAAGACCGAAGCAGCATTCAGAGGATTTACAGTTCGGAGTATCCCTCGTGCAGAGAATCAACTCACGGATATTCTTGCAAAGGCCGCAGCAGGGGCGGTGGACCTTCCGGAGGGTGCTTTCTACGAAGAACTAGCACAACCAGCAGCTGTTCAGTTAGCCTCTTCGGAAGTACTGTGCATCCCGATTGCAGATTAGCGGGCTCCGATAATGAACGTGTTGCAAAGTGGCATACACCCTCTCGAAGGTCCAGAAGCCCAAAGGATGCAAGCAAGAGCTCGAAATTATAAGCTTATCGATAGAGTATTATACAAAGCTGGAGTGTGTTCACCTCGACTTCGATGCATCTCCTAGCCCGAAGGTCAGGACATACTTCGAGACATCCACGAAGGCTTGTGCGGAAGTCATTTAGCCCCTCGTGTGCTAGCTGGCAAGACGCTTCATCAAGGGTTTTATTGGCCAATGATAGTAAGAGATGCGGAGGGCCTGGTTCGAACATGCCAAGGTTGCCAATGGATGGGCAAACGAAGCCATCACCCGCCAGCACAACTTCAAGTTATTGCCCCAGTATGGCCAATGACTAGATGGGGCATGGACCTCATAGGCCCGTTCCCAATGGCAAAAGGTGGCTTGAAGTTTGCGGTAGTAGCAATCGAGTATTTCTCAAAGTGGGTTGAAGCGGAGCCATTGACAGCTATCACCTCGAGGAATGTGCAAAAAATTTTCTGGCAGAACATTATAGGTAGGTTCGGAGTGCCAAGGGAGTTGACGGTGGATAATGGGACCCAATTCGAAGCTGACACCTTCCAAGCATTTTGTGAAGATTTGGGCATTAAGTTATGCTTCGCCGTAGTGTGCCATCCACAATCCAACGGAGCCGTTGAGCGAGCCAACGGGAACATCCTCTTCGGGCAGAATCGCCTAATTGTTGGTTTGGCCAAAGGGCTGTGGGTCGAAGAGCTCCCTAAAATCTTGTGGTCCATTCGAACCACTCAAACCAGGTCCACAGGTTTCACCCCATTTAGATTACTATTCGGAGATGAGGCCATGACTCCGATGGAGCTCAGAGGTGGATCCCTTCGAGTAGTTCAACCTGGAGATGAAGGTGACAGGAGCACTTCGCTGGATTTGTTAGAAGAAACAAGGCTTCGAGCTGTCGCCAATCTGGCTAAGTACCAGGACCACACAAAGACATGGTATGACCCGAAGATAAAGCTAAATGAGCTAAAACCTGGTCATCTAGTGTTGCGAAGTGTAATAGCTCCGGGGAAGCTAGGAAACAAATGGGAAGGACCATATGTTATCTTACGCTCAAGGCACCCCGGGTCGTTTAAATTAGCAAATTTAGAAGGGGAAGAGTTGAAGCATGCATGGCATGCAGAGCACCTTAAGTGTTATTACGCTTAGGGGCTCCTTGTAAGCACTTGTAAAATTTTCCTTTCTACGAATAAAGATAAGGGTCAAATTTTGTTTGCTCTTCGAATATCCCTTACTCCTGATGGACGCATCGGGAGGACGGAGATGCTTGCAGAGTCAAGCATTTTTCCCAAGACCCAGGCGGACGCCTGTGAACCATCGGTTCAGAGGCTCCACTGCCACCCTATGGATTCCAGGCTCCAGCTTGTTAGGATCCGTAGAAGAGTCTAAGGACTTTAAAAAGAAACAGACTTTCGGCCTCCGGGTACGAAGTGTCTGCAAAAGAGCCGAAGGTGGCCACCCTACGGATTCCAGGCTCCGGCTTGTTAGGATCCGTAGAACAGTCTAAGGACTTTAAAAAGAAACAGACTTTCGGCCTCCGGGTACGAAGTGTTTGCAAAAGAGCCGAAGGTGACCACCCTACGGATTCCAGGCTCCGGCTTGTTAGGATCCGTAGAAGAGTCTAAGGACTTTAAAAAGAAACAGACTTTCGGCCTCCGGGTATGAAGTGTCTGCAAAAGAGCCGAAGGTAGCCACCTACGGATTACATGCTCCAGCTTGTTAGGATCCGTAGAAGAGTCTAAGGACTTTAAATACACAAAGAAAAAAAAGAGGGATTCACGAGGTAGTAATACAAAAGTACAAATGATAAGTGTAATTCGAAGCGTCCGGTTGTTCGGAGCATCATTGTGTCGGGCGCACCCTTTTCTACGGTAAAGGCTCCACCACCCACAAGGGGGGGTTGGAGGATAGGAACCGCACGACGTACTTGAATTTCACATTAAATCATTATACTTTTACATCAAGAAAAGTTTTGGTCCAAGCCTAGGAAAAATCGAAGACCCTGTCAGCATCTAGAGCTACCTCTCCGACTACTCTGCCCTTCGGAGCTCGAAGCTGTTGGCTTGGCCCTCGTTCGTTCAAATGCTTCTCTTTTTCTTGGAGGCTCATAGTTTCTTTTGCTCTTCTTGAAGCTCCGCCCACGTCAAGAGCCTTTCGGAGTCAGCCTTCGCAGGGTCTTCGGCCCGGTACTCCGAGTCAGACCAGTCCGTAGGTTCGGAAGGCGAGGATACCTTCGCCTTATCTTCCTCTTTAATATAAGCTAAGACATCTTGGCAAACTTCAAAGGTTACCTCCCCTCCATCTCCACGAGGAACAGAGAAGCGAGAGCGGCGGTAAGGCCTTAAACCTTCAAGGTTTGCCCACTCCTTTCGGAACTCGTCAGTAATTTCCAATAATTCGAGGTCAGGGCTCGAAGGGCATGACAAAACCTAAAAAAGAACAGAACACCCAAGACAAGTTTCCCGTTTATAGCTTTTCCATTAATAAAAGGGCTTTACAAGGATTTCGCATACATAATAACCCTAAAAAGCTAGACCTGCGGGTCGGTTGGCGGAGCAGGAACGACAGGGGCTGGCGAAGCAGGAAGTGGTGGCCTTGTTTGCGCCTACTTCTGCCGGCGAGCTTCGTCAATCCAAGCCTTGGCCGCAGCCTTGTGGTCCGTCTTCCAAATTGATCGAAAAGCTTCCCAGGCCAAGGCCACATCTGAGGATGGGTGTAGCAAGTCGTCGGAGGCAAAGCTTCCAGGGCTCGAACCTCCGACTCAGCCGAGGGGGATCTGAAGGGACTCGAGGTGGCTGAGAACCCCGATGCCAGCACACTTCCCGGAGATTTCTCCGTACCGAACGCCGAAGTTCATCATCAACGACGAAGCCACCTGGATCCTTCTCAGCTTCCGATCGAGGGGTTCGTGGACCGCAGCAGAAGACGAGGGGCACATAGTACCGAAGTACTCCAAGGTACCCTAAAGGGCTTCCAAGGTATGGTCCGCCATACTAGCGTTCCTCTTCTCTGCCACTTCTAGCCCTGCAGCAGTTGCAGATACCTCGGCCACCTGGAGCAATAAGGAGCTTTTTTGGGCCATGGCCTAGGTTAAGAGCTCCTTGGAGCTCCACCAATTGAGCGCTCGAAGCAGCCGCTTCTCAATGGAGCCTTTCGACCTCCGCCCGAAGAACAACGCGCTCAGCTTTGACCTCTTGGGCTGAGTAGCGGAGCGCGTCGTTGTCCTTGTCTCGCCATCCGAAGAGCTTCGTCGGCCGCTGCCCTAGCCCTCCGTTCCACCAGGGCTTCCTCCTCCAACCTGATGGATCTCTCATTGGAATTGTTAAGAGTGGTCTAGAGGGTAATAACCTTCCTTTTGAGGCGGTTGATCTCAACCTCATTGGAAGTTGCTGCCGCTCAGCAAGAACAAATTGCTGCAAAAGAACAAGTAAGTACCGAAGTATCTATGTTCACTAATTCGAAGTAGCTATGGTGTTTTTTCATACCTGAATGGCAGTCCTTTCGAGGGCTGTGTTGAGCGTTGGAGCCACTGCCTCGCTCAAAACGGAGACCAAGTCCGAGTTGGCAATATCTGGCTCTTCTCTACCAGGGGCTCCATGAGCCTTCGGAGGCCTTCCCGCTGCTCCAAGAACGGAGCCAGCAGAGGCAGCCAAGACAGGGCTTGGCAGTCGTCTGCCGCGGCCTCATCCTCCGAATTGCCGACGGAGGTTGTAGTGAGGCCAGGAAGAAGGCCGAGGCTAGATAAGCTCTTGCCCCTCCCCAGGCACTGAAGGCAGACGCGACGGGCGAAGCCGGAGTATCCCGGTCATCGGCGGCTACCCCTCCGGCCAGAGGCACGGCAACAGAGGCAACCCCAACTGCCGGAGCCGACACCGCAGGGTCAACCTTCCGTCGCCAAATTCGCTCCAACGGGTACATTCTCCGCTGCCAAGCAGGGAGCATCCGAAGAAGTAGGGTGGCCCGCCCTGGCCACAACCCCCGAAGGCGAAGGGGCTTCGGGCGCTACCGGGGCAAGCTCACACTCTTTATCAACTTCGACAGACTTCTCAGCTTTTAGCTTGATCAACTCCATTCTAATGGACAAGCAGTTCTCACACACAGTGGGTGGAACTGACAAGGTCTCAAGATCTAGCTTAGTCTGCTCCAACTCAGCTCTCACTCCAGCTAACTCACTCAACTGCTCATCACTCTTGGCTCTCATCTCAGCTATACTAGCTAAATGGGATGGGCAGTCTACACAAGGTGCGACGACTAGTGGCATGAGCATCTTTTAGCTCTTGTTGAGCGCTCTCAAGCTCAGTGGCCAATGCGTCTCTCTCATCTACTCTGTCCGTGTACCTGGACTTAAGAGTCATCAGGTCACACAACATCACCTCATAGTTATGGCACTCACCACTATCAACCAAGCAAAGGGAAGAAGACAGACTCTCAATCTTGCCATTTGTCGTGGCAAGCTCACTCTCAAGATCATCTATCCTCTTCTTAGCACCTCTAAGCAGTTTCTCCCTATACTTCAACTCCTAACAGTTCTGTTCTAATAAATTAACAACTTCTTGTTCATATGATGATACCTTCTCATCGTCGTCATCGTCGGAGTCATCAGAGGAGTCCTTTTCTTTCTTCTCCCCAAGAGCCATTGAGCAGAAGCTCTTGTGGGGTCTTCGGCTATCACGTGGGTGTCTCTTCGGCTTGTCCCCGAAGGCCATGAAACAGAGGCCCGTCGGATCATCCCTGTCCTTCCCCTTCCTGATCACGATCTCTTCATTACTTGAGCTCGAAGATGAGGAGGAAGACGAGGATCTCTTGGAGTAGCTTTTCTCCATCTCGGCGAAGAAAGCCTTGTCTCGTTTCTTGTTCTCACGCCTATAGTTCTTCAAATCCTTTCGAAAGAATCTCGTCTTGGGCTTGCCCTTTGTAGAATTGTCGTACTTGTCAGAGTCGTAGGAGTTGTCGCCAGTTCCCTGTAGGACCGAAAGTAGTGACCAGAGGGGGATGAATGGGTGCCTAAAAATTCTTTCGAATTTATGGCCTGCTCCCAACACCCAATGCACCTCAAAAGACCAGGCAGCAAAGCGTGAACAAATTGCCTAAGTCTAAAAGTATCTAGCCTAGAAAAGACTGGTGAACCAGACAGAGGAACACCAAAACAGTGCTAACAGGCAAATAAACAAAATACTCAAAACATGGAAAATCAAACTCCTCAGCAGATGATCTAAGTGTTCATGAAAAAAGATGAGAAGTTACTGTTCAAACTTGTCTCCTGTTTCGAAACTAGGCGAAGCCTACTTCGCTGTGTCGAAGTCTGCTTCGGAGTCCTTTGTCGAAGTCTAGCGAGGGTTGTCGTTGATGTGCCGAAGGTTTGTAGAATCTATCCTAGTTCGAGTGTAGCAGAGAGATAAGTATGCTTCGAAGCGAAGTATGAATGTATCGAAGCTTGCTTCGAACAGAATACTTCGAAGCCTAGACTTCGAATAGAAAGCTTCGAACAAAGTTCACAGAAAAGCAATCTTCGAACGAGAAGCGAAGCTCGACACACGGCAACAAGACTAAATCGAAGCCTACACTCTACCTCCGGAGCTAGCTCGATCGAGGTATGATTACAAACGTGGTCACCTTCGAACCAAGGACTAACTCCGAAAGACAAGCTCCGAACCCATAAACTGTGACCCTCGAAAAAGGACTGCAGCAGAAAGATCTTAGAAAACACACTTCGAGCAAAGTCTGCCAGAGACACGTTTCGAAGATAACTTCGAAGCCTGTCGAAGTATGCTTCGCAGAGCTCGAGTCGAAGTACCTTCGTAAGGACTGCCGAAGTATGCCAAGAGAACAAAAACTAAGCACAGAGCATACTTCGAAGTAAGGTTTACAGTTCAAAAACGAAGTCCTAGCAAAGCCTCCGAAGAAGTCAGGTCGAAGCCTACTTCACAGAGCAGAAGGACTTCGCACAAAACATGCTTCGCCAGAAACAGCCTAGAAAAGGAAAAAGTTCTGTTCTCTTCGATCAAAATGGCTACGCAAGAAAAGCAAGGCTAGAGTACTAGCACACTGTAGCTACAGTACGCATAAACTAGTACTCAGCCCGTAGAACACAAACCAACAAAGAAGCGCGTGAACTCTGAGATAAACAACAGGCGCACAAAACGAAGCTTCAGATCCCAACACAAACGCTGCACACCACACTACCCGAACAGGGAATAGAATCTTACAGCATTATGAAGAATAGAAGCGAAGCAGCAAGAGCTCAGGAATAAAATGAAATGAACAGGAGAACATTCCTGGCGGCGCACGCAGGGAGCAGGAGAGAGAACGCAGGAAAAATGACCCAATCCTTGGTTAAAAAGTGATTTCTTGAAAGGGTGACCTAACCCTAGGGATTGGGGCCCTATTTATAGGCTGCCCAATAGCTAGGAATATTCCACCAGCCCCTTAGGGTTTTTTACAGACGCTGAAATAAAGGAAAAGACTAAAATGCCCTTAGGATATTTTTACAGACTCGACTGACTGACTGTGGGCCTAGGGACAAAATAGTAAACTCCTATTTATAGATGACTTATCCAGGAACCTAAGCTTTCATAGCGACTACGACTTCTCTCCTAGACAGTCCGAAACTGACAAAGCCTCCACCGACTTTGCACCAGGTACCCGGATTGGGCCGGCCCGACTCCGCAGCTCTCTCAGCCCGGCAATCGCTCACCGCCCGTGTACCTGAGTCAATCCTGGTCAATATCCCAGTGGGTCTTCTACTGCTTCTGGCCCATGAACCCAGGATTGGGCCAGCCCGACTTCGCGGCCCCTCTGCCCGACAGTCGCTCGCTGCCCGTGTACCTGAGTCACACGCGGCCCATACGCAGCAGATCTTCTCTCTTTTCAGTCCTCTTTGACTATCGTTGACAATGACTCATCACATCTGGAGTCGTGAGGCCCACGCTATTCAGCATGCCTCCTCATTCACTTCTTGTAATTCTTCTGCTTGGGGCAGTCGGCAATGAAATGACCTGTATCACCACACTCAAAGCATCTAGATTTTGTGCCGTGTCTCTTAAACATTGGCTTATCATAGACACGTCACACCCGGTTGTTAAACAAGCACAGATCATCATCTCCTAGAGTATCAAGTTGTTCCTCGGAGATATACATCAAGGAAAATGCAGTACAACTCATGGCATTAGGATCAGCAGATGGCGTCGCAAGCGCCAGAGTCTTTGATCCAAAACCAGTGAGATTTGATCTCAAATGGATATCGACCTCTAAGGCCTTGAGCTTACTAAAAAGCTCTGTGATGGTCAAGGTATCATAAGACATGCTCTCAACAATAGAAGAGACCTTGATCTCCCTGATCTTAGGGTCCAAGGTATGGAGTACCTTAAATGCCTGTTCATGATCCGAGACCAGCTGATCACCCTCGGCCTTGTTAACGCGAAGCTTGTTAATGATCGATTGAAAACGACCAAACAAAGCCTCAACAGTCTCACCCAGCTTCTGTGAGAAATTTTCATACTCACGCCGATAGGTCTGGTAGAGCCAAGCCTTGACCTGAGCTGTCCCCTCATGGTGTGCCTGGAGGGTAGCCCAGATCTCTCGAGCAGTGGTGAGATGGCTAACAGGCTCAAACTCACTAGAACCTAGACCAGAAAATAAAATGTTCACCGCTTTACTATTATTTTGATGTTGTGTAACTACATCTGCAGCAGTATCCGTAGCAATTAGTCCTTATGGTGAAAGTAGGATGAACACAAATCTCCCATATGTCCGAGCTTTGGCTCATCAGGTATGCTCGCATGCGAGTCTTCCAATAAGTGTAGCCAAAAGCTTCTAGGGACGGGATTTTACCAGAAGACGTCATGGTCACTACCTAGGTTTAGAATCGGTTAAGATATTAGAAAACCCTAACCTCGCTCTGATACCACTTGTAGAACCGAAAGTAGCGACCAGAGGGGGGGTGAATGGGCGCCTAAAAAATTTCTTGCTAAACTATATCAAAATCCTAACCCCCAACCAAATTAACCGGACAAACAATATTAGTAAAGTAAATTACTGGTACTTTAGTTGTCTAGCCTAAAAATGACTGGTGTCCTAATTCAAATGATATTAAAGCTAAACTAAAAAGAATCACTGCAGTAAATAAAAATGGGTACTCGAAATATTTAATGACGTAATAAAAAACACTAAATATCTTAATAAATGTTCAGACTGCGGTCTAAAAATAAAATACTGATTAACTGAAAAAATATGGATCATCCAAAAATTAATTCAGAAATAACCTAAAAATATTTCAGGTAAAGACTAGAATTAAAAATACTACCGTGACTAATAAACTTTTCTTTACTTTTTATATAAGCAGATTAAATAGATATAAATAAAAATATGCGATTACTAAAAATAATTTGGCAGATTAAATTAACACGAAATTTCTAAACAAATTTTTCGCTAAATAACTAATAGATGATTATCTCTAAAAATGATCTACTAAAAAATAGGAGATTAGAAACAAACCTGCATCTGAGCCACGATTGTGCCGAGAAATTTTCGCCTGCACTGTTGACGCCTAGCCGTGCGCTAGCCCTGCTTCCACACGCCAACACCACACCTGGCCACACGCCGGACTACAGATTGCAGGAGCTTCGTGACGTGTGCAACAATTCAGCAGCCCAGAAATTTTCCCGCCGTGTGCGTGCCGGCGCAAAGAATCCCGCCGAAAGCTACAATCTCCGCAACTGCACTGGCCTGCATGTCTCGGTTCACATGATGAAATCAAATACCTATGATGGCTAATCCTTAGGCCTGCATGCCTATGCACAAGAACCGAATGCTGCTGCTGGCTAGGAGATTTTCGCCTGCACGGCTAGGATTCGCTGCTGTGCAGCAAAAATACTACTATCCAGTTCCTGCTCCATTGTACTTCCGTGGGACCCACTTGAGGAAAACAGGAGGAGAACACTGCGTGTGCCCGCTTCTTTCTTTGAAGAGTTCTGCCGTGGAAAGGCAAACCGTGCGGAAGAACCACTCGACGCCGGTGAGACAGTTTCAGAGGAAAACAAGATTTCTGTAGATTGAAAAACAATATCGTACGTGGACAGTATATTGTAGATTGATCTTGAAACTGAAGCATACATGTATCCCTAGGGGGATAGGGGCCTATTTATAGGCGACTCCTAGTACATAAAAAGACTAATTTACCCCTAGGGTAAATTAACACTGACTCTAAAATAAATTCTGAAAATTACTAAAATATTCTTAGAAAAGTCACTTGAGTCAAATAAAAATATTCTAAACTTAAAAACTAAATATTAATATCCTAAAAACAAAATAATCATAGGTTGTCAGTTTTGCGCTGAAACTGACAAAGCGTCCATCGTCTTCGCACCATGTACCCGGATTGGGCCAGCCCAACTCCGCGGCTCCTATGCTCGGCTGTCGCTCGCTGCCCATGTACCTGAGTCACATGCACCTCAGACTCGGCAGGTCTTTATTTATCTTCTTCTTTGACTTCCGTTGATAATCACTCATCACATCTGGAGTATCAAAACCATATTCTTCAACATAGGTTTCTCAACTACGGGGATCGCGAGGGTACCGTTGGCGGGACGAATGGTCATCAGAGCATGGCTGACGATGAGCGGGGGTGGCGAAGACATTCGGGTCCTCGTCGGCGATGGTGTTCTGGCGAGGTTCGGCGGCGATAGGGTGGTGGCCGAGGTCGGGGTGGTGCCGGCGGTCAAGGTGGTGCAGTCGTCGAGGACGGAAGGGGACTCCGGCAACGTCGAACGATGGCTGGAGCGAGGGCGGTGGTGAGGCATTAAAAGGAGTGTCTCGGGCATTTTGTTCATTCTCGCAACGAGTAAACATGAGGGTTGTGCGCAGAAGTGGTCGGGGGTTTAAATAGGGGTACCGGTGGGGGCAGAGGGGGCACAATTGGGGGAGGCCGAGAGTAAACGTGCTTCAACACCGGCGAGCCTCTTTCCATCCATGCGGACGACAGTTCTGGGGCGATGATGCGGTGGAGTAATTGTGGAAATGGTCGGCGGGGCGCGGGGAGTTCAATGCCGGCGACGGATTAAAGGAAGGGGGTTGGCGGGGGCGGATCCAAGGCGGGGTTAGGGCTTTGGCCGGCGAGGGGGGATTGGGGGGCAGATCTCATGGAGACAAAGAGTCTAACAAGTGGGGGCCACCAGTCAGCGTGTGCGGGGCGAGGGTGTGGCAGCAGACGGGTGGGCCGAAGCATGCGGGAGTGATGGTGCCGACAGGTGGGGCCGAGCTATCGGGTGCGTGTGGGTGGAGGGAGGAGATCGCTGATCCATGGGGCCCGGCTGTCAGTGTGGGGTGCGGGGAGGGAGTGGGCTGGGCCGGCTGGTGGAGGGAGAAGAGGGGGAGGGGGCCCAGTACTGTTTAAAATTCATTTCTGAATAAAAATAATTGTTGAAATTGGTTTAAAATGTTTGGGTTGCTTCCAAGGGTGGTAAAAATTCTCAAAAATATATCTCGGCCTTGGGATCATATACAAAATTTTCTAGCCTCTCGTTTGGATATTTCATCAAGGTTCTAGTTCATTTAAGCCTATAAGGGTATTAAAGGTATTTCAAGGTAAATCATTTCTAGAAAATATAATAAATGGTATTTTTATTTTCTCTGAAAATTTGGGGTGTTACAAACCTAACCCCCTTACAAAGAATCTCGTCCTCGAGATTGGAAAGTTACTCAAATAGCTCGGGGTATTGGACTTTCAACTCGTCTTCTTTTTCCCATGTGGCTTCTTCAACAGGGTGATTGTCCCACTGATCCTTGCAGAAGCGAACCACACGACTCCTGGTTACTCTCTCCTTTGTTTCGATAATCCGGACGGGTTTCTCAATGTAGGTCAAGTCTTCTTGGACATTTAGCTATTGGAGGTCGGCCTGCTCGGTGGGCACACGAAGACACTTCTTTAGCTGAGAGACGTGGAACACATCATGGACTCCTGCCAAGGATGGAGGTAGTTCTAGCCGATATGCCACTTCTCCTTGTCGTCAGAGGATCTGAAAGGGTCCGACATAGTGGGGTGCTAATTTTCCTCTCATGTTGAACCTTTGGGTGCCATGGAGGGGAGTGACTCGGAGATAGACATAGTCGCCCTCCTCAATGGTTAGGTCTCTCCGTCGGTTATCAGCATAGCTCTTTTGTCGGGACTGGGCTATCTTCAATCTGTCCCTGATGATCTTGACTTTCTCTTCGGCTTCTCGCAATATATATGTCCCGAATAGCTGCGACTCTCCGGTCTGATCCATGAGTAACGGCGTTCTGCACTTACGCCCATAAAGTGCTTCAAATGGGGACATCTGTAGGCTAACTTGGTAGCTGTTCTTGTAGGAGAATTCCGCATAAGGCAAGTTCTTATCCCACATTCCGCCAAAGTCTAGAGCGCAAGTGTTGGCGTAAAAGATTACGCTAACAGGTTTTCAGAAGTTAAAAACTAACAAATGATGTGTTTGTGAAATTAACTGTTTCAAGCCTCTGAATTGGATAATAGCTCAAAGCAGTTCGAAGATGTGTATTGAATAACTCAGTATTTGATGATCATTACAGGGTAAAATTGGGGGTATTTATAGGCCAAAATCTTAAGGAAAAGACCTTTTTACCCCTCTATTACAACCGACATAGTGGAAACTATTCGGTACCCTTAATAGGGCTAAAATGGTAAAAGACTAATCTAATGAGCAAGAAGATAAGTCTTCCATCTTAGCTGGCAGGGAGGTTCTCTAAAGAGTCTACATTCGAAGATATACTCCAAACAAGAGTCTGCTTTGATCCTTCGAACTTGACCCAGTACTAAACCGGAGTTAGATATTGGAGAACTTCAGTTTAATAGACTGCCTTCATATTGTTACTGTAGTGACCCCGAGGATGAAGTATTTTCCCCCAACAGCAAGCTCTATGCATATCCTCCAACACATGGTTGACCCTTTCGGTTTGACCATCGGTCTGTGGATGATAGGCGGTGCTGAAGTTCAGTCGAGTGTTAGATACGATCTTCTTTGGAACTCCGTGCAGGCACATGATCTGGGTCATGTACAACTCAGCCAACTTTGCGACGGTGTAAGTTGTCTTGACAGGAATGAAGTGAGCCACCTTGGTGAGTCGGTCGATGATCACCCAGATAGAATCATGACCGGCTTGGGTCCTGGGTAGTCTCGTGATGAAGTCCATTCCTATTTCTTCCCACTTCCATTCGGGGACCTTGAGGGGTTGTAACAATCCGGCAGGTCTCGGATGCTCTGCCTTGACTCGCCGGCATATGTCGCACTTGGCCACATACTCAGCTATTTCCCTCTTCATGCTGACCCACCAATATTTGTCTTTTAGGTCTTGGTACAGCTTTGTACTCCCAGGATGTATGGAGTATAGAGTTTCATGGGCCTCTTGAAGGATGAGGGCCTTCAACTCTGGCTTGTCGGGCACGCATACCCGGTTTCCGAACCAGATGGTACCGTTCTCGTCCTCGAGAATCCGGGGGCTTTACCTTTTCTCATGTTCTGCTGGATCTCTAAAATGTCTGGGTCTTCCTTCTGTGTCTCATGGATCTGATCCATTAAGACAGGTCTGGTTTCTAGGACAGCGAGATATGCTCTAGTGGTGATCCCTAGGTTTAACCTTTCCATCTCCTTATACAATAACGGGGCCTGGTCTCACTCCATGATGGCATTGCAGTACCCTTTTCGACTTAGGGCATTTGCCACCATGTTTGCCTTGCCTGGATGATAGTGGATTCCCAAGTCGTAATCCTTGATTAACTCCAACCACCTTCTATGTCTGAGGTTCAGGTCCGGTTGGGTGAATATGTACTTGAGGCTCTTATGATCGGTGAATACCTCGCACTGATTTCCCACAAGGTAATGTCTCCATATCTTCAAGGCATGAACCACACCTACCAATTCCAGGTCGGGTAATTTAGCTCATGTGGCCTCAACTGATGAGAGACGTAAGATATAACCTTCCCATCTTGCATCAAGACACACCCTAACCCTTGGCGAGAGGCATCGCAGTAGACGTGGAAGTCCTTCCGGATGTCTAGCAGGGTTAGAATTGGGGCAGACACGAGCTTTTTCTTAAGGGTTTGGAAGCATTCTTCACAATCTAGAGTCCATTCAAACCTTACTTCCTTCTTCAATAGCATGGTCATGGGTTTGGCTATCTTCGAGAAATTCTCGATGAATCGGCGGTAATACCCGGCCAATCCGAGAAAACTCCAGATCTCGGTCACGTTCAGTGGGTTGTAGCCAATTGGTCACTGCTTCCACGGTGGTTGGGTCCACTGCTATTCCTTCGGCAGATATGACATGACCGAGGAACTTCACCTCAGATGACCAAAACTCGCACTTGTTGTATTTGGCGTACAATTGTTGTTCCCTTAGCTTTTTGATGGTCGGTCGGAGGTGGGTCTCATGTTCTTCCTTGGTCTTGGAGTAGACGAGCATGTCGTCGATGAATACCACGATGAACTTATCCAAGAACTCCATGAATACATTGTTCATCATGTTCATGAAGAAGGCCAGGGCATTCGTGAGTCCGAACGACATCACAATATACTCGTAAAGTCCATAGCAGGAGGTGAAGGCAGTCTTGGGGATGTCTTCTTCTCTAATCCTCAATTGGTGATAACCTGACCTGAGGTCGATCTTGGAGAACACCGAGGATCCTTTCAGCTGATCGAACAGGTCATCGATTCGAGGTAGTGGGTACTTGTTCTTGATGGTCACGTCGTTCAGGGATCTATAGTCCACGCACATCCTTTTTATCTTGTCCTTCTTTAGGGCGAAGATAACCGGTGCACCCAGGGTGAGGTAATCGGTCGGAATTATCCTTTTTGTTCTAGGTCTTCAATATTCTCTTGACTTCGGCTAGTTCATTGGCGGCCATCCGGTATGGGCACTTGGAGATTGGGGTGGTCCCAGGGACAAGTTCGATTCTGAATTCAATGTCCCGCTTGGGAGGCATTCCTGGTAGGTCTTCCAGGAAGACGTCCATGTATTCCTTGACCACAGGGCACTTCCTCTAGGGCCAGCGAGTGAAGGGACACCTCGCGAGGTCCACGGTTGGTCATCTGAAAAGTGACGGCTTCGCCTTCGGGGTAGGTCACAGTGATAGACTTGCTGGCGCAGTCGATCACTCCCTTGTGCTTCATCAACCAATCCATCCCTAGGATGATGTCAAGTCCGGTGCACTCGATGAGAACTGGCTCGGCCCAGAATAATACTCCTTGGATTTCTATCCTTACCTTAGGGCTGAATAGGTTAGCTAAGGTTTTCTTTCCGGGGGTGGCAATCATCATGGGGGTGGGTAGAGGGAGTACTTCCAAGTCGTTTGTTTTCACAAAGTCCTCTGAGATGAAGGAATGTGTTGCTCCAGAGTCAAACAGTACTATAGCAGGTATGGAATTTGCGGTAAACATACCGAGTACGACTTTAGGAGCTTCTTGAGCTTCCTCCGCGCTGATGTGGTTGACGTGGGAATGAACTGCCTAGTTGGGTGCCGCGCCTTGGGGCTGCTTGGGGTGAGGACACTAGTGCAAGTAGTGCCCTTCCTTCCGGCAGTTGAAGCAGACAACCGGCTTTCCGTGGCGGTCCCACATGATCGGGGCCTTGGCGGCGGGCGTCGGCTAAGCGGCCGGAGCTGGTGGAGCGGGGTGGAGATGCCCAGTGTTGGATCCACTGGCGGCGTGAGGCGGCCTTTAGATGGGCCGAGGATGGTAGGCAGGCATCAGTGGCGGAGGGACGAAGCGGGGCCTCTGAGGGTTCGGCTGATGATGCTTGAACGCAATCATCTTCCTCTTCTTGAGGTCCAGCTTATTTTGCTCAGTCTCTTGGATGAGCGCTTTATTCACCAACCATTGAAAGTCGGCGTAGTCGGTGGTGACGAGCTGAATGGACAGCTCATCCTTAAGTCCCTGGAGAAACTTAGCCTGGCGGAGGGCATCAGTCGGCACCTCTTCCGGTGCATAACGGGGTAGACGGTTGAATTCATGGAGATACTCCATGACGGTCCGGCTTCCTTGCTGCAGGTCGCGGAACTCCTGTTGTTGACCGCGATGTCTCTGGCGGTGACGTGGGCGGCACGGAAGGCGATGGTGAACTCCGTCCAAGTCACCACGTGGTCCTCCGGCTAGGACTCTTGGTAATTTTCCCACCATTCTGCGGCGGGGCCCTGGAGTTGATGAGTGGCGAACGCCACTCTCTCCCGATCGGTGCAGGGGAGGAGATCCAACTTCTTCCCGATGGTCCGAAGCCAATCTCCGGCCTCCATGGGGTTTGTTGTGCTGGAGAGAATCGGGGGTCGTATGCGCAAGAACTCCGAGATTTGAGGCGTGGGTGCGGGGGCTGGTGCACGTGGGGCGGGCTCCACATTATGTTGTTGCAGCCGGTCCAACTATGCCTATTGGTGCTGCATTTGGGTGAGGAGGGTGGTAATCAGCTGGTTCTGATTAGCCATCATCTCCGCCAAGGTAGGATGGCTGGCGGATGGTGGCCTAGTCTGACGTTGGCCCGTTGCGCCCTAGTTGGGCACAACACTTCCGGGCAGACCGTTGCTTGCCCCTTCTCCATTGTTGGACCCGGTGTTCTGGTTGTCGGCCATCCTTCTGAGCACACACCATGTTTAGTCATAAGAGAAAAGCTTCAAAACAAATTTTAACCAAGAATAGCCCAGAGGAGTTCATTTATATATATATATATATAAGTGATAAAAAGTGTTCATTACATCAATGTTTTTATTTTAATCCACCCACAACACAAGGTGTTGCAGGTGGTACCACAATCACAAAATTATTTTAAGTAATCATTGAATACTATCGCCTACTTGCCATCTGGGGCGGTCTCCATGCTCTCAGAACCACGAGGGTCCTGAGGGACGGTGGGCTCGAGAAAATTCTCGATGATGGGGTCGGCGACGATGGCGGGGCGTGAGGCAGGAGCGCTGGAGCTGGATGGTCCGATGGCCCTGGGGTGTGGCGGGATCCTCTTGGGGCGAGGGGCGGGCTCGCGGATGGGCTTCTTCCTCCTCAGAACGAGGGGAACCATCTCCATTATGTCCTTCTGCAGCTGTATTATCTTACGCTGCAGCTCGCCATTTTGTTGGATCAAGCTCTTCATCTCCTGATGAAAGAACTTGACCGCCTCGTGGTGCTCTTCGGCGTCAAGCACGGCCTAGGTATGGAGATCGTCCATGGCCTGAAGAAGATGCGTCTGCCGGGCCATGACCAGATCGCGATCGTAGTGGACTCTGATGTAGATGCTGCGGTGGGCACCAGGAGTGCGCTTCAGCACAAGCCGGAAGGACGAGTTCTGAAGATGATCATCGTAGATCATCCTCAGCTCCATGAGGGCTTGGAGGGTGACGCGTTGGCATGCGACGTCGAAGGTTGGGCCCCCAAGCGCTACCATGAAGAACGGCAGGTGCTTGCCAGATCCATAGAAGGTAAGGGAGATGTCGCACGGTCCGACGAATTATTCCATGTAAACACCATGGAACTCGGGCTCGAAGAGGAACCCAAGGAAGGTGACCATCATTCAGAGCTCCCTGACGAAGCCCTCGAAGTGGCGGTAGAAGCTGTGGACTTGATAGACCGGCATCTACAAAAACAACAAGTTGAAGAAAAGTGAGGGAAGGAACAAAGTTATAAAGTAGGTTTTCGTGAAATAGGTTTTATCCGACTAAGCGTTTGGCTTCCTACAGTCAAGTCGGCTCTGATACCATCTTGTGATGCCCTGATTTAATAAATTAGAACATTATTGAATTTCCAACGAAAAACAATAATACAAGAGGTTCATCATGCGACAACGTACATGCGGAAATCATTCGTGGTACGCAGACCACATTATTACATAAGAGTAAAAATAAAATGATCAATAAAAAGCATGACGAACGCCATCTTCAGGATCTTCTTCTTGACTGGGTCGCCACTCTAGACCGTCCTCCTCATAGTATGCAGCCTCTGAAGTGTTTGTCCACGGGTATGAGTACAAAAGTACTCAACAAGCCACCGCAAATGCAATAGTAATGCAAGATAATAACAAAGGAAGGGTAATGGCTAAAAGTGCGAAAAAGTACATTTTTCAGTTATTGCATTTAGTGTAGTCAAATTTAATCATGCGGAATATTAAATATGAACATCATAATACCATCTAACTTGAGGAGTGTGTTTTCTCTCCTCGCACAACAGTCCTTACATGCCAAGTCACCATGCACATACATTAAGAGTAAACTAATTGTGGGATGTCACGCAACCCACCCTTGACCGTGGGCTCCGCTTTTTGAAAAGATTTAAGACTCTGATCAGAGATGTACCACTGTACCCACAAGGCACGCACTCATCCCATACACCAAAGTGTAACGAGATGACCCATACCATGGGAACTCGTGCCAAAACCTCAGCATGAAATGCTCCAAGCGATAATCACTCGCTCTAGGTTTTGCCGGTGCGCCAAGCCGCTTCCCGACTAACGTCGCACCCCCTTTTGCGCCACGTCGATACAAGCCACCCGCAGGTGCTTCTTGATCCATCTCCATCTGGTGCCTCGGATTGGAACACTCCATACCTTAGTTAGGACTTACCCACTAGACTTGTGGTAAGTACGAAAATGTATTGCAACGGATCCCGCAGACCGGTACTTATAGTGCCCCAGGTGCTACCGACCAATGCCCTA
This sequence comes from Zizania palustris, assembly GCA_019279435.1. Classification (NCBI taxonomy): domain Eukaryota; kingdom Viridiplantae; phylum Streptophyta; class Magnoliopsida; order Poales; family Poaceae; genus Zizania; species Zizania palustris. Next base: position 56,012,516 of record JAAALK010000285.1, on the reverse strand, counting down.
GCTTGCACCCAGAACCCACCATGCATACACTCATAACCATAACTCTATCACCAACATAATTCCAGAGATAAGAATAACGGGGATCATATAGTAGATTCCAATCGCTACGACTCATTTTTAATCCTATAGCAATCATGTAGATACAATGGACACTAGCTAATAGTACTAATAATATGGTGAGAAGGAGTTTAGGCTAGATAGCATGGGTTGGGTTGCACATCAAGGTCGGAGGATCTAAATAAATATATCGTAAGGCTTTCATTTGACTAATGCATGTATATCCTATGTGTTTTAGCGATAGTTTAATAAAACATAGGTTCAACATGCTCAAACGTTTAGTTTGGTGACTTGCCTTGTTCAGTGAAAGGCGACGGGGGAACCTCCGAGTAATATTCCAGCTCCTCGATGGCGTCGTAGTCTTCTCGATATAAATAAATTAAATGTAACATTCAATTAAACAATCCAAAAACCACACAACAGGTATATAAGTTTTGATTGGTTTGAACCAAGGAAAATAAAGTTGTTAAGTTTCTGAATTTTATTTTATGAATATTTAAATGATCTTTAATGGAATAATGGCCTTTCTAAAAATGAATAAAAATGTAAACTAATGTATTTTAAATTTCTAACTAATTTAATATAAGAAATTCAGTGTAAACCTAGTGGTTCTATTGCACTAATATGGAGAGAATAAAATATAAATTTTTCTGAAATGGAAATGAACAAATTTTGGGTTCATCCTAAAGTGCATTTGAATACTTTATTAAATAAACATAAAATACTCAAAATAAACCTACGGTTTATTTTGCATTAACGTGTAGAGAATAAAATTATAAATTTTCTAGAATTGAAATGGTAATTTTTGGAGTTAAAATGAGCAAGATATCAATTTTAGAAGTTTAAAACCATTTCTGGAATTTAAATTAAACCAAAAATAGGCGTCGGTCGTGAACCCGTGCACTGTGCGCGTGCGTCGGATCACGGATCGCCATTGGATCACGATCGGGCGGCCACGGGCGAGGCGGGGGTTTTAAATGAAAATGGACGCACGAGATTACACGATACCCCTTCGCAGTGATCCAACAGATCCGATTAAATCGGCCACGCGATACCACCTACACCGTCCGATCACAATCACACGGTAGTGATCGAATCCGACACGACACAGGTATTTTACCCGCGCCAGTAGTCTTCTCCGGCGACGGCGAGCTGGCCAGGGGCCACAACGAGCGACAGCGATGGATCCTAAGGGCTAAAACGGAAGGAAGGGACTATGGGGATCACGAGGGTACCGTTGGTGGGACGAATGGTCGTCGGAGTGTGGCCGGCGACGAGCGGGAGCGGCGAAGATGTTCGGGTCCTCGTCGGCGATGGTGTTCCGGCGGGGTTCGGCGGCGATGGGGTGGTGGCCGAGGTCAGGGTGGCGCCGGCGGTCATGGTGGTGCGGTCGTCGAGGACGGAGGGGGACTCCGGTGACGGCGAGCGACGGCTGGAGTGAGGGCGGCGGTGAGGCGTTAAAAGGAGTGTCTCGGTCGTTCTGTTCGTTCTCACAGCGAGTAAATGTGAGGGTTGTGCGTGGCGGTGGTTGGGGGTTTAAATAGGGGTACCGGCGGGGACGGAGGGGGCGCAATTTGGGGAGGCCAAGAGTAAACGTGCTTCAATGCTAGAGAGCCTCTTTCCATGCATGCGGACAACGGTTTCGGGGCAATGACGCGGTGGAGTAATGGGGGAAACGGTCGGCGGGGTGTGGGGAATTCAATGTCGGCGACGAATTAATGGAAGGGGGCCGGCGGGGGTGGATCCAAGGCGGGGTTAGTGCTTCGGTCGGCGAGGGGGGGATTTGGGGGCAGATCTTGTGGAGACGACGAGTCTGACGAGTGGGGGCCACCAGTCAGTGAGTGCGGGGCGAGGGTGTGGCGGCTGACGAGTGGGCCGAAGCATGCGGGAGTGATGGTGCCAACAGGTGGGGCCGAGCTGTCGGGTGCGCGCACACGGAGGGAGGGGATCGCTGACGCGTGGGGCCCGACTGTTAGTGTGGGGCAGCGAGGAGGGAGTGGGCTGGGCCGGCTGGTGAATTGAGAAGGGCAGAGGGGGCCCGATACTATTTAAAATTTATTTCTGAATAAAAACAATTGCTGAAATTGGTTTAAAATGTTTGGATTGCTTCCAAGGGTGGTAAAAATTTGTAAAAATTCTCAAAAATATATCTCATCCTTGGGATCATATACAAAATTTTCTAGCCTCTCGTTTGGATATTTCATCAAGGTTCTAGTTCATTTAAGCCTATAAGGGTATTAAAGGTATTTCAAGGTAAATCATTTCCAGAAAATATAATAAATGGTAGTTTTATTTTCTCTGAAAATTTGGGGTGTTACAGCTCGGCTTTTCGAAAAGATTTAAACTTCTGATCAGAGGTGTACCACTGTACCCACAAGGCACGCACTCATCCCAAACACCAAGCTGTAACGAGATGACCCATATCACAGGAACTCATGACAAAACCTCAGTATGAAATGCTCCAATCCGATAATCACCTGCTCTAGGTTTTGCCAGCGCACCCGGCCGCATCCGGGCTAACGTCGCACCCCCTTTTGCGCCACTGTCGGTACAAGCCACCTGCAAGGTGCTGCTTGACCCATCTCCAAGTGGTGCCTCTTGTTAGAACACTCCATACCTTGGTTAGGACTTACCCACTAGACTTGTGGTTAGTACGAAAATGTATTGCAACGGATCCCATAGACCGGTCCTTATAGTGCCCCGGGTGCTACCGACCAATGCCCTAGCTTGCACCCAGAACCCACCATGCATACACACTTAACCCAAAACTCTATCACCAACTGAATTCCAGAGATAAGATTAACGGGGATAATATAGTAGAATACAAATTGCTACAACTCATTTTTAACTTATAGCAATTGTATCAATACATTGGACACTATCTAATAGTACTAATAACATGGTGACAAGGAGTTTAGGCTAGATAGCATGGCTTGGGTTTGCACTTCAAGGTCGGGGATCTAAATAAATATAATGTAACGCTTTCATTTGACTAATGCATGTATAACCTATGTGTTTTAGTGATAGTTTAAGAAAACTAGGTTCAATATGCTCAAAAGATTGGTTTGGTGACTTGCCTTGTTCAGTGAAGGGTGAGGGAGGAACTTTCGGTTAGTATTCCGGCTCCTCGACGGTGTCGTAATCTTCTCATAGCATATAATAAACATTACATCAAATAAACATTCTAAAATCACATAACAACATGAAGGTTTTGATTGGGCTAAAATACATGAAGTGAAGTCATGAACTACTCTGAAATTATTATTTAAATTTTTAGGGAAATTTTATGGAGTTAGGGATTTTTCTGAAAGAATTAAGAATTTAGTCCTAAAGGGTCTCTAAATACTTTATTAAATAAAAATAAAATACTCAAAGTAAACCTACTGTTTTTATTGCATAAACATGTAGAGAATAAAATTATAAGTTTTCTAGAATTGAAAGGGTTAAATTTGGAGTTAAAATGAGCAAGATATGAATTTTAGAAGTTTAAAACCATTTCTTGAATTTAATTTAAATCAAAAATAGTCACTGGTCCATGGTGAACCGATTCCACCGTGAACCCGCGCACTGTGCGCGTGCGCCGGATCACAGATTGTCGTTGAATTGCGATCGGGCGGCCACGGGCGAGGCGGGGGTGTTAAGTGGACGCAGACAGCCACGATTAAAATGCCGAACCGGTACGCAATGGACGGTCTAGGTTAAACGCGGGTTTTAAATATTGATGAATGATCCAGATTAAAACATACCCCTTCGCTACGATCCGACGGGCCAAATTCAATATGAACTTTAAGTATTAACGGACACACATGATTAAGACATAACACTTCGCCGAGATCTGACGGATCTGATTAAACTGCTGCGAACGATATAATCTCCACCGTCGGATCCAGATCGCATGGTCGTGATTGAATTTGACATGGCACGGGTACTTTACCCATACCAATCGTCTTCTCCGGTGACGGCGAGCAGGCTAGCGGCCACGGCGAGCGATGGCGGTCCTATCCGAGCCTAGAAATGGAAAGGGGACAACGAGGGGAACAAGAAGGTACCGCTGCGGAGGTCTGAGGTCATCGGGTTGTGGCCGGCGATGAGCGGGGGAGGTGGAGGCATTTGGGTGCTCATCGGCGTCGGTGTTTCGGTGGGTCTCGTTGTCGATGGAGTGGTGGCCGAGGTCGGGGTGGTGTCTGCGGTCACAATGGTGTGGTTGCCGAGGATAGGGGAGGACTTCGGTGACGGCGAGCGACGGCTGGAGCGAGGGCGGCGGTGTGGTGTTAAGTGGAGTGTCGCGAGCGCTCTGTTTGGTCTAAGTGCAATTGGACGTGTGGGCTGGACGCGGTGGAGGCCGAGGGCTTAAATAGAAGTGCCGGTGGGGAATAATGGGCGACGAATACAAGGAAAGCTGAGTGGGCCTTCAATGGTGCTGGTGAGGTTCGGCCATGCACGTGCAGCGTGATCCTGGGGCGTAATCATGAGGTTTAACAAGGGGAAACAGCTAGCTGGCCTCGGGGGACATGTTAATGGCCCCAATTTAATGGGAGAGGGCTGGCGGGAGCGGATCCGAGGGGGGTTAGGGTTTCGGCTGGTGAGGGGGGATTTGTGGGCGGATCTCGTGGGGAAGACGGATCCGACAGGTGGGGGCCACTGGTCAGCGGGTGCGGGGATGTGGGCGTGGCAACGGGGCACGGCTGACAGGCAGGGCCAAGGCGTCGGTTGCGCGCGCGCAGAGGGAGGGGGTCGCTGACGGGCGGGACCCATCCATCGTGAGGGCGTGGGGAGAGAGTAGGCTAGGCTGGCTGGCTGAGGGGGAAGGAGGCCCGTTACTATTTAATTTCTTTTCCGAATAAATATAATTGGTGAAATTGGTTTAAATTATTTAGGTTGCTTCCATGGGTGATAAAAATTTGTAAAAATTCTGAAAAATATATCTTGGCCTTGGGATCATATACAAATTTTCTTAGCCTCTGGTTCGGACATCTCCTCTAGGTTTCAGTTTATTTGGGCATAAATAGCATTAAAGGAATTCCAAAATAATCTTTTCTAGAAAAATGTAATAAAAAGTTTTTTATTTCTCTGAAAATTTGGGGTGTTACAGAAGTCCTCAAACCCTGGGTAGCCATCTTAAACGTGACGGTGATTCCATCCTCACTGGTTACGGTGACGGACTTGCTAGCGTAGTCTATCATTCCCTTCTGCTTTATCAACCAGTCCATACCGACGGATGAGGTCTAGGCCCTTGCAATCTATAAGGATTGGATCGACCAAAAATAATACCCCTTGGATCTCTATCCTTGTCCTTGGGCTAAATAGGGTGGCTAGATTTTGGTTGTCAAGGGTGGCAATTACCAAGGGTTTGGGTAGTTGGAGTACTTCTAGTCCATTATTTATCACAATGTTTTTGGATATGAAAGAGTGGGTTGCTTCGGAGTCGAATAAGATTAATGCGGGTATAGATTTTGTAGTAAACATACCGAGGATGACCTCTGGAGCCTCCTAGGCTTCTTCTGTGGTAACGTGGTTGACGCAGGCATGGATCGCCGGGTTGGGAGCAGCTCCTTGGGGTTGCTTGGGGTAAGGACACTGATGGGAGTAGTGCCCTTCCTTACGGCAGTTGAAGCATACAACCGTCTTGCCGTGCCGGTCCCTCAGAGTGTTGGCCTTGGCAGCCAGTGCTAGTGGAGCTGATGGGGCTGGTGGAGCAGGTGCAGCTAGGCTGGGGTTTCCGGTTCTCGAACCGCTGGAGTTGTACTGTGGCCTGAAGGCGGGGCGAGGGTGATGGCTCGGCGCATGGATCGGAGGAGTGAAGTGGGGCCTCTGAAGGATCCCCTGGTTGTGTCTGAAGGCTATCATCTTCCTCTTCTTAAGGTCTAACTGGTTTTGCTCGGTTTCCTAGACGATGGCCTTGTTCACCAACTATTGAAAGTAGGCATAGTCCACTACGACAAGCTAGAAGGACAGTTTGTCCTTCAGTCCCCGGAGGAACTTATGCTGACGGTTGGCATCGGTGTGGACTTCTTCTAGCATATAGCAGGCCAAGCGGTTGAATTTGTGGAGATACTCCGTGACTGACTTACCTCCCTACTGCAAGTCATGGAATTCTTGTTGCTTCTTGGCCACGACTCCAGCAGGAATGTGGGCGGCTCAGAAGGAGGTGTAGAATTCTGCCCAAGTGACTACGTGACCCTCAGGCTAGGACTCACGGTAGTTGTCCCACCACTCGGCAGTTCGAACCCTAGAGTTGGTGGGCTACGTGAGCCACTCGCTCCATGTTAGAGCAAGGGAGGAGATCCAACTTCTTTCCCATGGTCCTCAACCAATCCCCTGCCTCAATCGGGTTGGTCGTACTTGAAAATGTGGGAGGTCTTACGCGTAGGAACTCTGAAAGTTGGGTTGTGGGGGCCGGTGCAGGGGCTTGAGGGTGTGGAGATAGCTCCAAGTGGTGCTGCTGCTGCAGACAATTTATCTAAGCCTGTTGTTCATGCATATGGGCCTGCTTCTGTTGCATCTGAGCCAACAGAGTGGTGATGAGTTGGTTCTGGTTGGCCATCATCTCGGCCAGTGTAGGGATGTTGGTGATGGGTGCCACGGTATGATGTTTCCCTAGAGCTTCTACGTTTGGTACTGCGTGGCTTGGCAGGTTGGAGGTGGCAGACGGGTTCTGGTTGTTAGCCATTCTAAGGGTGATAATACCTCGAAAACATAAGAAAGACTTTTAGAAAATTTTACTCAAAATGGTTCACAGATTATTTATTAAATGTGATACAAAATAGTTCGCTACAATTCAACTCTTATTTTATCTCACCCATAGCACAAGTCGTTGTGGATGGTCCACAAACAAGAAAAACAATCATCTAGAATCTAGCGTATAACACAACTACTCGCCATCAGAGATAGTCTCAGTAATCTCCGATCCATGAGTGTCTCGGGGAACACTAGGCTCGATGAAGTTCTCTATCATGGGGTCCGAAGTGATGACCGGTCCCAAAGCAGCTGCGCTGGATGAGGGAGGTCTGAAGGGTGTCGGAGGTGGGGTGATCCGCTTAGGCCAAGGTGCGTGCTTTCTAATAGCCTTCTTCCTATAATGAGGCAGTGGTGCCAATTCTTTGATGTCCTTCTTGAGCTCCTAGATCTAGCGCCGGAGCTTGATGTTCTCGGCGACACTCTGTTGTAGCTCAATGGCCTTATGCTGCAGTTCCCCATTCTCTCGAATAAGGCCATTTTTTGTGTGGCGATAGAAGTCAATAGTATCAGTGCTGATCATTGGCTTCAAGCATGGCCTCAGTGTGAAGATAATCCATGGCCTGAAGAAGACGAGTGCTCCTGGCTATGACGGTGTCACGGTCTAAAATAATACTGATGTAGATGCTGCGGTGGGCTCCCAGAGTATGCATCGGTATGAATCGGAAGGAGGTGTCTCGGAGCTAAACGTCGTACACACCACCTCGAAGTTCGGTCCTCCGACAGCTGATATGAAGAAGGGGGTGCTCTCCTGAGGAACGAATGGTGATGGTGACATCACAAGCGCCTGCGAACTCCTCCAGGTAGACTCCATGGAACTAGGGCTCATGGACAAATACGAGGAAGGTCACGAGCATCCGAAGCTTGCGGATGAATCCATCACGGTCCCGAAGGTATCCATCTACGTGGTGACCTGGCATCTACAAAGAAGACGGAGTTTAAAGATTAAGGGGGAGAAAAAATATGAGGTAGATTTTTACGAAATAGGTTTTTGCAAATCTAAGTATTGGGCGGGTTTGTTTGGCTTCCTACAGTCAAGTCGGCTCTGATACCATCTTGTAGCGCCCGGATTTAATAAAACCTAGACTTTATTGAAATTCTAGAGAAAATCAATAATCACAAGATGTTCATCACACGACAACGCATGTGCGACAATCATTCGTGGTTCGTAGACCACATTATTGCACAACTGTTAACATAAAAGAAACTAAGAAAATAATGATCTAGGTGAACATCTTCTCCAGGGTCACTTCCTTAACTAGGTCGCTACTCCAGACCATCATCGTCATAGTATGTCGTCTCTGAAGTGGGTTTTTCAACTGTTTTGAGTACAAAAGTACTCAACAAGCCACAAAGGAATACAATAATAATGCAAGGTAATAACAAGGGGACCTATTGGTTTAAAGTGCGGAAAAGAACATTTTTATTTTGCAGTCTTTAATGTGAGTCAAGTTTAGTCATATAGAATAATTAAATCATGGATGATGCAACATATTCTAACTCGAGGAGTACAGTCAACCCTCCTCACTCAACGGTCCTTACATGACCAATCAACATGCAACACTTCTCAAACATATACTAACTGTGGGATGTCACGCAACCCACCCTTAATCGTGGGCTCGACTTTTCGAAATGATTTAAACTCTAATCATAGGTGTACCACTGTACTCACAAGGCACTCATTCCTGCACATCGCAGTGTGTCCAAATGACCGAAGTCACAGGAATTCAAGCCAAAACCTTTAGCATGAGGCACTCCAACCCAATGACACACATTATAGGTTTCACCGGCGTGCCAGCGCACTAGACCAACATCGCGCCCCATTGTGTGCCACATGGTACAAGTCACTCGTAGGTGCTACTTGCCCCTCTCCACATAGTGTCTCGAGTTGGAACGTCTCATACCTCTAGTTAAGACTTACCCACTAGACTTGTGGTTGGTAAGAAAGTGTATTGCAACAGATCCCACAGACCGGTCCTTATAGTGCCCCGGGTGCGACTAACCAATGCCCTCCCTTGCACCCGGAACCCATCAGACTAACATACTTAGCCAATTCCAAGACCAACAGAATACCAGGGGTGAGAGAAATCCGGGAATCATATATCAGAATCCTAGTATCTACGACTCGTTTTTAATCCTATAGCAATTGTGTCGATACATTGGACACTTCTAATATTATTAAGTATACTAGTGACAAGGAAATTCAGGCTCGATAGCATGGCTTGGGTTTTCACATCAAGATCGGGATCTAATAAATATAATGTAAGGCTCTTTATTTGACTAATGCAAATATAACCTACGAGTTTAAAGATATTTAATTAAAAATGGGGTTGGTTACTTGCCTTGCTCTGCAAATGATGAAGGTGGAACCTCAGAAAAATACTCGGGCTCCTCGACGAGGTCGTATTCTTCTAGGTACGTAAAATTGGAAGAATAAACAATTAAAATCAATAGAACAAATAGTACAATCATACAAATTTATAGGAGTTGGACATGATGTGCCTGTGCTTAATCCCTACTATAATTTGATTTAGGTACGAGTCCAAGTCGTCAAGAATTATTAGGGATAAAATCTAATCGAAATCAGCAAATCTGAATCGAACTCATAGTGGGCGGGTCTACTGGACCCATATGGCTGGTCTGACCGGGCCTACATGGCTGGTTGAACCGGCCAGTGCCAGGTCTGGCATATTTTCATCCCAAATTTACCAAAATTGATATTTTGACAATTTCGACCATTAATGCTATTTTTTTCTATCAACACAGTAAATGAATTACTGTACCCATTATCAGTATTTCCCATAGTCACTATGTTGACATTCTTAGTCATTTTCCCTTTGTGGTCAACATGATCTAGAAAATCCTTGCAGAAATGTCCTAGTTCACCACAAGTGAAGCAATTCAACTTGATTACATTTTCTTCTTCTTAAACGTAGTAGTTTTCATAACCTTGTTAGGATTATATTTCCATTTGCTTTTGCTATGTGGGGATTCCTACACCAAGTTGGCGCTAGACTGACCCTCGCATCTTTCCTCAAAAGCATCCTTTGCCCGAGCTTTCTCTTCAACATCAAGAGACGCTATTAGGTTTTCAACTAATATCTCATGTCTTTGATGTTTTAGAGTAGTGGTGAAGTTCCTCCATGAAGAAGGCAATTTTGCAATTATGCATCCAGCCACAAACTTGTCGGGTAGAGGACACTTAACGAGGTCAAGTTCCTTTACAATGCACACAACCTCATTGATACAGGCAGCCTAGCATCAATAACATTTCCTTCCCCTAATGATCAAGATATTCCAAATCATTTTGAAGGAGTAATAACTCGCACTCGTGCAAAACAAATAAATCAACAGGTGAACTCGCTCCTAAATAAGAATAGCATTACACATGCAAATCAGTTGCTACCTAATGCCCATAATTTAATTGTTCTTAGGTATGACAATGTTGAAGAGTAGCCAAAGGAGCAGCACTTCATTAACAACCATCAATCAAGCAATGAATGTAATGAAGGTCATTTCGGATTCAAGTGACCAGCAGAGAATAAAATGATCATCGAAACTGCATCTTAAATCCAATAATTATGTTCGACCATAGCTTGGAAAGATTACCTCATAAGCTTTCCAACAGATTTAGCATCATCCAATAATTATACCAGAATAGAGAGATACTGCCAAATTAATGTGGAGACCAGAAACTATCAACCTTTTATTTGCTTTAATTAGGGTGCTACCCACCAATATTGGCTTAATGCCATGTAAAACATCCTGGACACCTCTCCATCTCCCTCTCAATCCCTTCTATATAATCGGATCTCTCTCAATGTGTTGGGGAAGAGAATTTTCAAAACAAAACAACTATGCTTTATGCATGTTCTTGAGTGTTCTAGCTACTAGTTGAATCATCTCTGAGAATTGTGCATTCCTTCCCGTTGTTCTTGCAAGCCCTTTGTGATTGCAACGAGGATTGTAATCCACTTGACTTGGTTGAGTGGACAACGTGAGGTTGGGTAAACTCTGTGCTGCAGGTTGTTGCACATGTAATGGTTGGCTGCATAAGACTCGTTAGGTTTCATGAGCTTGTTCCACCATAGAACAATTGTTCACCATCCTATAGTCATGAAAGCTCTCTATGAGGTGTAGTTCATTGCCTGCATCTGATGCATCATATTTTGTAGTCAAAACATCCTACAACTCTTTCGTGCCTATCACATTGATGTAAACATCACACACACGGTCAGAGAGCACGCCTAAAATGCATTCCACAAAGAGATTATTGGTCTCGACAAATTTCTTTTGCTCATCAGTAGAAATTTTGCCCTCAGGTTTGCCAAGTATCACTTCACATATATTTATAGCAATAAGCCAAGGACGGACATTTGCTTGTCATCTCTTAAAATGCACATTAGAAAAAAATTTGGTCTCAGTTCATCTGCAAAATCAGCCATAGAATAAATTGGAGATTGCCTAAAATAAGGTTTTTGGATTGTTGGAGAATTAGGAAATTTTAAGATTAATTTCTGAAATAGATAAATCATGGCATCCACAGAAACTAGCATTAACAGATCTATTATACTAGTAACTTGAACACAACAATCATGGTATCACAAAACATGATCAATAATCTTACATAAAAGTAACACATGCACTGTAAGGTAGCTGAAGACGTGTCCATGATTGGTGCAATATTTCTCATGTTGGTGTTAGATCGCAGTACCCGATGGCGACCGACGGTAGACGTAGACGGAAGACGCGTCGTGGTGATGAACTTGAGCAATCGCTTTACACGGAGCGTTTACCAAAAACCTTATTCGCTATCTCCCAGTGCAGGATCACAAGGATGAGAGGTTCTGGAGACATGCTCTCCCATTCACTAGTGCTCACCGTTGAACGGAATAGAGTAGACTACGGTGGTAGCACATCCAAGAGAAGACAACAAAAAACCTAGCACGGTTCTTGGTTTTGATCTATTGTATTGTCTCATTCTCAAATTGGCCAGATATACAGGTATTTATATGGGAGCAAGCAGATCTCGTGTCGCGATCACAATCTCAATCAAGTCAGTTTCTATATAACCATATTCTGTAAATTTTGCTAAGTTCTAAAAGAATCAGAACAATAAAAGGAAATATTGTATCCCTGTCAAACAAGGAGTCGGATTTGAAGAACATGTAGTTAGGCTCAGCAGGCCAACCCCTGAGTCCCAGTTGGGTCAGGCACTCAACGACATTAACCTTGACTTTAAGTTTTTGGTTTGGATCCGGCACTCGAGAGTGCCGACTTTCGAGTGCAACTTCCAACCACTCGGTATTTATTTTTATGACACAAGTCTTTAAAATTTATTTAGAAATTTATGAAATATTTATATGTATCTATCCAAAATTTCAACATTATTAGGTCTTCGCCGCATGGATTTCGTGGAGACCAAAACTCCTCACTCTCCCCATCTTACATGGAAAACATGCAACTTACGGTGATGAGTCAGATACGTTTCTTCATCCGTGCATGGCAACAGTTCTCTCTACTTTTAATTTGTCAACCTCGGTTTCTTGTCGGGGGAAAAAGAGAGTTTCGTGCGCCATTTTCCAATGGCCGGTGAATTTTTCAACATCTCTGTTTGATGATCTGATCACTTATTGTTCATTTGTTCATTGTCATTTTCTGATGGTTGGTGAACTTAATGGCAACGCAATGATAGCTGTGGGTGTCATGTCATGGCCATCAATTCCTAGTCCTTGATTAATGAGAAAAACGTCTGAAACACGTGTGACGATCTCTCCCCCTGCACCAACAAGTACGTACGGCCAGAGAAAAAAAAAACGCGTGCATGAATGGTTACGTACATTTGCTTCCTGTGCTTCCCTACTGACTTATTCGATGAATCCCCTTCAAGCACACAAGCGACTTCTAGAGCTACACGGAGAAAAACTCCTCATGCATTTCTGAATTCTGAAGTAGAACAGTCAAAACACCAAATGATGGACAATTAGAACTACTGTATTAATTTTTTAATTAAATACAAAAACCAGTATGTACATATCTAACATACTAGTAAATAGGAATATTATAATCATGATCTCGCTAAATATGAATAAAAGCAGTAAAAAAGCAACACACATACGGTATAGTAGAGGAGGAAGAAGTCATGGTCGGTGTAGAGCTGCTCCTGTTGGTATCAGATTGCAGCACCCGACGGCAACCGAAGGGCGATGTAGACAAAAGGCACGCTGTGATAACGGACATGAACGATCACATGGAGCGCTTTCCAAAAAACTTATTCACCCTCTCTTAGTGCAGTATCATAAGAACAAGAGATTCTAAAGACCTGCTCTCTCGTTCAACGGAGCACGATGGCAGATGGGATAGAGTAGGTTACGACGGCGGTGCAGCGGAGAGTATAGGAAAAATCCTAGGCGTGGTTTGATCCATGAAGTCTAATTTTTGGAAGCGGTAAGTCGGGTATTAATAGGAGAGCTCGCACGATCTTGTGCCACAATAGTGATCTCAACCGATTTAGTTTCCCAGAGCTTTTCTTCTCCTCACGATTCATGACACGCATAGGGTATAAATAGGATAGCCCACACAATCTCATGTCACGATCGTCATCTCAACCGATTCGGTTTCCATATCGTGCACTTGCCAAATTTCCAAAAATATGAATGAAAAAAGGTGGCCAAGGCAAGGAGTCAGGTTTCGACGGACCATTCACGCAGGTGTCACATGCCCGCGAAGCCCATTCCCTAGGCTAGCGCGCACATGTTGATCTCCTTTTCTCTTCCCTATATACATGGCCTAGTTGGATGGAGACAACCCCACTATATAAGTTGGTCATCCTTAACCTACACTAGCAATATGAGACTAAATATTTCCACCATCCCTTTGTATGGCATAGGCTTTTGAGATTTATTATGAATGTATGAAATATTGAAGTAGGCCTAGTCCAAAATTCCAACACTGTATTGACACAAGACAATGTGGTCGATCAAGTTACAAATTGTTGCTTCGAGAAGCAAATATAACGAGGAAAATTTCCCTAATGATTGTGTGTTGTTTCTGCTAATTTTTACCCATGTGTGCATGCATGCACGTTCAACTTGAGCAGTTTTACATCTCTAAGAAGGTATTGTACTATAAGTACCAAATTAAATCTAAATGTTGATTTGTCAAGATCATGATTGCGACAACGGGCTATAGATGAGCATGCCACCGACCACCGATGGAAAGCTCGCACCACCGCTGCCCTACCCCAGGTCACACTGTCGCCCAGGCTGCTCCGCCAGTCTGGGCCACCCCACCACCGTAAGTTGTGCTGCCGCACCATTGCCCCAAGCCACTCTACTACTCTAGGCCATACAGCCACATTGTTGTCTAGGCCAAGGCCGTGACACCACCCCTCCACCGCTCCGTAGCTCCCATCGGTCATGCTACCCCATGCTACACCGGTGTTGCCTCACTGCCCTAGGAAATCGATGTGCTTTGTTGATGCGAAAATATGAAAGTTCCCTTTCACCTTATAGCAGCAGTGAAGTTATCAGCATCTGCACATGCAGATACCAATAGGTACTACTATAATTTTAACTGTTATATGAGTGTGATCAATGATTCAGATTTATTATCTCTTCGTCCTCAATAGTAAAATTACACCCAACTTAATTGTCCTAGATGGATGGCTTCATTCTTAGATCACCTCTTTCGCATGTGCATACAGCGGCTAACAGAGGCTAGGGATGAAAACAGATCATATACGGATGGCTACCACTGATATCATATCCTTTTTCATATTTTTCGGATTCGGTTTCTGTTGGACCGGAAATGGCGACCAGAGGGGGTGAATGGGAGCTTTTAAAGTTTCAAACTAAAAATAGCCTTCTGTTTTAATTCTATCTTCTACGGAACAGGCTTCGAACACACCCTTTGAAGTTCTGGTTCGGAGGTATTTCACAGCTCCGAATACAGGCTTCGCAAGGAGCAAAAGTTCGAAGCCAAGAAGACTTCGCTCCACCCACAACCCCGAAAATTCAGCTTCTGCTAAGTCAGTGCAGCCTTCGCACACAGGGTGCCTTCGTGCGGGCTTCGCACTTCACCCTTCGCAAGAGCGGACTTCCCTCTGAGGACTTCGATCAGCTTTGCTAAGTCAGTGCAGGCTCCGCACACTGGGTGCCTTTGAGCAGGCTTCGCACTACAGACTTCGCAAGAGCAGACTTCCCTCTGAGGACTTCGATCAGCTTTGCTAAGTCAGTGCAGGCTCCGCACACTGGGTGCCTTCGAGCAGGCTTCGCACTACAGACTTCGCAAGAGCAGACTTCCCTCTCCAGACTTCGACCAAATACTTAGCGACAGCAACTGGTGCTGGGCTTCGTACTTTGAAGGTCTAAACGCACACTAAACAGACCGCCGAGGACTTCAACACGGGAAGAAAATGGGCTTTGATCTAAGCCAAGACCAGTGCTTCGCTTGTAATCAGAGAGGTCTAGCCTCTAGTTTACACAAAGCGAACAGACACTGAAAAACACACATTTCGCTCAAACACACTTCGCTCAAACAGGCTTCTCACACACTTCTCCAGGAAGGATTTGGTGCACAAACTCAACTCAAAAGAAGTGAGCCAAAAGAGATCGAAGCATGCAGAGAAGTACACATACAAGCTCAAGCAGTAAATGAACACATAATCAAAGCTTCGATGCTTGAACAGGTAACACAAAAATTGAACTCACAGGATGAATACAAGGTATGTGGCGGCTAGCACAGGAGCTCAAAAATGACTGCTCAAAGTGTTCATGTGCCCTAGCCAGCCTCCACTATTTATAGGCACTATTCAGCCCTATGAATAGACTACTTTACCCCTAGGGTTTACACCGATTTTGTCTCATCAGAACAGGGGGTACAACTGGTAGTCTACTTTATTTCGAGGCTTCTTTTGTCAGCTTCGCAGATGGGACAACACCAGCTTTTGCAGAGCAGACGCTGTCAGCCTTTGCAGTTTTGGGCCCTTCTAAAGCCCCCCTTCGCACGCGAGGGGTGCGGTAGCTTTGGTGAGAAGCCTTGAGCCTGACGGCCTTCGCTTCACCGAAGTCAGCCTTCGATACAGTGACGGTTTTGAGCTGAAGCCGTCAAAGCCCTTGGGCCTTCGCACCAACACCTTCGGAGTGAACCACCATGACTTCGCAGCTTTTCCCAGCTCGAACTCTGTCAGTCCGTGTACCGAAGCCATGCATATCTGAAGTACCTCAAGTCAACCTCACTCCGGAGCCAGCCTCGCTCCGGAGCCAGCCTCGCTCCGGAGCCTGCCTCGCTCCGAAGTCAGCCTTGCTCTAAAGCCAGCCTCACTCCGAATCCCCACCTTCAGAGTACCACCCT
Organism: Zizania palustris; assembly: GCA_019279435.1. Lineage (NCBI taxonomy): Eukaryota > Viridiplantae > Streptophyta > Magnoliopsida > Poales > Poaceae > Zizania > Zizania palustris. The sequence goes on along the minus strand of JAAALK010000285.1, from coordinate 55,996,370 downwards.
TCGAAGTCTCTCCTTCGTCCAAGGCCTCCGCATGAAGCATTCCATGAGCACTTCATCGCAGTGTCTCTCCCTGAGCACACTCCTCGACGATCCTCACTCGGACCATGCCTTCGATGCACCTCGACTTCTGAGACCTTCGTCGGGTATCCCTTCGAGTGTCTCTCTCCGGAGCACACTTCGAACGCCTTGCCTCATTGCTGAGGACTTAGTCCACCATACTCCGAAGTCACTCCATTCGGAGTACCCTTCGAAGTGCCTCGTCTCTGAGGACTTCGTCTCGGAGTACCTTCACCCGGAGCCACGCTCCGCACTTACTGTCTTCTCCTGGCGCACCTCGACCCAGGGTCCGACCTCGACCCCTTCGCAGCCTTCGTGATGGAGCCCCCTACTCCCCTGGCATCAAGCCTCCCGCTTGACCCAGATTCACTTGCTATGAACCGTCCGTCGCCTCCGATGTCACCTGTGCACCACAGACAAGCAGACAAGTGTATCCAGTACCCCGGAGACCTCTCCGGGTAACAACCTCCGATACACACTCTGGTGTACCGCCCAAAGTACCGAGCCCTTCGGTACAGCCAAGTCATTGTGTACTTTCGGACCCCTCCGACAAGCACACTCCGCTGCAACAGCTGCAGCCGACAGACCCACCGAACCCTTCGATGAACCAGCCTCCGAACCCCTTCGGAGGGACCCCTTCGAATCAGAGGGTAAAATCTGTCAATCACTCATCACAGACTCTGAAACCAACCCTTGGTTTCTCAATCTCCCCCTTATGAGTGCATTGACAACCAAATTCAAGTTCAAGAAAATTTGAAAATTTTCAGCACACAAGTGACCATAAAAACTCAGAAACGAGCCAAATTATGTCACTTGATAAAAGAATTTTCCTCCTCTTTTTTTCAACAGAGTAAAAGCCCCTTCGGCAAATCTTCCCTTTGCAAGATAAAACTCCCCCTAGGTTATTTTACCCCTTGCTACAGAGAACTCAAAAAATTTCTCCCCCTTTGGCAATGCAAGCATCAAGGAGCATGTAAAAGATGCATAGCTTCGAAATGGACAGAGTTGCAAAGACACATAAAGCAACAAATATACCAACATTTAATACCAATTATCATGTGCTCAGCTCAATTTAAAATTCTCTAGAAAACATGATGACAGTATGTGATTTGATCATGTTGAAATAAAAGCATCACCACTCAATCAAGGTAACTAGACAAGTAAAAGCTGGGACTGCGCAAAGCTAGTCAATTTCTACTCTAGACAGACAAGTCTAGTTCAAGTGGAGCATTGAAAGCAAACTTGATAAACAATGAATTTTTGTTGTTCTTTTCAGAATGCCAGGGGTTATTTGTTTGTCTACCTTATACTTTCCAATCAGGCCAAGCCTAGGCATGAAAGCCATCAAAAGCTTAAAGCATTGATTTTGGCATACACTACACTATCCTAGTTCAGACCAATGTGCAATGGTAAGTAGTCTAGAATAGAGTAGTGCGACAAACAAACCTACCTGAATCTTTTTCGCTTGTATCATGCAAATCATGGATTTTTAAATGTTTAATTAAGTGAACAAATTGGTTAGCACCTGATGATTATCCATGAATACCATTTTTCAAGTTGCATTGTTTAGTATCCAAAGAAAAGGTGTCTTGCTATCAAGCAGATAAAGATAGCTAAAGCAGTCCTGTCTAAACATGCTAGATTCAAGACTAAGCAGTGAGCATGATTTGATTTTGGAAAGAAAAATCATGCACAAAATGTTCCAGGCATATTAAATAGAGCTGAGTTGTCATGATTACATGAATTAAAATCAGGCATATAAGTGCAAGAGATGTAAATGTAATTTCACACACAATGAGCATATGCAAGACAATCAAAACGAGAAGCATCGATGGGTTTTGTGAAAATATCGGCTAGCTGGTGTTGGATATCAACATATTGAAGTTCAATATCACCCTTCTCATTATGATCTCTGAGAAAATGATATCGCACATCAATGTGTTTGGTTCTAGAATGCTGAACCGAGTTGTTTGCAATACAAATAGCACTAGTGTTATCACAGAAAAGTGGAACACTCTTATAATCTAACCCAAAATCCCGCAAAGTGGAAACCATCCACAAAATTTGAGAGCAACAGCTAGCTACAGCAACATATTCGGCCTCAGCCGTCGATTGTGCAACACTAGACTGTTTGCGGAAAGACCAGCAAACCAGAGAAGTACCCCAAAAATGACAAGTACCAGAGGTATTTTCCTATCAATCCTACACCCAGCAAAGTCTGCATCGGAATAAACTCGAAGACACAAAGAGGAAGACGCAGAATACCAAATGCCGAATTCTAAGGTATGTTTGAGATACCTGAGAATGCGCTTTATGGCTTGGCGGTGTGAAGCTCGTGGTGAAGCCTGAAAATGAGCGCACAGTCACACTGCGAAGTGTATGTCCGGCCTCGTAGCAGTGAAGTAGAGGAGGGAGCCGATCATGCTTCGGAACTCCTTCTGATCTACGACTTCTCCATCTTCGTCAGGATCCAATGCTACAGACGTAGCCATTGGAGTGGCAAGGGGCTTTGCATCAGCCATGTCGAACTTCTTGAGCAGGTCCTTAGTGTACTTCGTCTGGTGGACGAAGGTACCTTGTTTGCTTTGTTTGATTTGCAAACCAAGGAAAAAAGTGAGTTCGCCCATCATGGACATCTCGAACTCCCTGCTCATGGTATCTGCAAACTCGGCAACCAAAGCATGAGAAGAGCCACCAAAGATGATATCATCCACATAAATCTAGACTAGGAGGAAATCTTTGCCATGCTTGAGAGTAAACAGGGTTTTATCAATAGATCCCATCAAATATCCCCGCTCAAGCAGAAAAGAATTAAGTCTATCATACCAAGCCCGATGGGCCTGCTTGAGTCCATAAAGAGCCTTATGAAGTTTAAGGACTTTATGTGGGTATTTGAGGTTTTCAAAACTAGGGGTTGTTTTACATAAACATCGTCGCCTATGAAGCCATTAAGAAAAGCACTTTTGACCTCCATTTGATAGAGTTTGAAAACACGGGATGCCGCAAATGCAAGTAAAATCCTAATGGCCTCAAGACGAGCAACAGGTGCAAAAGTTTCAGTAAAATCAATCCCTTCTAATTGAGAATAACCCTGAGCTACAAGTCTAGCCTTGTTTCTAACTACAGTCCCATCCTCCCCTTGTTTGTTTTTGAAAATCCATTTTGTTCCAATGAAATTAACATTTGGTGGAGGATCAACTAAAGTCCAGACTTGGTTTCTCTCATAATTTTCAAGTTCTTCATGCATGACATTGATCCAACTAGAATCAAAAAGTGCATGAATGACATCTAAGGGCTCAAAAGAAGCAACAAAAGCGGAATCAATGAAATGAGCATAAGAACGTGTTACCCTTTGATCAAGCTCACCAATGATCTGCTCGGGAGGATGCATCCTTTGAACATGATGTCGAGCATCACGGCGGGATGCAGTCTCCCCCTCAACTTGTGCGTTCGAGTGATCCAAGATGACCGATGTCGAGGTAGTTGCTTCGGGACATTGTGCCGAAGTAGTCGAAGTGGGGTCGGCTTCGGGGGTTGATGTCGAGGGTAGTAGGGGTTCTTCCTCGAAATCTCCGGGATCTTCTTCTTCGAAGATGGTTTGTTCCATGTCGTGTTCATTTGCCTGTTCAAGAGCAGAACTAACAGAGGGGGTCGATTCATCAAAAGTCACATCACATGACTCGATGACAGTGTTAGTCTCCAAATTATAAACACGATAAGAATGACCATGTGTAGTGTAACCCAAAAAAATCCCGTCAGAAGAATGCGACTCAAATTTGTCCAAATTACCACGTTTTAGGATAAAGCAACGATAGCCAAAAACTCGAACATGAGTAACCTTGGACTGTCTCCCAAAACGTAGCTCATAAGATGTCAAGTTCAAAATTGAGCGCAAGAAGATTCGGTTTGAGATGTAACAAGCAGTGTTCATGGCTCAGCCCAGAATTTTCTAGGAGTCCTATGCTCATCGAGCATCGTCCTAGCCATCTCAACCAAAGTGCGGTTCTTTCTCTCAACAACATTGTTCTGTTGAGGAACCCGCGGAGCAGAGAATTGATGTTCTATGTCATGCTCCATGCAAAAGTCAACAAAGAGACTGTTCTTGAACTCAGTGCCATTATCACTTTGAATGAATTTCAATGCACTAGGGAGTTCAGTGAAAAGTATCAAAGCCAAGCTCCGAAAGTGTGAAAACACTTCATCCTTGCTGGCAAGAAAGAAGACTCAAGAGTAGCGAGAGAAATCGTCGACAATAACTAGCACATACCACTTGCCGCCTAAAGAACTAACCCGAGAAGGACCTACAGTGTCCATGTGGAGAAGTTCTCCGGGTTGTTCAGTCATTATTGTGGTGACTGATGAATGCGAAGCGGCAATCATTTTTCCATGTCGACAAGGAGCGCAAACTAAATTCTTCTCAAACTTGAGCTTGGGAAATCCTCGGATCAGACCTAGGGCACTCAAACGAGTGAGCAACTCAAAGCTCATATGCCCTAGTCTCGTATGCCACTTCCAAAGCTCAGAAGTCGAATGAGCAACAAGACAATGAGAAGAACCAGATGAATCAGAAAAATAAGCTCCAAAAACTCTCCCAACTCTAAATATCTTACACACCACAACGCCATCAGAATTGAGTACTTGCGAAGTATCGCGATGGAATCGCACTTCGAAGCCCTCATCAAGCAACTGAGATACAGAAAGCAAATTGTATCCCAAGTTTTCAACCAAAGCAACATCTTTGAGAGTGAAATTAGAGTTGATTCTTACCACACCTTTACCTTTCACTCTACTCCTTCGATTGTTGCCAAAGGTGATATATTCCCTTTGCTTGGTTGTGGTGAGGCTGGAGAACCATGCTGCATCTCCGGTCATGTGGCGTGAACAATCAGAGTCCATGATCCACGTGCCCTCCAAGCCTCGGTCTGGCGCTTACACATGATAAGAGAATCTCGACCGCTCAGTGCTGGGGTGAGTGAAAATATGACGAGGCATCCAGCACTGAGTGATACGAGTAGTAGGCATAGTAAAAGTAGACTGTCTACGCACAGGATAATCAGAATGATGCAAAGTGTGAGGTCTACCTACATGTTGAGATCTAAAAGCATGACGAGGTCTCCTACTCTGACGAGGTACAAAGCTACTCGCCCGGGGTCTACCACCTTATGGAACATGGTGAACACTTCGAGGAGCAAAACCTCTCCGAGAAACACGAGGAGCCTCGAAAACAGGACGAGAATAAAACTCAGACTCATGCATACCTCGAGATGGGTAATGCATGTCCTGGAAATTCATCGCCTGAGAGCGTCGCTCATCCTTGATGCGACAAAAATAGAACCCAACCAGATGACCCGCCCTCTGATAGTAGGAACAATGAAAAACTCTTCTAGGGGCACTCTCATGGGTCTTAGGAGCAATCCTCACAGGCTCCTTGGGCTTCTGCTGAGTGGTTTTCTTGGGAGGGATTTTCTTGGCAGGAGGAGTGGTTTTCTCTGGAGTTCGGGTAGGCTTTTTGACTGATGGAGTGTCTAACAGGGCTCTTTCTTTCTCATAGGTAGTGGGTGAGGTAAAAACAGTTTTGTTTTTACTGTTTGAGGGAGTCCTCTCAAAACCCAATCCTAGAGCTTACCCTGCCCTATCAGCACACAACTTGGTCTTGGCCAAGAGCAAATCCATCCTACCTTTTCCCTCAGTGCATTTGTTAACCATAGAAAGAAGGTATTCATTTTCAGTCATGAGGTTCTCAGCTCGCTCTCTAACAGTGCCTAGCTGGTCCTTAAGGGTTATGCAAGTGTCACACACAGGTTACACATCCTTAGAACTACCAGCCCTCTCCAATCTAGCCTCTAAGTCATGAACATGCTTATCACGTAAATCAATGCTCTCACGTAATAAAGAATAGTTCATGCATTCAATTATATCATGAGGACTAGAATCAACCATCAAAAGCTGCTTCTGTGCAGTCTCAAGCTCAGATAGAGTTTGAGCATGTACAGAACGCAACTGAGCAAGCTCACCCATGACAACAGTACAAGATTCATATTCAGCATCATTAACCCTAGACTTAAGCATGGCATAATCAATAGACAGATTCTAGCCTAAGTCTAAGGTCTTTTCTTTCTCTAGCGGCTTGCACAAGTAATCTATCCTGACCAAGAACTACTTCATTCAGCTCATCTAGTTTAATTGAAAGCTGGTCATAGGATAGTGGTACCTCAGATGAGTCAAGCTCATCATTGCTGTGATCGTTGTCGGCCATGAAGCAAAGGCCGGTGAAATCTTGTCCCTTCTTATCCTTCTTCTCCTCCTTCCTTGGAGACTCCTCCTCCTTAGAGCTCGACTCCTCAGTTGAGGAAGTGTCGATGTCGCTGAGAGCAGCAACAAATGCTCTGGAAGCGGCTTTGGCTACTCTCTTAGCCACCTTGCCGCGCTTGCCCTTCACAAAGGGTTTCCTCTCATTCTTGTGGTATTTGGGGCGCTCACTCTCATCTCTCTTCTTGAGTTTAGGACAATTGGCCTTGATGTGAGAAGTGTCGCCACACTCAAAACAACCACTGAAACCACTTCTCCTCTGATCCCGTCTCTCATGGTGAAAACGGGTGAACCTTCTAGCAATGAGAGCAAGCTCATCATCATCTAGAGTGTCCACCTGCTCCTTAGTGATGGAGACTAGGGAGGACAAAGCAAAACCATCTGCAAAAACACAAGTGCCTGATGTGCTTGGTTCTACAGTGGTGCCACGACTAGTGCTAGAAACCAATGCCAACGGCTGTGGCAAGGAGTTCCTATGCACTGCAAGAGATGCCTTGGCAATCTCTGTGGACTTCAGCTTGCTGAAGAGCTCATCACAGGTCAATGTGTCATAACCTGCGGACTCCTCAATGCTGGATATCTTCACTTCCCATATGCTACGATCAAGAGCATAGAGAAGCTTGATAGCCCTATCATGATCATTGTAAGCAAGCGTCCCGTTGGACCGCAAGTTACTCTCTATCGCATCAAAGCGAGAAAACATGGCATCTATAGATTCACTAGGTGCCTGCACAAATAGCTGATACTGTTGATTGTATGTGCTTTGGTGCCTGGCCTTAATCTGTGTAGATCCCTCATGAAAGATAGTGAGTGTAGTCCAAATTTCCCTAGCTGTCCTAAGGTGCTGCACCCTATCAAACTCACTCCGACTCAAACCAATGAACAGTATATTCCTAGCCTTGGAGTTGGCATTATATTGATCCTTCTCTGTTTGAGAGGTGCGAGTATCAGGGACGGAGTATTGTGAGTCCACAATGTCCCAAATTGCATTTCCTTGGCTTAGCAAGTAAGCCTCCATGCGCACCTTCCAGTATGCAAAATCTGTCCCATCGAACAGAGGTATTTTACAAACTCTGTCCATGTCGCCAAAAGATCACAAAACCGGTTAAGGTCAACTGGTGATCTTAACCCGCTCTGATACCAATTGTTGGACCAGAAACGGTGACCAGAGGGGGGTGAATGGGAGCTTTTAAAATTTCAGACTAAAAATAGCCTTCTGTTTTAATTCTGTCTTCTGTGGAATAGGCTTCGAACACACCCTTCAAAGTTCTGTTTCGGAGGTATTTCACAGCTTCGAATACAGGCTTCGCAAGGAGCAAAAGTTCGAAGCCAAGAAGACTTCGCTCCACCCACAACCCCAAAAATTCAGCTTCTGCTAAGTCAGTGCAGCCTTCGCACACAGGGTGCCTTTGTGTGGGCTTCACACTTCACCCTTCGCAAGAGCGGACTTCCCACTGAGGACTTCGATCAGCTTTGCTAAGTCAGTGCAGGCTCCGCACACTGGGTGCCTTCGAGCAGGCTTCGCACTACAGACTTTGCAAGAGCAGACTTCCCTCTGAGGACTTCGATCAGCTTTGCTAAGTCAATGCAGGCTCCGCACACTGGGTGCCTTTGAGCAGGCTTGGCACTACAAACTTTGCAAGAGCAGACTTCCCTCTGCAGACTTTGACCAAATACTTAGCGACAGCAACTGGTGCTGGGCTTCATACTTCGAAGGTCTAAACGCACACTAAACAGACTTCGCCGAGGACTTCAACACGGGAAGAAAACAGGCTTCGATCTAAGCCAAGACCAGTGCTTTGCTAGTAATCAGAGAGGTCTAGCCTCCAGTTAACACAGAGCGAACAGACACTGAAAAACACACACTTCGCTCAAATAGGCTTCTAACACACTTCTCTAGGAAGGATTCGGTGCACAAACTCAACTCAAAAGAAGTGAGACAAAAGAGATCGAAGCATGCAGAGAAGTACGCATACAAGCTCAAGCAGTAAATGAACACAGAATCAAAGCTTCGATGCTTGAACAGGGAACACAAAAATTGAACTCACAGGATGAATACCAGGTATGTGGCGGCTAGCACAGGAGCTCAAAATGACTGCTCAAAGTGTTCATGTGACCTAGCCAGCCTCCACTATTTATAGGCACTATTCAGCCCTGTGAATAGACTACTTTACCCCTAGGGTTTACACCGGTTTTGTCTCATCAGAACAGGGGGGTACAACTGGTAGTCTACTTTATTTGGAGGTTTCTTTTGTCAGCTTCGCAGAGGGGACAACATCAGCTTTTTAGAGCAGACGCTATCAGCCTTTGCAGTTTTGGACCCTTCTGAAGCCCCCCTTCGCACGCGCGGGGTGCGGTAGCTTCGGTGAGAAGCCTTGAGCCTGACGGCCTTTACTTCACCGAAGTCAGCCTTCGATACAGTGACGGTTTTGAGCTGAAGCCGTCAAAGCCCTTGGGCCTTCGCACCAACACCTTCGGAGTGGACCACCACGGCTTCGCAGCTTCTCCCAGCTCGAACTCCGTCTGTCCGTGTACCGAAGCCATGCATGTCCGAAGTACCTCAAGTCAACCTCGCTCCGGAGCCATCCTCGCTCTGGAGTCTGCCTTGCTCTGGAGTCATCCTTGCTCCGAAGACAGCTTCACTCTGAAGCCAGCCTCACTCCGAAGCCCCACATTCGGAGTACCACCCTTCGAAGTCCCTCCTTCGTCCAAGGCCTCCGCATGAAGCATTCCATGAGCACTTCATCGCAGTGTCTCTCCCTGAGCACACTCCTCGACGATCCTCACCTGGACCATGCCTTCGATGCACCTCGACTTCTGAGACCTTCGTCGGGTATCCCTTCGAGTGTCTCTCTCCGGAGCACACTTCGAACGCCTTGCCTCATTGCTGAGGACTTAGTCCACCACACTCCAAAGTCACTCCATTCGGAGTACCCTTCGAAGTTCCTCGCCTCTGAGGACTTCTTCTCGAAGTACCTTCACCCGGAGCCACGCTCCGCACTTACTGCCTTCTCCTGGCACACCTCGACCCGAGGTCCGACCTCGACCCCTTCGCAGCCTTCGTGACGGAGCCCCCTGCTCCCCTGGCATCAAGCCTCCCGCTTGACCTAGATTCACTTGCTACGAACCGTCTGTCGCCTCCGAAGTCATAAACAAATAAGGAACAGATATCATCATAAACAAATAAGGAACAGATACAAATACGGTTACAAATATTTACCAGATATCATCAATAATATAATTTTTTATTCATAGTCAGTAGTCACAACACACAAGTGACAAGTAATAGTTGACATCACATAAATCATAATGAATATAGAATTTCACATTACACACATCACTACAGATAGAGTTTACATAAAAGTGCAATAAATAATGAACCAAAATTTGTAGAAAAATTATATTCATAATTACGAATCTATTTTTAGTTCTTATTCACTAAAAGGAAAGAAATTTTGAAAAATCTAAGATTTAAAGAAAATCACATTCCATATTAAAAAAACCACTAATTATTCAAGAACGAACTAGGATTGAAAGAATGAATATATTGGTTTTAAAAACAAATCGACGGGTAAATTCTTTTTCAACTTGAAACTTTTTCTATGATCAAAATGCACCATAGCTTATCTCATGTAAAAATTTGGTATTTTCTGGACAAGTTAACTATTTTTAATTTATTAATTGTTTTTTCTAGGATTTAAATTGAAATATGTGAAATTTGAACTGCAGGTGCTTGAAATAATGAACAAAAATTTATAACAAAATCATATTCATGTTTTTTAGTCCATTTTTAGCTATTATTGACTAAATTTAAAATAATTATTTAAAAATAGGTTGCGACACTCGATGGGCAGCGTGGAGCAAATGGTTATTTAATTCTAAAAAATCATATAAAGTCTGAAAAATATGTGACTTATCATTTGTGTTGTGATATGATACATAGATACCGTAATAAAAATTAAAAATGTTTCGAAAAAGTTATCACATATGATGTTAAGAAAGTTGGAGATTTCACGAGAACAAGCTAGTTATAAATAAGGAATATGTTGGGTTTAAAAATGAATCAATAGTTACATTTTTGTTTCAACTTCAAACATTTTCTATGATCAAAATGCAACAAATATTATCTAGTGCAAAAATTCTGTATTTCTTGGATAAGTTAAGTATTTTTAATTCATAAAATGTGTTTCTAGGATTTAAATTGAAATGGGTGAAATTCAAATCACAACTGCTTGAAATAATGCACCAAAATTTATAGAAAAAGCATATTAATATTTTTTAGTCGATTTGTACTTCTTATCTACTAAATTGAAATGAGTTTTGAAAAAACTAGATTACGATACTCGATGGACAACGTGGAGCTTAATAATTTTTTAATTCTAAAAAATCAAACAAAGTCTGAAAATTTTGTTACTTGTCATGGTGTTGTGATATGATACATAGATAATATGATAAAATTTAAAAATATTTTAAGAATGTTATCATATACAACATTAATAAAGTTTGAGATTCTACGATGATGACTTGTGATATAAAGAAAAAATGTGTTAGGTTTATAAAAAATCAATAGTTAAATCTTCCTTTCAACTTAAAAAAATTTCTACGATCAAAAGACAACATATCTTATATCATGTAAAAATACAATATTTTTGTGTGTCAATTTACTATTTTTAATTCATTAAGTTATTTATATTGAAATATGTCAAATTTGAACTGCTTGTGCATGAAATAATGAACCAAAATTTGTTGAAAATCATATTCATAATGAAACAAAATTGGCTGAAAAAACCTAGGTTGCGGCACTAAATCAACAACAAAATATGACATGGTGCCATGATATGATACATATACAATGTGATACAAAATTAAAAATATTTTGAGAAATTTTATCACGTGCGATGTTAAAAAAGTCAAAGATTATTTAAGAATGAATTGTTGTTTAAAGAAGGAAGGGATTGGGTTTAGAAGCAAATCGATGGTTAAATTTTTGTTTGAACTTGAAATTTTGTCTACTATCAAAATATAATGTAGCTTATATCATATAAAAATATAGTATGTTTCTAGGATTATATTGAAATATGTCAAATTGGAACTGCATGTACATGAAATAATGAACTTCTGCAGAAAAATCATATTCATAATTATGAGTCCATTTTTAGTTCTATACACTAAATTGAAATAAATTTGAAAAATCTAGTTTATGACACTCGATTAGCAACAAATGTCTTAATGTTTTTTAATGTAAAAAATAAATGAAATTTTTTGAATTATAAAATCTTTCAAAATATCCTATAGAAAATACTTATATGTAATTTCAAAAATTAAGAAGTTTTTGCTATTCTAAAATATTTATATTCGATTGTTGGTGTGTTTTTTGGTCATACTTTGACACACACGTGGCCTGGGAGATCTGCTTAACTCCAGTGCAGGTCAAATGTTCTTAGAAAAAGCGTTTAAGAAGTGGCAATCAGTTTGATCCTACAACTGATAAGGAAACAAAAATACAATATCAATAGCATAGCCTATTCGTGGACTATTATGCCGATCAGCCATGGGGCCGATGACCATGGACGAAGCGGTCGGGCAAGCATGCCATCGGCCGATGAGATAGGCGGTTTGCATGTATGGGATGATGAGCACTTTCCAATAGCGAATAAGATATGGAATTTAATTGAAGATAACCTATGGTCTTGTACTCTGATAGAAATAAATAAAACACGCTAGATAACATATCTATATCATGAAAATCATCACAATAGCTAGATCGGACCTAACCAAGACAGCAGCTAATCACAATGATCTTAATAATATGTCAAAGTATTGGGCATGATTTATTTAGATGAACAATATACAACATGAAAAAGATATAATAGCAAGAGATATCGGACATAACCGATGAAGCCTCAAACTACCACACCTAGATCACATCAATCTAAGAGATCAATCTGATGCAGCCTTAGACCTAACCAATACACCGCGATAAACTGGTGATCGTACTATTTCAGCTAATGTCTTCAAGAGATCAAATTGATGTGGTTGTGAAAACACTAACCTAGTCAATACGATCGTCGTGGGTGGCGGAACTGACCTCTTCACCGGAGATCAAAACGATGTAGCCTAGCTCCGAGTACCGAATCCCACCGGGATTAATCTTGGGAATCCATATTTATAGTTGTTTGATAGAGATGTGTGTTTAACCTAACTAAGGAATACATATTTATAGTTTGGAGACTTGTCGTCCAAGTATCTTATCCTAACCGATTCTAGATAAAACTCCATCTTCTCATCATCGGCTCCTTCATTTCCAGCTATGTTGTAACAGATGGACTTCTTTGACCACCTTTGACCAGACCCTCCTTGACTTTCATTGACCATACGGCATCCTTGGTGGGCCCTGGGATTTACCAAATCTTGGCGTCAACACATGCCCCTAGTTTCGGAGCATTAAGTAGCTTTTTTTTTCTTAATTACCAACCATTATCACACCCTACCACCACGTCTTCTCAAATGTCTATCCGCATGATCCATTCTCTTTAATTGCCTGTTGGGACGATGGATCGAACCAGCAGGTTTTGGGAGTAATGGAATGCAGTGTGCTCTGTATTCTTGGATCGTGTGTCCATTACAACTATAGTCGGGGAGTATTTATAGGGTGACCCTCCCTGAGGGGCCAGGCACCTCTGAACCGCCAACCGCTAGTTGGCCCGACGCTGACCGGTAGTACAGACATGGCCTGTGTTGGACCGTAAACGGCGACTAGAGGGGGGGTGAATGGGAGCTTTTAAAAACTTGGGCTAAAAACAGCCTTCGGATTTAGATCTGTCTACTGCGGAACAGGCTTCGAACACCAACCTTCGAAGGTCTGGTTCGGAGGTACTTGACAGCTCCGAACACAGGCTTCGCAAGGAGTAAAAGTCTGAAGCCAAGCAGACTTCGCTCCACCCACGACCCCGAAAACAACTCTGCTAAGTCAGTGCAGGATCCGCACACAGGGTGCTTCGAGAAGGCTTTGCACTTCACCCTTCGCAAGAGTGAACTACCCTCTGAGGACTACGACCTAATACTTAGCGACAGCAACTGGTGCTGGGCTTCGTACTGCGAAGGTCTAATGCACACAAGTGGACTTCGCCAAGGGCCTCGACACGAGAAGCAAACGGGCTTCGAACAGGGCTTCGCTAGTAAGCAGCGAGGTCTAGCCTCCTGTTACACAGAGCGAACGCGCACTAAAAACCACACTTCGCACACAACACACTTCGTTAACACAGGCTTCGATGCACTGTCACAAGTCACTCAAGGTGACACACAAATGGACGAAGTATGCAGCGAGGTATGTAAAACAAGCTCAAGCAAAAAGCACACAGAAGCAGGGCTTCGCCGCTTGAACAAGGAACACTAAAAAGAACTCACTGGATGTATTCAAGGTGAGAGGAGGCTGGTACAGGAGCTCAACAGTAAATGCTCAAAGTGTTAAATGTTACCTACCGAGCCCCCATATTTATAGCCCACAGCTCACCCAAGTGAAATGATAATTTTACCCCTAGGGTTTACACCAGTTTTGTATCTACAGAACAGAGGGGTACACAAGGTAGTCTACTTTATTCTGGAGGCTTCTCTGTCAGCTTTGCAGAGGGGACAGCGTCAGCTTTTTGCAGAGCAGACAGTGTCAGCCTTTGCACTCTTTGACCTTCTGGAGCCTCCCTTCGCACGCGAGGGGTGCGGTAGCTTCGGTGAGAAGCCTTGAGCCTGATTGCCTTTGCTTCACCGAAGTCAGCCTCCGATACAGTGACGGTTTTGAGCCGAAGCTGTCAAAGCCCTTGGGCCTTCGCACCACCACCTCCGGAGTGGACCACCACGGCTTCGCAGCTACTCCCAGCTCGAACTCCGACAGTCCGTGTACCGAAGCCATGCATGGCCGAAGCACAACAAGTCAACCTCGCTCCGGAGCTACCCTCGCTCCGAAGCCTTCCTCACTCCGAAGCACCACCTTCGGAGTACCACCCTTCGAAGTCCCTCCTTCGTCCAAGGCCTCCGCATGAAGCATTCTATGAGCCCTTCGTCGCAGTGTCTCTCCCCGAGCACACTCCTCGACGAGCCTCACCCGGACCATGCCTTCGATGCGCCTCGACTTCTGAGACCTTCGTCGGGTACCTTCGAGTGTCTCCCTCCGGAGCACACTTCGAACGCCATGCCTCGGCAGAGGACTTGATCCACCAAACTCCGAAGTCAATCCATTCGGAGTACCTTCGAAGTGCCCCACCTCCGAGGACTTTGTCTCGGAGTACCTTCACCCGGAGCCATGCTCCGCACTTACTGCCTTCACCTGGTGCACCTCGACCCGAGGACCGACCCAGACCCCTTCGCAGCCACCGTGACAGAGCTCCCCGCTCCACTGGCATCAAGCCTCCCGCTTGAACCAGGTTCACCTGCCGCGAACCGTCCGTCGCCTCCGAAGTCCCCTGCGCACCACAGACAAACAGACAAGTGTATCCAGTACTCCGGAGACCTCTCTGGTTAGCAACCTTCGGCACACGCTCCGGTGTACCGCCCAAAGTACCGAGACCTTCGGTACAAACCTAGTCATTGTGTACTATCGGACCCCTCCGATAGGCACACTCCGCTGCAACAGCTGCAGCAACCAAACCACCGAACACCTTCGGAGGTCCAACCTCCGAACCCCCTTCAGAGGTACCCCTTCGAACCAGAGGGTAAAAGCCTGTCAATCACTCATCATAAACACTGAAACCAACCCTTGGTTTCTCAATCTCCCCCTTGATGAGTGCATTGACAACCAAGTTTAAGTTCAAGAAAATTAGAAAAAATTTCAGCACACAAGTGACCATAAAAACTCAGAAACGAGCCAAATCATGTCACTTGACAAAAAAATTTTCCTCCCCCTTTATCAGATAAAAACTCCCCCTGAGTTAATTTTCCCCCTTATTTACCCCCTTTGGCAACAAAGAACTCAACTTTCTCCCCCTTTATGGCAGAGAACGTAGCAATTTCTCCCCCTTTGGCAATGCAAGCATCAAGGAGCATATAACAGATGCATTGCTTGGAAATGAGCAGAATTGCAAAGACATATAAAGCAAAAATATGCCAGTACTTAATATCAAATATCATGTGCTCAGCTCAATTTAACATTCTCTAAAACCATGATGACAGCATGTGATTTTGTCATTTTGAAATAAAAGCATCACCACTCAATCAAGATAACTAGACGAGGGAAAGCAAGGACTGCGCAAAGCTAATCACTTTCTACTCTAGATAGACAAGTCCATTTCAAGTGGAGCATGTAAAAGCAAACTTGATGATCAGATGAATTGTGTTGTTCTGTTTATAATGCCAGGGGATATTTGTTTGTCCACCTTATACTTTCCAATCAGGCCAAGCCTAGGCATGAAAACCATAAGAAGCTTAAGGCAATGATTTGGCATACACTACACTATTCCAGTTCAGACCAATGTGCAATGGAAAGCAGTCTAGAATAGAGTAGTGCGACAAACAAACCCACCTGGATCTTTTAACTGTGAAGTATGCAAATCATGGAGTTTTTGATTTTAATGAAGTGAACCAATATGTTTAGCACTTGATGAGTATCCATGAAGATGTAGAACAATTTTTTTAAGTTGCAATGTTTAGCATCCAAAGAAAAGGTGTCTTGCTATCAAGCAGATAAAAGATAGCTAAAAGCAGTCTTGCCTACACAAGCTAGATCCAAGATTGAGTAGTGAGCATGATTTGAGTTTGGAAAGAAAACATCATGCACATTAATGTTTCAGATAAATTAAAAAGAGCTGAGCTGTCACGATTTCATGAATTAAAATCAGGCATATAAATGCAAAAGATGTAAATGCAATTCCACACATGACGAGCACATGCAAGACAATTAAAGCCTGCTCCCCCTCACAAAATGCCGTAAGGGTGACAAACGCCAAGTTCCCCACGCAAGTAGGCAAATCGAGAAGCATCGAGGGGTTATGTGAAAATATCGGCTAGCTGGTGTTGGGTATCAACATATTGAAGTTCAATATCACCCTTCTCATTGTGATCTCTGAGAAAATGATACCGCACATCAATGTGTTTGGTTCTGGAATGCTGAACCGGGTTGTTTGCAATACAAATAGCGCTAGTGTTATCACAGAAAAGTGGAACACTCTTATAATCTAACCCGAAATCCCGCAAAGTGGAAACCATCCACAAATCTGAGAGCAACAGCTAGCTGCAGCAACATATTCGGCCTCAGCCGTCGATTGTGCAACACTAGACTGTTTGCGGGAAGACCAGCAAACCAGAGAAGTACCCAGAAAATGACAAGTACCAGAGGTACTCTTCCTATCGATCCTACACCCAGCAAAATCCGCATCGGAATAACCTCGAAGACATAAAGATGAAGACGTTGAATACCATATGCCAAATTCAAGGGTATGTTTGAGATACCTTAGTATGCGCTTTACCGCTTGGCGGTGCGAAGCTCGTGGTGAAGCCTGAAAACGAGCGCACAGACACATTGCGAAGTGTATGTCCGGCCTCGTAGCAGTCAAGTAGAGGAGGGAGCCGATCATGCTTC
The DNA here is from genome assembly GCA_019279435.1 of Zizania palustris. Lineage (NCBI taxonomy): Eukaryota > Viridiplantae > Streptophyta > Magnoliopsida > Poales > Poaceae > Zizania > Zizania palustris. Next base: position 55,979,437 of record JAAALK010000285.1, on the reverse strand, counting down.
GGAACTCCTTCAGATCTACGGCTTCTCCATCTTCGTCAGGATCCAATGCTATAGATGTAGCCATTGGAGTGGCGAGGGGCTTTGCATCAGCCATGTCAAACTTCTTGAGCAGGTTCTTGGTGTACTTCGTCTGGTGGACGAAAGTACCTTATTTGCTTTGCTTGATTTGCAACCCAAGGAAAAAGGTGAGTTCACCCATCATAGACATTTCAAATTCCCTGCTCATGGTATCTGCAAACTCGGCAACCAAAGCATGAGAAGAGCCACCAAAGATGATATCGTCCACATAAATCTGAACTAGGAGGAAATCTTTGCCATGCTTGAGAGTAAACAGTGTTTTATCAACAGAGCCCATCAAATACCCCCGCTCAAGCAGAAAAGACTTAAGTCTATCATACCATGCCCGAGGGGCCTGCTTGAGTCCATAAAGAGCCTTATGAAGTTTAAGGACTTTATGTGGGTACTTGGGGTTTTCAAAACCAGGGGGTTGTTTTACATAAACATCTTCACCTATGAAGCCATTAAGAAAAGCACTTTTGACATCCATTTGATAGAGTTTGAATCCCCGGGATGTCGCAAAGGCAAGCAAAATCCTAATGGCCTCAAGGCGAGCAACAGGTGCAAAAGTTTCAGTAAAATCAATCCCTTCTAGTTGAGAATAATCCTGAGCTACAAGTCTAGCCTTGTTTCTAATTATAGTCCCATCCTCCCCTTGTTTGTTTTTGAAAATCCATTTTGTTCCAATGAAATGTACATTTGGTGGAGGCTCAACTAATGACCAGACTTGGTTTCTCTCAAAGTTTTCAAGTTCCTCATGCATGGCATTGATCCAACTAGAATCAGAATGTGCATGACTAACATCTAAGGGCTCGAAAGAAGCAACAAAAGCAGCATTAGTGAAATGGGCATGTGAACGAGTTACCCTTTGATCAAGCTCACCAATGATCTGCTCTGGAGGGTGCATCCTTTGAACATGATGTGGAGCCTCGTGGCGGGATGCAGTCTCCCCCTCAACTTGTGCGTTGGAGCGGTCCAAGATGACCGATGTCGAGGTAGTTGCTTCGGGACCTCGTGCCGAAGTGGTCGTAGCGGGGTCAGCTTCGGGGGTCGATGTCGAGGGTAGTAGGGGTTCATCCTCGAATTCTCCGGGATCTACTTCTTTGAATAAGGTATGTTCCATGTCGTGTTAATTTGCCTGCTCGAAAGCAGAACTAACAGAGGGGGTTGATTCATCAAAAGTCACGTCACATGACTCGATGACAGTGTTAGTTTCCAAATTATAAACACGATAAGAATGACCATGTGTAGTGTAACCCAAAAAAATCCCGTCAGAAGAACGCGACTCAAATTTATCCAAATTACCACGTTTTAGGATAAAGCAACGACAGCCAAAAACTCGAAGATGAGTAACCTTGGGTTGTCTCCCAAAACGCAGCTCATAAGATGTCAAATTCAAAATTGAGCGCAAGAAGATTCGGTTTGAGATGTAACATGCAGTGTTCATGGCCTCAGCCCAGAATTTTCTAGGAGTCCTATGCTCATCGAGCATCATCCTAGCCATCTCAACCAAAGTGCAGTTTTTTCCTCTCAACGACACCGTTCTGTTGAGGAACCCGCGGAGCAGAGAATTGATGTTCTATGCCATGCTCCATGCAAAAGTCAACAAAGAGACTGTTCTTGAACTTAGTGCCATTATCACTTCGAATGAATTTTAATGCACCAGGGAGTTTAGAGAAAAGTCTCAAAACCAAGCTCCGAAAGTGTGTAAACACTTCATCCTTGCTGGCAAGAAAGAAGACCCAAGAGTAGCGAGAGAAATCGTCGACAATAACTAATACATACCACTTGCCACCTAAAGAACTAACCCGAGAAGGACCTACATTGTCCATATGGAGAAGCTCTTCGGGTTGTTCAGTCATCACTGTGGTGACTGGCGAATGCGAAGCAGCAATCATTTTTCTATGTCAACACGGAGCGCAAACTAAATTCTTCTCAAACTTGAGCTTGGGCAATCCTCGGATCAGGCCTAGGGCACTCAGTCGAGCGAGCAACTCAAAGCTCATATGCCCTAGTCTCCTATGCCACTTCCAAAGCTCAGACGTAGAATGTGCAACAAGACAATGAGAAGAACCAGATGACTCTGAAAAGTCAGCTCCAAAAACTCTCCCAACTCTAAAGATCTTACACACCACGACGCCATCAGAATTGAGCACTTGCGAAGTATCGCGATGAAATCGCACTTCGAAGCCCTCATCAAGCAACTGAGATACAGACAGCAAATTGTATCCCAGGTTTTCAACCAAAGCAACATCTTTGAGAGTGAAATTCGCATTAATTCTTACCACACCTTTACCTTTCACTCTACTCCTTCGATTGTTTCCGAAGGTGATATGTTCCCTTTGCTTGGTTGTGGTGAGGCTGGAGAACCATGCTGCATCTCCGGTCATGTGGCGCGAACAACCGGAGTCCATGATCCACGTGCCCTCCAAGCCTCGATCTGTCGCCTACACATGATAAGAATATCTCGATCGCTCAGTGCTGGGGTGAGTGAAATAATGACGAGGCATCCAGCACTGAGTGACACGAGTAGTAGGCACAGTAAAAGTAGACGGTCTACGCACAATATAATCAGAATGATGCAAAGTGCGAGGTCTACCAACATGCTGTGATCGGACAACATGTCGAGGTCTCCTACTCTGACAAGGTACAAAGCTACTCCCCCGGGGTCTACCACCATATGGAACATGGTGAACACCTCGAGGAGTTAAACCTCTCCGAGAACCATGAGGAGCCTCAAAAGCAGGACGATAGTAAAACTCAGACTCATGCATACCTAAAGATGGGTAATGCATGTCCTGGTAACTCATCGCCTGAGAGCGTCGCTCATCCTTAATGCGACGAAAACAGAACCCAACCAAATGACCCGCCCGCTGACAATAGGAACAATGAAACACTCTCCTCGGGCACTCTCATGGGTCACAGGAGCAACTCTCACAGGCTCCTTGGGCTTCTTCTGAGTGGTTTTCTTGGGAGGATTTTTCTTGGCAGGAGGAGTGGTTTTCTTTTGAGCTCGGGTAGGTTTCTTGACTGGTGGAGTGTCTAACAGAGCTCTCTCTTTCTCTAAGGTAGTGGGTGAGGTGAAAACAGTTTTGTTCTTACTGTCTGAAGAAATCCTCTCAAAACCCAAACCTAGAGCTACCCCTGCTCTGTCAGCACACATCTTGGTTTTAGCCAAGAGCAAATTCATCCTACCCTTTCTCTCAGTGCATTTGTTAACCACGGAAAGAAGGTATTCATTTTCAGACATGAGGTTTTCAGCTCGCTCTCTAACAGTGCCTAGCTGGTCCTTAAGGGTAATGCATGTGTCACAAACAGGCTGCACATCCTTAGAACTATCGGCCCTCTCCAATCTAGCTTCTAAATCATGAACATGTTTATCACGTAAATTAATGCTCTCGCGCAATAAAGAACAATTCATGCATTCAACATTATCATGAGGTCTAGAATCCACCACCACTAGCTGCTTCTGTGCAGTCTCAAGCTCAGAAAGAGTTTGAGCATGTACAGAGCGCAACTGAGCAAGCTCACTCATGACTACAGTACAAGATTCACATTCAGCATCATTAACTTTAGACTTAAGCATGGCATATTTAGTAGAAATAGATTCTAGCCTAAGTCTAAGGTCTTTTCTTTCTCTAGCGGCTTGCACAAGTAATCTATCCTGACCAAGAACTACTTCATTCAGCTCATCTAATTTAATTAATAGCTGGTCAGATGATAGAGGTACCTCAGATGAGTCAAGCTCATCGCCGCTGTGATCGCTGTCGGCCATGAAGCAAAGGCCAGTGAAGTCTCGTCCCTTCTTGTCTTTCTTGTCCTCCTTCCTTGGGGACTCCTCCTCCTCAGAGCTTGACTCCTCAGTTGAGGAAGTGTCGATGTCGCTGAGAGCAGCAACAAATGCTCTGGAACCGGCTTTGGCTACTTTCTTAGCCATCTTGTCGCGCTTGCCCTTCACAAAGGGTTTCCTCTCCTTCTTGTGGTATTTGGGGCGCTCACTCTCATCTCTCTTTTTGAGCTTGGGGCAATTTGCCTTGATATGAGAAGTGTCGCCACATTCAAGCAACCACTAAAACCACTTCTCCTCTGATCCCATCTTTCATGATGAAAACGGGTGAACCTTCTGGCAATGAGAGCAAGCTCGTCATCATCCAGAGTGTCCACCTGCTCCTTTGTGACGGAGACCAGGGAGGACAAAGCAAAACCATCTGCAAGAACACAAGTGCCAGATGTGCTTGGTTCTGCAGTGGTGCCACGGCTAGTGCTAGAAACCAATGTCAATGGCTGTGGCAAAGAGCTTCTGTGAACTGCAAGAGATGCCTTGGCTATCTCTGTGGACTTTAGCTTGCTAAAGAGCTCATCACAGGTCAATCTGTCATAACCTGTGGACTCCTCAATGCTGGATATCTTTACTTCCCATATGCTATGGTCAAGAGCATAGAGAAGCTTGATAGCCCTATCGTGATCATTGTAAGCAAGCATCCTGTTGGATCGCAAGTTACTCACTATCGCATCAAAGCGCGAAAACATGGCATCTATAGATTCACCAGGTGCCTGCACAAACAGCTGATACTGTTGATTGTATGTGCTTTGGCGCCTAACCTTAATCTGAGTAGAGCCCTCATGAAAGACAGTGAGTGTTGTCCAAATCTCCCTAGCAGTCCTAAGGTGCTGCACCCTGTCAAACTCACTCCGGCTCAAACCAATGAACAGTATATTCCTAGCCTTGGAGTTGGCATTATACTGATCTTTTTCTGTTTGAGTAGTGCGAGTATCAGGGATGGAGTATTGTGAGTCCACAATCTCCCAAATTGTATTTCCTTGGCTTAACAAGTAAGCCTCCATGCGCACCTTCCAGTATGCAAAATCAGTCCCATCGAATAGAGGAATTTTACTAGCTCTGTCCATGTCGCCAACAGATCACAAAACCGGTTAAGGTCAACTGGTGATCTTAACCTGCTCTGATGCCAATTGTTGGACCGTAAACGGCAACCAGAGGGGGGTGAATGGGAGCTTTTCAAAACTTGGGCTAAAAACAGCCTTCGGATTTAGATCTGTCTACTGTGGAATAGGCTTCGAACACCAACCTTCGAAGGTCTGGTTCGGAGGTACTTGACAGCTCCGAACACAGGCTTCGCAAGGAGTAAAAGTCCGAAGCCAAGCAGACTTCGCTCCACCCACGACCCCGAAAACAACTCTGCTAAGTCAGTGCAGGCTCCGCACACAGGGTGCTTCGAGCAGGCTTCGCACTTCACCCTTCGCAAGAGTGAACTACCCTCTGAGGACTACGACCTAATACTTAGCGACAGCAACTGGTGTTGGGCTTCGTACTGCGAAGGTCTAAATTCACACAAGTGGACTTCGCCAAGGGCCTCGACACGAGAAGAAAAACGGGCTTTGAACAGGGCTTCGCTAGTAAGTAGCGAGGTCTAGCCTCCTGTTACACAGAGCGAACGCGCACTAAAAAACCACACTTCGCACACAACACACTTCGTTAACACAGGCTTCGATGCACTGTCACAAGTCACTCAAGGTGACACACAAATGGACGAAGTATGCAGCGAGGTATGTAAAACAAGCTCAAGCAAAAAGCACACAGAAGCAGGGCTTCGCCGCTTGAACAAGGAACACTAAAAAGAACGCACTGGATGTATTCAAGGTGAGAGGAGGTTGGTACAGGAGCTCAACAGTAAATGCTCAAAGTGTTAAATGTTACCTACTGAGCCCCCATATTTATAGCCCACACCTCACCCAAGTGAAATGACAATTTTACCCCTAGGGTTTACACCAGTTTGTCTCTACAGAACAGAGGGGTACAAAAGGTAGTCTACTTTATTCTGGAGGCTTCTCTGTCAGCTTTGCAGAGGGGACAGCGTCAGCTTTTTGCAAAGCAGACAGTGTCAGCCTTTGCAGTCTTTGACCTTCTGGAGCCTCCCTTCGCACGCGAGGGGTGCGGTAGCTTCGGTGAGAAGCCTTGAGCCTGATTGCCTTTGCTTCACCGAAGTCAGCCTCCGATACAGTGACGGTTTGAGCCGAAGCCGTCAAAGCCCTTGGGCCTTCGCACCACCACCTCCGGAGTGGACCACCACGGCTTCGCAGCTACTCCCAGCTCGAACTCCGACAGTCCGTGTACCGAAGCCATGCATGGCCGAAGCACAACAAGTCAACCTCGCTCCGGCGCTAACCTCGCTCCGAAGCCTTCCTCACTCCGAAGCCCCACCTTCGGAGTAGCACCCTTCGAAGTCCCTCCTTCGTCCAAGGCCTCCGCATGAAGCATTCTATGAGCCCTTCGTCGTAGTGTCTCTCCCCGAGCACACTCCTCGACGAGCCTCAACCGGACCATGCCTTCGATGCGCCTCGACTTCTGAGACCTTCGTCGGGTACCTTCGAGTGTCTCCCTCCGGAGCACACTTCGAACGCCATGCCTCCGCAGAGGACTTGATCCACCAAACTCTGAAGTCACTCCATTCGGAGTACCTTCGAAGTGCCCCACCTCCGAGGACTTTGTCTCGGAGTACCTTCACCCGGAGCCATGCTCCGCACTTACTGCCTTCACCTGGTGCACCTCGACCCGAGGACCGACCTAGACCCCTTCGCAGCCACCGTGATGGAGCTCCCCGCTCCACTAGCATCAAGCCTCCCGCTTGACCCAGGTTCACCTGCCGCGAACCGTCTGTCGCCTCCGAAGTCCCCTGCGCACCACAGACAAACAGACAAGTGTATCCAGTACTCCGGAGACCTCTCCGGGTTAGCAACCTTCGGCACACGCTCCGGTGTACCGCCCAAAGTACCGAGACCTTCGGTACAAACCCAGTCATTATGTACTGTCGGACCCCTCCGACAGGCACACTCCGCTGCAACAGCTGCAGCAACCAAACCACCGAACCCTTCGGTGAAAACAGCCTCCGAACACCTTTGGAGGTCCAACCTCCGAACCCCCTTCGGAGGTACCCCTTCGAACCAGAGGGTAAAAGCCTGTCAATCACTCATCATAAACACTGAAACCAACCCTTGGTTTCTCAGCCTGACACTGGCCGGTAGTACAGACAAAATGGACTCCGCGTAGTACAAACATGAAGATTCGATCTTGACAGCATATCGGCCGTGTCGGGCGCTGCAAAGGCCGCTCGACACGGCGCAGACGATCACGATCTTGTCCCCGTGCGGCCTTGACTGGGTCCTTCCCACGTATGGCTCCCCCCCAGAGCCTCTGGTCTGCCCGAAGGTTGGCCTCCTACGTCTGTCCGGTAGCTCCCTCCGAAGACCCCTCCGGCGCACCTTGGAACCTTTGGAAGCCTTCGGCTCCCTTGCTCGAAGGTCCAGGCACCTCCGACCTAGGGCTTCGGGTCCTCTAGTGATGATCTTCCTTCGGAGCCGTACGGACCTCCTCGTTCCTCTGCTCTCATCAGGATTATCTCCCCCAACAGTAGCCCCTCGCTTCTTTCCTCTTCGAGAGCCCTGCGTAAGAGAGGGTGGAAGCGCACATGATAATCTCGATAACCTTCATAAGGGAACAACTTACATATAGACGCTGAATTCCGCTGTGGGGCGGCCCTGCCCGATCATTTCGGGGATGCTTCGGAATCAGCGGGGCATCCAGGAACCCGAAGACTAGGAGCTAATCCAGAAACACCTTCGGCGAGTTAATCGCTTCTCCCCCCCTTCGAAGAAAGAAGTTTGACCGGTAGTGCGGGCGCCCACACGCTTCTGACCGCCAGGTTCGGGCGCCCGACGAGGTGAGCCAGAGCGTTACTCGGCGCAGTTAATGCGGCGCGCATGCAGGCGACATCGAGGAGGTGGACCATCATGGACTAGCGCACCCGAGGCGCCGGTTGAGTCTTAAATGCCACGCGACCGTTACGCGCATGCGCCGAGCGGTCGAAAGGTGGACCGGTGGCGACTTCCGTGCTTAAATAGCCCCTGCTGCGTCGGTTGGCCCCCTTCCTGCCCACTTGTCCAGCTTCCTCGCTTTATTTTCGACCGCATGCACCTATTCTTTGAGCTCTCGCTTCCTCCCTCTTTCCTCTCGCCATGGTGGAGAAGAGAGCTCCCGTCGCGGTGGTAGATCCCCATTTCTTGCAACGCCAGATGGCAGCGGTGGCAACTGCCTCTGGTCCGGCTGAAGAACGTGACCTGCGAGAGCTCCGTCCCGTATCGTAGCGGTTTTGGGAGCAAACCCTAGAACTTGGGCCGTCGGCGTGCACCGACGCGTCCATCGAGCAAATGACTAGGGGCCGCCTTGGCCCCGAGTCGCTGGCGAGGAAGCCGGGGCGGGAATCGGTCCCACTGCCACGAGAGGGGAGGTCGTCATCTTCGAGGCCTTCTTCGATGCGGGGCTGGGGTTCCCCGCTTCGGAGCTCCTTGCCGGAGTGTTTGACGCCTTCCACTTGGAGCTCCCGCAGCTGTCCCCGAACGTCGTGGCCCGCCTTGCCATCTTCGAATGGGCCATGCGCACCGAAGGCTACGAAGGGAGAGCGGAGGTCTTTGCGCAAATGCACGAAGCCCTTTGCCAACCGAAGAAGAAAGGGGGGCCAGATACTGGCCTTCGGGAGCATCAACTTTCAGCTCGGGAGGAAGTATGCGGACTCCTTCCCGGCGAAGGCCATCAACGAGAGGTGGTACTCCAAGTGGGTGAACCGCTGGTTCTACGTCCATGTGGGGCTCAACTCTGGGCTCGCTGGGCCTCCGCTCCATATCTGGTTCCGGAGGGAGGCGCGTGTCGAGGCCAGCGCTGGCTCAGTTTCCGCGAGGACCTGACGGAGGAGTTCGTGGCCCTCGAAATCCCGCCGCTGAAGGAGGAGTGGCCGGCGTGACTTCGGAGCAGCCAAGACGAGTCGACCTCGACGGAGCTCCCGTCAGCTTGGTAAGCATCCGTACTCTTTGGCTTCGCTTCCTTCTGCTGCGCTCGAAGGGTGCCCGCCCCTGACCTTCGAATGCAGGGTCGCTCGTCGCCAGGACGCCCGAGGAGGTGGCCCGCCTGGCGGAGAGGATCCTCGGGGCCCCCCACTCCGGCCGAATACACTCGGTGGCTGGAGCTGGTGGGGTCTTGGGAGCGATCCAACCGGGTATGGGACGTACTCGAGCTCTCACCCCCACCTCTTCCGGAGGGGGAGGTCCTCCGAGCCATTTCGAAGAGGAAAGTGGCCGACCCCGACAGCGGGCTCTCCCCTCGGCGCCCCTCAAAGAAGAAGAAGGTGGTGAAAGGCCCGAGGAGGCTTTCTCCGACTCACTCCTCCACCTCCCACTCCGAATGGGGGTGTTCCAGTGAAGGGGCCGGGTCGGAGCCAGAAGACCCTCCGACGATTCTGGGCCCGAACCAGCTGGAACAGCCGGGCACTGAAAGAACCGGAGACACTCTTGCTCCCCGGACCCTTCGACGCCTGTCCCGGGGACTGGGCAGGAGGCGCCAGCCACCGAACTGGAGCCGCCCCCCAAGGCCGCTCCTCCGCGCGACCCAGCTTCGGAGGGGGTCTCTGTCAGCTCCCGGGGGAGCAGGGAGACCGACAGTCTAGACCGAGGGGGGCTAGCCGACCCGCTCGGCGCCGTCGAGGGGAGCGCCAATGTGGAAGCTTAACTCGCCGCGGCGGCGGCGGGCTCCCTGGTGAACTCGATAGACAACTTGTTCTACCAGCCGAGTACTTCGGGGCACGTCCAGCCTTCGGGGGACTTCGTCGAGGCCGTAGATGAAGGTACGCAAAACTCGCCCAATCTCCTCTCAAGGTGCCGAGCCTTCTCGTCCTTAGCCCTTGTTTACTTCAAGTAGGTACGTCTGTCCGATCCGCCGATCCAGTCGTGAACCCCTCGGAGGACGACGCAGACGCGAGGTTCGGAGTTCCTGCTAATGCAGTGGGGGCTTCGGGACCACGAGACGCGGTGGAGTCCAGAGCCGCCGAGGAGGCCTCTTCGGAGGCTGACCAAGACCGCGGGACCCGGCCTTGACCACCCTCTAGTCCGCGGGGCGCGTGCTCTAGCGTGCCCCTCTTGTGCCCCTACTTGGCAGGGAGCGAGGACTTCGCGTCCAAAGTGGCCCCGATCCATGAATACTACCTTCGCTTGCGCGAGGCTCCGGTGATTGAGGAGCTCAGGCTGACGGATGGTCTCGAGCTCGGTCGGGCCATTGAGAATGCCGCAAGCCAGGTATTTTCTAGGAGTTCTTCTCGGTGAGCCCCTAGCCCTCCTTTTTTCTGATTCACCGCTTCGTTTGTAGGTAGTCGCGCTGGCATAGGGCTCGCTGCTCTCCCTGCTCTCCGAGCGCCACCACTGCGAGACCGATGCCTCGGGGCTCTCCGCTCGAGCGGACACCACCGAGAGGCTGGCCTGCGAGCAGGCGGCGGAGATCGAAAGCCTTTGCCTTCAGGTGGCCAGAGCCGAGGTGCTCGAGGCCCGGGCGGCGGAGGTTGACTCCCTCAAGGCTCGAGTCGCAGAGCTAGAAGGGCTCCGAGCTCGAGTGGCCCAAGCGAACGAGCTCAAAGCGGAGGTCGACGCCCTTCGGGCCCGAGCCGCCGAGGTGGAGAGGCTCCGGTCCCGAGCCGAGGAGGCGGAGCGACTCGAAGGGGAAGTCTCCGCGCTTCGGGCTCAAGTCTGAGAGATGGACGAGCTCCGAGAAGCAGCAGCTAGCGCCAAAGTCCTCGGGGCCCGAGTGCTCCAGCTGGAGCGCAAAAGGAAGGACCTCCTCACCCGGAATGAGGAGATGGCCGAGGCGCTCGCCCAGAGGGAGAAAACGGCGGCTGACACCGCGGTGTCACTCCGGAGGACGCTGGCGTGCTACGGCACTGGGTGTGCTGCTTTCGACATCGCCCGGGAGCCCCTTGTCCTCCGGATAAAGTTTATCCAGGCTGCCGTCTGGCAAATAAGCCTCACCGTGTCGAAGTACGGTGAGGTATCAGCCCGAGTAGCTACCTTCGGGATCCTCCGGCACCTCAAATCGTCCGGCCTCCCTCTTCCTTCACCTTCGAGCTCGCATCCTGTCACCTTCGTAGGGGACCATCTCCGGTCGCCGAGTCCGGCGGTAATCCAATCTTGGAGAGCGCTCAAGGTGACTTGGCAAACCGAAGGCCCTGAAGTGATCAGAGCTTGGTTGGAGGAGGCGCTTCGTGCTAGCGGCCCTTCGGCCCCTTCGAGGCCTTCGGCCTCGGCTCGCCAACCAGACCGGAAGGTGTAATTCCCTTAGGATCCTTATGCTGCATACCCTGTAATAGCTTAGAAACTTATTCATGCATTAATAAAGAGTACTTTGGGGATTACTCAGAGTGTCTACGCTTGTGATGGCGACATTGAGGTATTCGAGCTTGATGATGCTCTTCGGCACCGATGGGCTATTCTTGAAGCCCTGAGGGCGAATCGGCCCGCGCGCTTCGTCCTTCCCCGGGGTAGCGACGGGCATGCGGACCCTGACATTCTCCAAGGGGTTCTGAGCCTTGTTAAGGAGGAAGAGAGAGAGCCCCGAGCCCCGTCTTCGTCTCCCGAACCGGTGGATTGGTCTGACACGGAAGCTGGTCCGGGCGGAGCACCTTCCGGGGGAGAAAATCTGCGCAGCTGGGCTCAACTTCAAGAAGACCAGAGGATCTTCCGCGCCCAAAAGAAAGAGGAGAAAAGGTAGAAGAGGAAGGAGAAGTCTACACGAGCAGCGCCGGAGCCCCGACCTAGGGCGGGCTCCAGCCCGGGCAGTTTATCAGACCGAAAGGGCCTCCGGTTCCTGCTTGGCTTGGATGAAGACTTCTCTTAATCTCTTTCTCTTGCTTTTGATCCGCAACAAACACTGTGTGCTGCATGTTGCATTGACGATGTATATGAACGAAGCCTTCCTCCTTGCTCCTTTCCCCCCCCCCTCCGTTGCGGGTAGACGGCTTGCCGACTGGGCGCAAATCAGCTATGAGGAAGGCGGGATAAGTGAGTTGTACTGGATGGCAGAGGGTGCTTATAGGGCGCATCGAGCCGGAGCCCGGAACCTGATTTAGGGTGCGTCGAGCCAGAGCTCGGAACCCAATTTAGGTCGTGTCGAGCCGGAGCTCGGAAGCCGATTTAGGGCGCGTCGAGCCAGAGCTCGGAAGCCAATTTAGGGCGCGTCGAGTTGAAGCTCGAAACCCGGTGTAGGGCGCGTCGAGCCGGAGCTCGGAACCCGATTTAGGGCGCGTCGAGCCGGAGCTCGGAACCCGATTTAGTGCGCGTCGAGCCGGAGCTCAGAAGCCAATTTAGGGCGCATCGAGCCGGAGCTCATAACCTGGTGTAGGGCGCGTCGAGCCGGAGCTCGGAACCCGATTTAGGGCGCGTCGAGCCGGAGCTCGGAAGCCAATTTAGGGCGCGTCGAGCCGGAGCTCGGAACCCGATTTAGGGCGCGTCGAGCCGGAGCTCGGAAGCCGAGTTAGGGCGCGTCGAGCCGGAGCTCGGAAGCCGAGTTAGGGCGCACCGAGCCAGGGCTCGGAAGCCGATTTAGGGTGCGTCGAGCCGGAGCTCAGAACCCGATTTAGGGCGCGTCGAGCTGGAGCTTGAAAGTCGAGTTAGGGCGCATCGAGCCAGAGCTCAGAAGCTAAGTTAGGGCGCATTGAGCCAGGGCTCGGAAGCCGATTTACTTGGTGAAACTATGCTTTGGTACCATGGTGCGTCCACCTTGGTCAAAAACGTTCACCTAATGGTTTTATTGAATTGGAAATTGAATACAAGAGCCGCTGGCGCCGACCAATCAGCGGAATACACTTATGTAACTATGTGAAATAACGCTTTAGGTGCTCCGCATGCCAAGTGTGCTTCAATTCCTCGCCTTCCAAGGTAGCGAGTCGGTAGGAGCCCGGACGCCTGGAGCCGGTTACGATGTACGGACCTTCCCACTTGTTGCCTAGCTTTGTCGGGGCGGCCACCACACGTAAGACGAGGTGCCTCGGCTGGAACTCGATGCGCTTGACCTTGGGGTCGTACCACCCCTTCGTTTCTTGTTGGTATTGTGAGAGGTTAGCGACGGCTTGGAGCCGTGTCTCCTCCGTGAGATCGAGGGAGATGGCGTGTTCTTGATCACTCTCGAGCGACGTGACTAGCATCGAGCCAGCCTGGATCTCCGTCGGGGTCATAGCTTCGTCGCCGAAGAGGAGCCGAAATGGGGTAAACCCGGTGGCACAGGAGGTTGTGGTCCGAATAGACCACAAGATCTTTAGGAGCTCGTCAGGCCATAAGCCCTTAGCTAAGCCAACGATGCGCTTGTTAAGGCTAGAGAGTATATGTCCGTTAGCCCGCTCCACCGCCCCATTTGACTGCGGGTGCCGAACCGCTGCGAAGCAGAGTTGGACTCCCAATTCTTCGCAGAATGCTTTGAAATCCCCTGCGTCGAACTGCGTGCCATTATCCAGCGTGAGCTGCTTGGGCATGCCAAAGTGGTAGACGATATTCTGCCAGAAGAATTTCTGGACACTTCGGGAGGTGATGGAAGTCAGCGGCTCGGCCTCGACCCATTTGGAGAAATATTCAACGGCGACGACCGCAGAGCGCAGATTGCCTCTTGCCCTAGGGAATGGCCCAATGAGGTCCATGCCACAGCGAGCCAGAGGCCACACAGGTGGGATGAGCTGCAAGCCGACCGGAGGCTTGTGACTCCGGCGCCCCATCCATTGGAACCCTTGGAAGGTACGCACCAGGTCTTCAGCATCGGCGACGATTGTGGGCTAGTATACGCCTTGCCGGAGGGCCTTCCCGGTGAGGGCCCGCGGTGCTAAATGGCTGCCGCACAGCCCCTCGTGGATCTCTTGGAGCATGGCTACACCGTCCGAGTGAGAGATGCATCGGAGCAGCGAGGAACATACCCCCGATTTGTAGAGGATGCCATCAATGACTTGGAAAGACCGGGCCCGGAGTTGGAGACGTGCTTGATCTGGGCTGGGCCGGTCATTCGTGTTGCCTCCAAGTGTTCGCAGGATGGGTTCCCGCCAATCGTTGCTGACCGTGCAGAGAACTGAGGTGGGCTGAAGCGACGTCGGGGGTTCGACTGGCCCGGAGGTGGATGCCTCGTCGTGGAGGAGCGCCGAAGGTCGGGTAATTTCTTCGAAGAAGGCGCCTGGCGGCATGGCTTGGCCGCCGGCTCCGACTTTAGCAAGGGCGTCGGCTTGGCAGTTTTCACTTCTCGGGATGCTTTGAACGGATATCCCCTTGAAGGCCGCTTCAAATCTCTGAATGGCTTCGAGGTAGGAAGCGAAGTATGGGTGCCGAGCCTGGAAACTCTTGTCGATATGCCCGGCGACGACCTGAGAGTCGGTCCTGACTATGATGCGGGCGACTCCGAGCGCATGCGCCTTGCAGAGACCCAGTAGGACTCCTTCATACTCGGCGATGTTGTTGGTAGCCTTGAAATTCAGCCGAGCGGAGTACGAGGCCTGCTGGCCGGAGGGGGAGACGATAACTGCTCCGGCCCCAGCCCCCGAAGCCTGGTAGGCACCGTCCAAATAGACGGTCCAAACTTCCTCGCCTGCTTCAATACTGGCGTGATTGACCGCGGATGTCCACTCGGCAATGAAGTCGGTGATGATTTGAGACTTGATGGCAGTTCGGGCAACGAAGGAGATCCCGAATGTGGCCAATTCCACCGCCCACTTCCCGATGCGGCCGGTAGCATCCTTGTTTCGGAACATGTCGCCGAGTGGGTATGCAGTTGGAATAATGACATCGTGAGCCAGGAAGTAATGCCGAAGCTTTCGAGATGCCATGAAAAGAGCGTATGCCACCTTCTCGAGCTCGGAGTACCGTATTCTGGCTCCGGAGAGGGCTTCGGATACAAAGTAGATGGGGCGCTGCACTATCTTCCCGCCGAGTTCTTCTTCCTGGATCAGGGCCACGCTCGCTGCGCTGCTAGAGGCGGCGAGGTAGACCAGAAGAGGGCAGCCGGCTCGAGGCGTGGCGAGGGCTACGAGGCTGGAGAGGTACTCCTTTATTTGATTGAAGCAGTTCTGACACTCAGAGGTCCACTCAAAAGTTTTAGAGCCCCGAAGCGCCTTGAAGATGGGCAAGCTTTTCTCAGCCGATCTTGCCAGGAACCGGCCGAGGGCGGCTAAGCGCCCGGCTAGCTTCTGTGCTTGCTACAAATTCTGAGGGGGGCATGTTCTGCAATGCATTGACCTGTGTTGGACTGGCTTCAACGCCCCATCTAGAAACCATATACCCGAGTAGTTTCCCAGCGTGCGCTCCGAAAACACATTTCTCCGGATTGAGGAGGATCCCACACCGCCGAAGGCTATCAAAGGTCTCAGCTATGTCCGCGCTGTGGCGATCCTTGATGGTACTTTTGATAACAATATCATCCATGTATGCTTCGATGTGCGGCCTATCTGATGGCCCAAAGCCTTGGATATTAGTCTCGAAAAGGTGGCCCCGGGGTTGCGGAGGCCGAAAGGCATTCGAACGTAGCAAAATACTCCCGCGGGGGTAACGAAGCTTGTTTTGACTTGATCCTCAGGCTTCAACCAGATCTGGTGGTATCCTGAATAAGCGTCGAGGAAGCTGAGGAGCTCTGCACCGGCGGTGGAATCGACTAGTTGATCGATGCGAGGCATGGGGTAGGGCTCACAGGGGCAAGCTTTATTTAGAGAGGTGAAGTCAATACACATACGCCACTTTCTAGATGTTTCTTTTGGACAAACACCGGGTTAGACAACCATTCAGTGTGACTCACTTCCCGAATGACCCCCGCCCGGAGCAGCTTCTCAGTCTCGGCCTTGGCAAGCTCGGCCCACTCGATGGAGAGCTTCTGGAGCCCTTGGCGCACCGGTCGAGCTTTCGGGTCGACTGCCAGCGAATGCTCAATGATAGAGCGGTCGACGCCCGGGATATCTTTGTCAGACCATACGAAGATGTCGAGGTTATTGCGGATGACTTCCTCGAGCTGCTTTGACACCTCCGGCTCTAGGCCCCCTCCGAACTGGATCGGGCGCTCCTTCCCGTCTTGGATTAGAATCTTCGTGATGATCTCCCCCTCCGAGAGAGGCTTGACCGGACGCCCCTTCGGCCCGGAGTTTCCAGCGCCGGGAAGGTTGGCTCCGTCCGCGCCTTCGCGGATGCTATGAATTTGGCACGGCTCCAGCGGTGCTGAGTGGCCGTACTCGACCCGACGGGCCATGACCTGGTCGCCTAAGACCGACAGCACCCCTCTCGGGGTTGGCATCTTGAGGCACAAGTAGTTGTGGTGGGCGATGGCTCCGAAGCGGTTCAGCATCCCTCTCCCGAAGATGGCGTTTTAGGCGTATGGAGCGTCGACCACGTCGAAGAGAATCTCTTCGCAACGCTAGAGGGGGGAGTTGCCAAAGGTCACCTCCAACGTGACTTGGCCCAGGGCATCGAGCGGGGGGCCTGCGAAGCCCTGGAGTGGACGGGAAGCTGGCAGCAGGTGCTTCCGGGAGAGACACAGCTGATCGAAGGCCTGCACAAAAATGATATCAGCAGAGCTTCCCCCATCGACCAAGATGCGACGCACCTCGACTCCGGCGATATCAGCGGAGATGACGAGGGGGTCGACATGCGGGAATTGGACTCCGGCGGCATCCTTGGCGGTGAAGGAGATGGGAACGTGGGACCATTCGGGGAGCGCGGAAGAGCCGGACGTGCTGATATGCTCGACCTCCCGAACGTAGTTTCGCCTCTAGCACTTGGACAGGGCTCCCAGGGCCCCTCCTCCGGAGATGGGGAGGACCACCCATTTCCCCCGATCCGGCGCATCTTTGAGCTTGGGAGCTTGGGCCCGGCCGAACTCCGGGGCTAAACATAGGACCTCCGGCTCCTCATGACGTCCGACCACCTGGACCGCTTCCGGGCGAGGTACAGGGTTCCCCTTGTCGGTGGCACCATGACCGGCATTCCGCTCGAGGTATTCATTCCAGAGGGCGAGGATGGTTTGGCAGGAATTGGTGTCGTGGCTCCTGTTTTCACCGTGGACGCTGCAGTAAAAGGCGCCCCCTCCAGAGGGTGCCCGAGATGGAGTCTTGGCCCCGGTGAAGCGGCCCCCACCAGACGTGTGCTGGTGCTTGGCGGGGACTCGAGGGGTAATGCTGAGGACCTCCCCCCGAAGATGCTTCCGGCCCCGCCGGGAGTCCCGGTGGACAGAGTCCTGCCATCCGGAATCTTGGCGGTGGAAGTCAGGGGCGGGGCGGGTTCCCCGATCGAGGTCCGGTGAGACTTCATGCGCCTTGGCGCTTGTGGCCCGGACAGGGACTATCATCGCCTATCGGCGCAGCTGGCCTTCTTCGGACCGGGCGTACTCTTCGAAGTACGTCATGAGCTGAGCCACCGAGGAGATGGGCTTCCGATGGAGCTTGTCGAGGAGGCCCGGGTTGGTGACGCCTTCCCGGGCAGCGTCGATGACGGAGGAAGCCGAAAGCCCCTTGATCTGGGCCTTAGTGTGCGTGAAACGTTGGGAGTACTGCCGCAAAGTTTCTCCGGGTTGCTGGTTCACTTGGAAGAGACTCCCGGTGGACATAGGGGCCACGAAGGTTCCCTGAAAGTTGTTGACAAATTTCTTCCTCAGCTGGTCCCACGAACGGATGGTCCCAGGCCGGAGCGACAAGAACCACCAGAGAGCGATCCCCTCGAGCGCCAGAGAGAATCACTTACCATGGTGTCTCGGCTCCCCCCGGATGCTTATATCGCCAGGGCGTATGAGCGAGAGAACTCTCTGGGATCAGAATCCCCAGAGTACTTGGGAATCTTGGCGGCGCGGAACTTCGAGCCAAAGCACACCCTCTAGAGGTCTGGGTGCAGGGGGACCCCTCATTGTATGACGCGTTTTCGTCCTCCGCTTGATCTTCATCGTCGCTCAGGGCTACGGCCACAGCCCTCGTAGTGCGAGAGGGCTCAAGAGGGTGGAGCGACGCCTCCTGGCACCACCGAGCCAGCTCCGCCTTCAGCCGGGCGTTCTCGGCGGCCAGAGCATCGGCCTGACTCCCGCTTCCTCCTGAGGCGGTCTCAGGATCTTGGGAACGGACGTAGTCGGTTCGGAGGACCACCACCGGGGGCCCGCTCGGAGGATGCACCTCCGGCGGCCCCTCCCGGATCCCCGCGATATTGACGGAAGATGGCTCAGGCACGCCCACAGGGCCCCGAACCTCGGGTGCCCCCTCCGGGGCCTGGGTTGGCTCCATGGCAGGCGCCCTGATGGGCGCGACGACTGGCTGGTCGGGAATGGCGACTGGGGTGGGCTCGACTCCGGCGGTGCGGGCTGACCGACGCAGAGGAACCGTGCTTGCTCCCTTCCGACTCGACATGCTTTGGTGACTAGGGTAGAGGACACTAGCTTCTCGAACTAGGATCCCCACAGACGGCACCAACTGTTGGGACGACGGATCGAACCAGCAGGTTTTGGGAGTAATGGAATGCAGTGTGCTCTGTATTCTTGGATCATGTGTCCATTACAACTGTAGTCGGGAGTATTTATAGGGTGACCCTCCCTGAGGGGCTAGGCACCTCTGAACCGCCAACCGCTAGTTGGCCCGACGCTGACCGGTAGTGCAGACATGGCCTGACACTGGCCGGTAGTACAGACAAAATGGACTCCGCGTAGTACAGATAGGAAGATTCGATCCTGACAGCGTATCGGCCGTGTCGGGCGCTGCAAAGGCCACCCGACACGGCGCAGACGATCACGATCTTGTCCCCGCGTGGCCTTGACTGGGTCCTTCCCACGTATGGCTCCCCCACGGAGCCTCTGGTCTGCCCGAAGGTTGTCCTCCGATGTCTGGCCGGTAGCTCCCTCCGAAGACCCCTCCGGCGCGCCTTGGAACCTCTGGAAGCCTCCGGCTCCCTCGCTCGGAGGTCTAGGCACCTCCGACCTAGGACTT
The DNA here is from genome assembly GCA_019279435.1 of Zizania palustris. Classification (NCBI taxonomy): domain Eukaryota; kingdom Viridiplantae; phylum Streptophyta; class Magnoliopsida; order Poales; family Poaceae; genus Zizania; species Zizania palustris. Next base: position 55,960,580 of record JAAALK010000285.1, on the reverse strand, counting down.
CGGGTCCTCTGGTGATGGTCTTCCTTCGGAGCCGTACGGACCTCCTCGTTCTTCTGCTCTCATCTTGATTATCTCCCCAACATTGCCAGCCAAAACTCTTAACCTTCTAACACCTTTATATCTTCACCCAAGGTTCCGACTTCATAATTTTCTCTTATTTTTCTGCTTCTTCATCTTGAGACATTCATGACTACAATGGATATCGCCTGACACATTTATATTTTGATGATGTCGTACCAGTTTTTTCTGCCGAATGTCATGAGCGGCCCCACCAACTCCACCGGGATTATGCTAGCTCAGTAGCCGAAGAATTACCCTGAACTATAAGTATTCGGCTTTTTTCATTTCTTCTTTTCACGCTTTTTGCCATCTGCCTGCTGTTTATTTGCCACGAGTATTGTTTGCTTCCCTCTCTTTTTCCGTTGAACCTGCACCTCGACGACACCAGAATGGCTACTCTCAATGTGATTCCTAAGGTAAGTTTTTATTCTCTGCTTCCCTTTCTATTTTCTTTCATAGCTTCTTACCACATTTCTTTTTTCCCTTTCATGAAACATGTAGGATCAGATTCTAATCCCCATAGGCACTCATCCTTCTAGTTTCTTCATGGGCCCTTTGGGTAACCTGGACCCTATTGATTTAATAAATGTTGAAACTCGTAGAATCCCTTTCAAATATTCCATCATGCATTCTTCTGATTAGGGCTATGGTTTCAATTCTTTTCCTTCTCCAATCCCTAGCTGGCGTGACTGGTATCTTAGGGTATCAGCCACCTACCGCCCCTTTTGGGATGACATTGACATCGATCATTGCATCGGCCTTTCCCTTGCTAAGACGTATCTGAACGAGCCGATGTTATCTGCATCATACTACTTCTGGTCTGAAGCCTTGAATGCTTTAATTTTTTGTCACGGGCCGATGAGTCCCTCTTAACTTGATGTCCTCTTTTTGACCTGTCTTGATAATGACTCACCAGCCAACCCCTTCTCCTTTCATTTCCAGCCATCCCATCGCCTTAGCATCACGTCGTTGATGGCTAGGGCTGTTATATCGCGAGGCACAATAGGAAAACTGACCTCGTATATACCGTTGAACACATCACTTTCCTGAACCTCTGATTGGAAGAGTTTGTTTTCTACATATCGGCTTTGGCCCCGACTTTTCAATTTCAGTTTTTAGCCCAACAGCTTGCTGCCCATGTGTAGATTCCACTTGGTCATTATCTCCTTAGAGCAATCTACCATCTCCTTCACCTCATATCGACCGACCTGTCAGCTGGTAATGTCGTCGACCAACCTAGAGGCCCCTAGTGGTTCCTCTAGCTTTGGCTTAGTGTTTATACGATCGATGTCATTGGAGGAACCTCCCTTGCCCAATCACGTTATCTTGCCAATTTTCCAGAATCGGTCGTCCCCGCCTTTAATTGTTGCTCTTCCTTGGGCGAAGCAGCAACATCCTTCTTTGCTTTTTCTTTGTCCTCTGTGGCTTTGGTCATTTTCTTCAAGAACCTCTACCTTGTGTTTTCTGATCGGACCATCTGGTTCCCTTTCAGATATTACTCGGAATATGAATGCCCTCATCAGCTAGTTTTGCCTGATGTGACACGAGACGAAGAGTCCCTTCATATATTCTTAGCTGCAACCTTTCATTGCTTATTTTTTGTTGACTTTACCAATGAACATCCTCATCGGACCTCCTATGAATTTTACCACCCATCAGTCTTCTCTCGGCAGCTGGGCTTCGGTCAAATCCCGCCCCATCTCTTTTTTGTTGGTCAGATTCGAACCCATGGGAGAGTCATGAGAGCATCGGAGTGTGATCGTCTTTCCCATATGACTGATGGGATCCACACCGGAGATCTCTTTTCATGGACGACCTGCTGGGCGACTTCCATCGCCTTCCGTCGATGGTGGGGTGAGTTGAAGCAACATATCTTCAACTGCTCCTCATTGATTTACCGGGACCAGCTTCACCTAGATGATGCTGATGTAGGGCCCGAGGTAAATGCTTCGACTCCCCCTTTCCATTTGTTTCCACTGTCTTCTGTTTCATCTAATTGACCTTGCCTCTTGTAGGACAATGATCATGATGCCCCCTAGTGAGTTCTAGTGGTCGGCCGATACAGTACGAGCCGGTATCGGCCACCACAAACTTGGGTGCTGGCACCCCCACTCCCACGGCGTAGGTGAATGGAAGGTGATCCTAAATTGCTGACCGTGTCGAGGAACTTCGATTGACTATCAGTGGAAGAGGCCGATCTGAAGGTGAAGCCAAAGGGAGCCCGCTAGGAAATCTCTTCTTGAATTTTTGTAATACATTTGCCTTGTAATCTGGAAGACTGAATATATTGCTAATTCCATATGATTTGATTTCAAATTCCGTGCTATTGGTGTACGATGCTTCTGCATCGGCCGTTTGAAGGCAATACCACTGATATCGGCTTTTTGGCGCATGGATTCCTAGGCATTTATCCAAACACTCAAGAAGTATTTCTTTAGATATTTCCCATTCAATGCTTTCCCGAATACTTCTCTGTCCAGCCCTTCAAGAAAATAGGCGTTGTCGGGCACCACTCGATGTATCTAAATGGTGCTTCCAAATTGGGGGACACTTACCGAACTGATTATCTTTAGACCTGATCGGTAGGATAAGTTTCCCTATGAGTTCTCCTTGTTCAAACAATTTTAGCACCACCTTCTTGTTGTAGAACCTGGCGACCCTTGCTTTATTTTCCTCAATCTTCTCGAGGGATCTTAATCGGATCTGTGCTAGATCATCTAGGTCATCTGTCATTATATTATAATAATCATCGGTCGTGAGTTGATATTGTAACGTGATCCTTCTCGAGCCAATGTTATTTCCCCATGGAAATATGGCCTCATGGTCGTAGACCAATTGATATGGTGGTACTTGAGTGGATCCATGATGCGCCATCCGATAAACCCAGAGTGCTTCCGATAGGGACTGATGCCAATGCTTCAGTTGTTCGCTAATTTTATGCTTTATCAACTTGATCAAACTTTATTGGATGCTTCTGATTGCCCATTAGCCTACACATAATATGGTGACAAATTCAAGAGCCTGATCCCCATACCGGCTGCGAATTGCTGAAATTCCTATGACACGAAAATTGTCCTTTGATCCATGGTGATAGTTTGTGGGATTCTGAACCGATATATTATATTTTCCCTGATGAATTCGATAGCATCGGCAGAAGTTACTTTCTTGAGTGAAACGACATGTACCCACTTCTTGAAATAATCAGTGGGTGTTATTATGAACTTGTGACTTTGCTTGACACTAGGTAGATTTGGCATATCATATTGATACCCCATCCCCTGAAGGGCTAGGGTTTGATTATCGGGTTCATTGCCGATGCGGGTGCTCTTTGTACGGCTCCAAATTTCTGACAATCTAGACAACCCTTATAATATCTTAAGCAGTCTTCCACCATGGTTGGCCAAAAGTAACCTGCCCTTTGAATTAACCATTTCATTTTCTCGGCCGACTGATGTATCCCGCATATGACATCGTGTACCTCGCACATCACCACTTTGACCTTTTCGGTACTTATACATCTGAGGAGGACTCCATCGGTCATCTGACAGTACAAATCTTCGCTGAGCAAGACATACTTAGTTGCCTGATACCTCAGTTTCTTAGTGCCGATGCTGAAAGGTTTTTTAGATAATTAAAGATATCATACCTCCAATCATCGGCTTCTATCTCCATGATTTCTACCTCGACCGACCTGGCCATCGGCTTACATCCTGATACCGCTTGGGCCAAATGTTTGCCTCCGAGTTCTGATCCCTTGGGATGTTAGTGAGTGTCACACATCAGAAGTTTGCCATTATAGTTCGGCAGCAATCATGGTACTCTTTTAGTATATCGTCCTTGCACTCATACTCATCTGTCGGCTGCTTCATAATAGTAGAGAGTCTTTGAGAATCTCGATTATATCGGCACCCACTTCTTCTAATAACTGCAATCCCTTCAGCACGGCCTCATATTCAGCTTGGTTATTGGTGGAGAAGGGCTTGATAGTGTATGCGAACTCAAATGGTGCCCCTCGAGGGGAGATGATTACCAGGCCGATGCCACATCCGTGTCGGCACACTGATCTGTCAAATAACAATGTCCATGGTGATGGATATGCCCAAGAAAATTATGTGTATCGGAAGTTCCGATAGGTAATATCGGAAGTTCCGATTATTTTCTAGTCTCGAGTTAGAGAGCAAATGTTGCTTTGGAAGTTACGATATGGTATCGGAAGTTCCAATGAGCCAGGAATTTTGATTTCGAATCAGAGAGAACTGTATTGATCGTAAGTTCCTATATGTGTATCGAAAGTTCCGAGGTGGGTGAAAATAGATTGGATCTGTTGCGTGTCGTACTGAATCGAGAAACCTAAAATACCCTATCGAAAGTTCCGACATGGGTAAATAGATTGGATCTGTTATGAATATAAATTGGTTGTAACCAATTTGTGGGTTTCGAGATGTGCACTACCAGGGGCTCTCAGCCCTATATTAAGAGAGGAGGAGGAGGTCTTAGGACAAGAAATAAGCATAGATTAGACCTAGACACCATAGACTCCTCTCCTCCCTTTCTTGATCTCAATTGTTGAGGCCGAGGTTGTAGGACCGAAAGTAGCGACCAGAGGGGGGTGAATGGGCGCCTTAAAAATTCTTTCGAATCAATGGCCTGTTCCCAATACCCAACGCACCTCAAAAGACTACGCAGCAGAAAATAAACAGAAGGCCTAAGTCTAAAGGTTTCTAACCTAGAAGCAACTGATGATAAACAGTGTAAATCTAAAGTAGTGCAACTAGGCAGATGAACAAGGTATAACAAGCCTAAACTTCTCAATGAAATGATCTAAAAATGTGTAAGATGAAAAGAGAAGTTACTGTCCAAATTTGTCTCCTGTTCGGAACTTGGCGAAGCCCCCTTCGCACGTCGAGGTCTACTTCGGAGGTTGGTGACGGAGCCTGTCCGAGATGCCGAAGGTGACACGGTCTAGCCTAGTTCGAAGTGGCAAGTTGCGAAGTGTACTTCGGAACGAAGTATGACAATGCCGGAGCCTGGTTCGAAGTATGTACTTCGAAGACAAGGCTTCGAACACAGCTTCGAATCAAGAGCTTCGGAGCAAAGTGACAGAGTCGGAGTCTGCTTCGAAGACAAAACTTCGAACACAACTTTGAACCGAAAACTTCGAAGCAAAACCTTCGAACAGAACTTCGAACACAACACACAAAAGGACAACCTTCGAACAGGGAAAGCTTCGGAAGGAGAATCGAAGGTTGACACGCCACAAGGAAATCAAATCGAAGTCTATCAGAAATGACAAGCTTCGAACCCAACTTCGAAGCCTACCGAAGTGTGGACTTCGAACAGCTAGATTCAGAGTATGTTATGCGATGCTGTCCGTTCACAAAAATACTTCGAAGCTTATCAACACAGACCGCACACCGAAAACCGAAGATTGAGCGAAGCCTTCGAAGATGCTAAGTCGAAGCCTGTCTCACGGAGCTGAGGGGCTTCGAACAGAGAAAGACTTTGCCAGAGACACAGCCAGAAAAGGTAATAGACCCTGTCAGCTTCGATCAAAAAGTTGTGCAGTAGAAGGTGAAAAGCTGCACAGAACACTGTAGCTGCAGGGAAGTAGTACTACTTGCAACAGCAAGAACTAGTACTACTAGAATGAAGAACACACCCAGCCGAATCCTCCAAAGCCTCAAAAAATCACGGGAAAACTTGCTATGCTAATGAAATGCAGCCATTTAAAACCTTGCAGATGCAGCACACAATGAAATAGGGCATTTACTGCAACATTAAAAGCAAAGCATTAAACACAGGAGCAAGTGCTTCCTGGCGGCGCAAGCAGGGAACCAAGAGAGGAGAGAGGCAATGCAAGAGACAAAAAGTGACCCAAAGAGTGGATTTGATTTCAGCACAAAGGGGTAGTCCAAACCCTAGGGATTGGGGTCCTATTTATAGGCAGCCCAACACTAGGAATATTCTACCAGCCCCTTAGGGTTTTTACAGACTCAAAAATAAAGGAAAAGACCTACTACTGCCCTTAGGAATTTTTACAGACACGACTGACTGACTGTGGGCCTAGAGTTACAGATGACTTATCCGGAAGCTCAGCTTTCGTAGCGACTACGGCTTCTCTTCTGGACAGTAGGATACAAGATCGACGGTTGTCAGTTTTGCGCCGAAACTGACAAAGCCTCCACCGCTTTGCACCAGGTACCCGGATTGGGGCCGGCCCGACTCCGCAGCTCTCTCAGCCGGCAATCGCTCACCGCCCGTGTACCTGAGTCAATCCTGGTCAACAGCCCAGTGGGTCTTCTACTGCTTCTGGCCCATGTACCCGGATTGGGCCAGCCCAACTTCGCAGCCTCCTCTGCCCGACAGTCGCTCGCTGCCCGTGTACCTGAGTCACACGCGGCCCATGAAACAGCAGCTCTCCTTTCTTCTTCAGTCCTCTTTGACTATCGTTGACAATGACTCATCACTTCTAGAGCCATGAGGCCCACGCGCCGGTATCGGCCACCACAAACTTGGGTGCTGGCACCCCCACTCCAACGGCGTAGGTGAATGGAAGGTGATCCTAAATTGCTGACCGTGTCGAGGAACTTCGATTGACTATCAGTGGAAGAGGCCGATCTGAAGGTGAAGCCAAAGGGAGCCCGCTAGGAAATCTCTTCTTGAATTTTTGTAATACATTTGCCTTGTAATCTGGAAGACTGAATATATTGCTAATTCCATATGATTTGATTTCAAATTCCGTGCTATTGGTGTACGATGCTTCTGCATCGGCCGTTTGAAGGCAATACCACTGATATCGGCTTTTTGGCGCATAGATTCCTAGGCATTTATCCAAACACTCAAGAAGTATTTCTTTAGATATTCCCATTCAATGCTTTCCCGAATACTTCTCTGTCCAGCCCTTCAAGAAAATAGGCGTTGTCGGGCACCACTCGATGTATCTAAAATGGTGCTTCCAAATTGGGGGACACTTACCGAACTGATTATCTTTAGACCTGATTGGTAGGATAAGTTTCCCTATGAGTTCTCCTTGTTCAACACAATTTTAGCACCACCTTCTTGTTGTAGAACCTGGCGACCCTTGCTTTATTTTCCCTCAATCTTCTCGAGGGATCTTAATCGGATCTGTGCTAGATCATCTAGGTCATCTGTCATTATATTATAATAATCATCGGTCGTGAGTTGATATTGTAACGTGATCCTTCTCGAGCCAATGTTATTTCCCCATGGAAATATGGCCTCATGGTCGTAGACCAATTGATATGGTGGTACTTGAGTGGATCCATGATGCGCCATCCGATAAACCCAGAGTGCTTCCGATAGGGACTGATGCCAATGCTTCGGTTGTTCGCTAATTTTATGCTTTATCAACTTGATCAAACTTTATTGGATGCTTCTGATTGCCCATTAGCCTACACATAATATGGTGACAAATTCAAGAGCCTGATCCCCATACCGGCTGCGAATTGCTGAAATTCTATGACACGAAAATTGTCCTTTGATCCATGGTGATAGTTTGTGGGATTCTGAACCGATATATTATATTTTCCCTGATGAATTCGATAGCATCGGCAGAAGTTACTTTCTTGAGTGAAACGACATGTACCCACTTCTTGAAATAATCAGTGGGTGTTATTATGAACTTGTGACTTTGCTTGACACTAGGTAGATTTGGCAGATCATATTGATACCCCATCCCCTGAAGGGCTAGGGTTTGATTATCGGGTTCATTGCCGATGCGGGTGCTCTTTGTACGGCTCCAAATTTCTGACAATCTAGACAACCCCTTATAATATCTTAAGCAGTCTTCCACCATGGTTGGCCAAAAGTAACCTGCCCTTTGAATTAACCATTTCATTTCTCGGCCGACTGATGTATCCTGCATATGCCATCGTGTACCTCGCACATCACCACTTTGACCTTTTCGGTACTTATACATCTGAGGAGGACTCCATCGGTCATCTGACAGTACAAATCTTCGCTGAGCAAGACATACTTAGTTGCCTGATACCTCAGTTTTCTTAGTGCCGATGCTGAAAGGTTTTTTAGATAATTAAAGATATCATACCTCCAATCATCGGCTTCTATCTCCATGATTTCTACCTCGACCGACCTGGCCATCGGCTTACATCCTGATACCGCTTGGGCCAAATGTTTGCCTCCGAGTTCTGATCCCTTGGGATGTTAGTGAGTGTCACACATCAGAAGTTTGCCATTATAGTTCGGCAGCAATCATGGTACTCTTTTAGTATATCGTCCTTGCACTCATACTCATCTGTCGGCTGCTTCATAAATAGTAGAGAGTCTTTGAGAATCTCGATTATATCGGCACCCACTTCTTCTAATAACTGCAATCCCTTCAGCACGGCCTCATATTCAGCTTGGTTATTGGTGGAGAAGGGCTTGATAGTGTATGCGAACTCAAATGGTGCCCCTCGAGGGGAGATGATTACCAGGCCGATGCCACAATCCATGTCGGCACACTGATCTGTCAAATAACAATGTCCATGGTGATGGATATGCCCAAGAAAATTATGTGTATCGGAAGTTCCGATAGGTAATATCGGAAGTTCCGATTATTTTCTAGTCTCGAGTTAGAGAGCAAATGTTGCTTTGGAAGTTACGATATGGTATCGGAAGTTCCAATGAGCCAGGAATTTTGATTTCGAATCAGAGAGAACTGTATTGATCGTAAGTTCCTATATGTGTATCGAAAGTTCCGAGGTGGGTGAAAATAGATTGGATCTGTTGTGTGTCGTACTGAATCGAGAAACCTAAAATACCCTATCGAAAGTTCCGACATGGGTAAATAGATTGGATCTGTTATGAATATAAATTGGTTGTAACCAATTTGTGGGTTTCGAGATGTGCACTACCAGGGGCTCTCAGCCCTATATTAAGAGAGGGAGGAGGAGGTCTTAGGACAAGAATAAGCATAGATTAGACCTAGACACCATAGACTCCTCTCCTCCCTTTCTTGATCTCAATTGTTGAGGCCGAGGTTTTCTCCATCTCTCACATGTGATGCTAGCACACTGCCGTGGGAGGGTACTCCATCCCTGTACATGTGGATACCATGGAGGTGTTGCTCCGATAGCGGCGGTCGTGGACTTCTTCATGTGAGCAACCATGTCATCATCACCGATCGGATTGGCGATGAACAAATGGGACGAAGTGAGGATAGGCTTGACAACCCTACTCTGACATCTTCTTCCGCTGCATCTAGTGCGTCTCATGCTAGAAGGTAATGATCTATGATCTCACCACGTGCATGGGTCTTGGTCTTAGGGCAGAAATTTTTAATTTGCTGGCTAGCATAGCTCCCCTATTCCCCTACACATGGCATGAGCTCAACGTGGGTTACCGCCTCGTCCCAGTGTTGAACTATGAAATTGGATATCGCTTGCCCTTTTATTGCCTTAACTGATTCATATCTAAGGTCAAATTCAGTTAGAGTGAGACCCATTTCCCGATACGTACTTTAGCACTAGGTCCAATAGCATATATTTAATGGCATCGGCCTTACATACCACAGTGCACTCTGTTGAGAGCAAGTAATGCCTCAATTTGGTGCACGCGAAGTACAAACATAAATATAGCTTCTCCACTACTGGGTACCGGGTCTCGGCGTCTAGTAGTCTTCTGTTGAGATAGAATATCACCCTCTCTTTCCTGTCGACCTCCTGAATCATAACCACTCCAATGGCTTCGCTATCGGCTGACATATAGCCTGAACGGAGTCCCTTCTATGGTGGCATCAATATCGGTGGTGAACTTAGGTAATGCTTTATTTCGTCAAACGTTCTCTACTGCTTATATCCCCATGCGAATTCCTGGTGGAGATTCAATTTTAACATGGAGTGAATAGCTCTATTTTCTTTGAGAGGTTTGCTATGAACCTTCTGAGGACATTTATCTTCCCAATCAATGACTGTAATTTAGTTTTATCAGTAGGGGGTTGGGTATTCTTGATTGCCTCGATACTGCGCTGGCTGATCTAAATCCCTCTTTTGATCACGATAAAGCCCAAAAACTTCCCCGTCGATACCAAAGGCACACTTTTTGGGATTCATCTTTAATCCATATTTCCTAGCCCTTTCTAAAACTTGGTGTAGATCGGCCACGTGGTCTTGGATGCTGCTTGATTTTACCACTGTCATCAATTTATATCTCTACTAACATGTGGATCAAGTCGTGGAAAATATAATTCATGGCTCTCTCGTAAGTTGCTCTGGTGTTTTTCAAGCCGAAGGTCATCACTACCCACTCATATAACCTGGTGGACCCTCAGCAAAGGAAATTCATCTTATGAATATCTTCATCAGCCATGAAAATCTGATATAGCTCATGTTCTTGTCTATGAAGTTGATGATTGAGGAACATAGTGTGGTTTGTCACTATGAGTCATGGTTATGATGAGTGATTGACAGGGTGATGTCATGAGTTTGTGTCTGGGTGTTTTGGATATGCGTGTGTGTCTGTGTTTGTCTCGTTGTGCAGACTTGAGTTACTCGTCAACTATCGATGGCAAAGGATCATGGTTAGACAGGGAGTCTAATGCCAGATGGTCGAGGGTGTCAGTCGAGTCGAGAGTGGACTCAGATGTACGCTGGAGATCGAACAGGACGGTAGTTGAAGGTTGATCAAGACGAAGCGTCGATCGAGTCAGCGAAAGGAAGCCAGTTCCAAGAGACAAGGCGGCTCGAGGGATAGAGATGGGAGAGACTTGCTGGTGGTCAAGTTCGCGGACTGACGACGATCGTCGACGATCAGGGGAGGCTTTGTCAGTTTTTGCTAAAAACCGTCGAAACATTAATGTTTTTTAATACAATAAATAGGAGTTTAGTTTTAGTTTGAATATTTCAGTTTATAGTGTACTCTTTTGATATATTTTTAGAATGGTTCTATTCTGAAAATATATTGAAAGTTGAGTCTCCTTGTAATTTTTTCTTTAAGTCAAATTGGGTAATTTTCAGAATATTCTATTCTGAAATTTCCCAAGGGTATATTGTAAAAATGACTTCTAGAAACTGCCTACTTAAGGGATCTTATCCCCTAATTATGGCTAGAACTTGAGGACTTGGCAGAACATTTTAGAAACACAAAAATTTGAGAATCACTGCTTGAAAGCAATTTCTAGCCGAGCTATAGAGAAATCGGAAGAAATATAATCTGCAACAATATTTTTGCTCGGTACTATAGCGCATAAGGTGTGGTATGGTGACTCTAGCGCTGAGTAATCAGATTTCTTCTCCTATTTCATTGAAAATTTATGAAGCATTTGATGATCAATTCTTGGGATTAAATTCAAGGATGAACAAGCTTTCAATAGGTAAGTTTCTATGCATCTATACCTTGTTTCTTTACCCGAAGTAGATGTTTACTGATGTATTGAAAAACTCTGATCTAAACCATTGCAGTAGTGGATGTTTTAGTTTTGGTTGGTTTTTGTGATGTTAAACTGCTTGTCTATAAGTTTTGATTGATCCATATTTGGTCTACTGTTTAAAGTTCATGTATGGCTAGTTCTGTAGCAGCAAGCATTTCTTCTTGAGTGGGTTTGTTTTTGAGAAGGGTTGAGTATTTTGAGTGTTCAAGTGACTTCTTCAGAGTTCTTACAGATTGTCTTTTCAGGTGGTCATGGCTTTCTTGATTACTAAAATTGATACCTAGCTCAAATTTCTCTCTGAAAATCATCTCCAAGTTTTGTATAAATCTGATCAAGTATTTCTCTGAA
>JAAALK010000285.1:55898851-55947783 GCA_019279435.1 Zizania palustris | reverse complement strand
TTTCTCAACTAGAAGGGATTGATTTTACTGAAACTTTTGCACCTGTTGCTCGCCTTGAGGCCATTAGGATTTTGCTTGCCTTTGCGACATCCCGGGGATTCAAACTCTATCAAATGGATGTCAAAAGTGCTTTTCTTAATGGCTTCATAGGGAAGATGTTATGTAAAACACCCCCTGTTTTTGAAAACCCCAAGTACCCACATAAAGTCCTTAACTTCATAAGGCTCTTTATGGACTCAAGCAGGCCCCTCGGGCTTGGTATGATAGACTTAAGTCTTTTCTGCTTGAGCGAGGGTATTTGATGGGCTCAGTTGATAAAACTTTGTTTACTCTCAAGCATGGCAAAGATTTCCTTCTAGTGCAGATTTATGTGGATGATATCATCATTTGGTGGCTCCTCTCATGCTTTGGTTGCCGAGTTTGCAGATACCATGAGCAGGGAGTTGAAATGTCGATGATGGGTGAACTCACCTTTTTCCTTGGTTTGCAAATCAAGCAAAGCAAACAAGGTACTTTTGTCCACCAGACAAAGTACACCAAGGACCTGCTCAAGAATTCGACATGTCCGATGCGAAGCCCCTCGCCACTCCAATGGCTACATCTGTAGCATTGGACCCTGACGAAGATGGAGAAGCCGTAGATCAGAAGGAGTTTCGGAGCATGATCGGCTCCCTCCTCTACTTGACTGCCACGAGGCCGGACATACACTTCGCAGTATGTCTGTGCGCTCGTTTTCGGCTTCACCACGAGCTTCGCACCGCCAAGCGGTTAAGCGCATTCTAAGGTATCTCAGCACACCCTTGAATTTGGCATATGGTATTCATCGTCTTCATCTTTATGTCTTAGAGGTTATTCAGATGCGGATTTGCTGGGTGTAGAATTGATAGGAAGAGTACCTCTGGTACTTGTCATTTCTGGGTACGTCTCTGGTTTGCTGGTCTTCCCGCAAACAGTCTAGTGTTGCACAATCGACGGCGGAAGGCCGAATATGTTGCTGCAGCTAGCTGTTGCTCTCAGATTTTGTGGATGGTTTCCACTTTGCGGGATTTCGGGTTAGATTATAAGAGTGTTCCACTTTTCTGTGATACACTAGTGCTATTTGTATTGCAAACAACCCGGTTCAGCACTCCAGAACCAAACACATTGAGGTACGGTATCATTTTCTCAGAGATCACAATGAGAAGGGTGATATTGAACTTCAATATGTTGATACCCAACACCAGCTTGCCGATTTTTTACAAACACCCCTCGATGCTTCTCGGTTTGCTTACTTGCGTGGGGAACTTGGTATTTGTCATCCCTACGGCATTTTGTGAGGGGGAGCTGATTTAATTGTCTTGCATATGCTCATTATGTATGGAATTGCACTTACATCTTTTGCTATTATATGCCTGCTTTTAATTCAAAGAAATCATGACAGCTCAGCTCTATGAAATATGTCTGGAACATTGATTATGCATGATGTTTTATTTTCTAAAAATCAAACTTGCTCACCGCATTATCTTGTATCTAGCTTGTTTAGGGTGGACTGCTTTTAGCTATCTTTTATCTACTTGACAGCAAGACACTGTTCCTTGGATGCTAAAATTTGCAACTTGAAAAATTGTGTTCTTTATTCATGGATATTCACCAAAATATTTCATTTATCTGAATCAAAATCAAAAATCCATGATTTGTCTGGTTTAAATGAAAAGATCCAGGAGGGTTTGTTTGTCGCACTCCTCTATCCTAGACTGCTTACCATTGCACTTTGGTCTGAACTGGGATGGTGTAGTGTATGCCAAATCACCGCCTTAAGCTTCAGATGGCTTTCATGCCTAGGCCTTGGCTTGATTGGAAAGTATAAGGGGGACAACAATAACCCCTGGCATTAAGAAAAGAACAACAAAATTAATTGCTCATCAAGTTTGCTTTCAACAGCTCCTTTTGAACAAGACTTGTCTGTCTAGGGTAGAATTTGTTAGCTTTGCGCAGTCCTTGCCTTCCCCTGTCTAGCTGCTGTGATTAAGTGGTGATGCTTTTACTTCAAAATGACAAAATCACATGCCATCATCTTGTTTCACAGATTGTTAAATTGAGCTGAGCACATGATCATTTGTGTTAATTTTGGCATATTTTTGCATTATATGTCTTTGCAATTCTATTCATTTCGCAGCTTTGCATCTTTTGAATGCTCCTTGATGCTTGCATTGCCAAAGGGGGAGAGATTTTGCTATGTTCTCTGCTGCAAGAAGGCATTATTTCTAAAGGGGGGGGAGATTTTTGACATAAAGGGGGAGAAACTTTTGCTTAACTCAGGGGGAGTTTTTATCAAGGGAGATTTGCCAAAGGGCTTTTACTCTTTTGAGAAAGGGGGAGAAAAATTTTCTTTTATCAAGTGACATGCTTTGGCTCTTTTTGAGTTTTTATGGTCACTTGTGTGCTGAAAATTTTTACATTTTCTTGAACTTCAATTTGGTTGTCAATGCACTCATCAAGGGGGAGATTGAGAAACCAAGGGTGGTTTCGGTGTATGTGATGAGTGATTGACAGGATTATTTACCCTCTGTTCGAAGGGTACCTCCGGAGGGGCTTCGGAGGTGGTACCTCCGAAGGGTGTTCGGAGGTGTGTCACCGGAGTGTGTTCGGTGTTTGCTTGCTGCAGCTGTGCAGCGGAGTGTACCTGTCGGAGGGGTCCGACAGTACGCGATGACTGGGTTCGTACCGATGGCTTCGGTACTTTGGGCGGTACACCGGAGTGTGTGCCGGAGGTTGCTAACCGGAGAGGTCTCCGGAGTACTGGATACACTTGTCTGCTTGTCGGTGGTGCGCAGGGACTTCGGAGGCGACGGACAGGGTTCGAGCCAGGTGAACTTGGGTCAAGCGGGTGGTTTGATGCCAAGGGAGCGGGTGAGCTCCGCACGGTGGCTGCGAAGGTGGTCCGGGTCGGTCCTCAGGTCGAGACGCGCCAGGTGAAGGCAGAGAGTGCGGAGCGTGGCCTCCGGCTGAAGGTACTCCGAGACAAGTCCTCGGAGGTGAGGCACTTCGAAGGTACTCCGAAAGGAGTGACTTCGGAGTTGGTGTGGAACAAGTCCTCTGCGGAGGCAAGGTGTTCGAAGTGTGCTCCGGAGGGAGACACTCGAAGGTGGCCCGACGAAGGTCTCAGAAGTCGAGGCGCATCGAAGGCATGGTCCGGGTGAGGCTCGTCGAGGAGTGTGCTCGGAGTGAGACACTTGCGACGAAGTGCTCATGGAATGCTTCATGCGGAGGCCTTGGACGAAGGAGGGATTGCGAAGGGTGGTACTCCGAAGGTGGGGGTTCGGAGTGTGAAGGACTTCGGAGCGAGGCTAGCTCCGGAGTGAGGATGACTTGAGGTGCTTCGGCCATGCATGGCTTCGGTACACGGACGGACGGTGTTCGAGCTCGGAGTAGCTGCGAAGCCGTGGTGATCCACTCCGGAGGTGGTGGTGCGAAGGCCCAAGGGCTTTGACGGCTTCGGCTCAAAACCGTCACTGTATCGAAGGTCTTCTTCGGCGGAGCGAAGGCCAACAGGCTGCAGGCTTCTCGCCGAAGCTTCCGCACCCCTCGCGTGCGAAGGGAGGTTCCAGAAGTCAACTCTGTAAAGGCTGACACTGTCTGTTCTGAAAAAGGCTGACACTGTCCCCTCTGCAGCTGACAGAGAAGCCTTCAAAATAAAGGTGGACTACCTTTTGTACCCCTTAGTTCTGTAGAGACAAATCTGTTGTAAACCCTAGGGGTAAAGTAGTCACTTCCTTAGGATGAAGCCGTGGGCTATAAATATGGGGGCTCGGTAGGTAACATTCAACACTTTGAGCATTTACTGTTGAGCTCCTGTAGACAGACCTCGCTGTTTTCATTCTGAGTTCAATATATTTTGTGTTCCTTGTTCAAGCGGCGAAGCCCTGCTTCTGTGTGCTTTTGCTTGAGCTCGTATTGCATACCTCGCTAGTTTTAGTTCACCGAAGCCTGTCTTGGCGAAGGGTGTTTTTATTGCGAAGTGTGTTTTACAGTGTGCTGTCGCTCTGTGTAACACGAGGCAAGACCTCGCTGCTTACTAGCGAAGCCCTGTTCTGTTCCCGTAGTGCTTCTTGTGTCAAAGCCCTTAGCGTAGTCCATTTGCGTGTGCGTGTAGACCTTCGGGTACGAAGCCCAGCACCCGTTGCTGTCGCCAAGTACTTGGTCGAAGTCCTCAGAGGGCTGTCCACTCTTGCGAAGAGTGAAGTGCGAAGCCTGCTCGAAGCACCTCGTGTGCGGAGCCTGCACTGACTTAGCAGAGTAGATTTTCGAGGGTTGTTAGTGGAGCGAAGTCTTCTTGGCTTCGAACTTTTGCTCCTCCGAAGCCTGTGTTCGAAGGTGTCGAAGTACCTCCGAACCAGACCTTCGAAGGTAGTGTTCGAAGCCTGTTCCGCAGAAGACAGAACCGAACCGAAGGCTAAGTTTTTAGCCCGAAATTTTAAAAAGCTCCCATTCACCCCCCCTCTGGTCGCCGTTTCCGGTCCAACAAGTAGGCATAGTAAAAGTAGACTGTCTACGCACCGGATAATCAGAATGATGCAAAGTGTGAGGTCTACCTACATGCTGAGATCTAAAAGCATGATGAGGTCTCCTACTCTGACGAGGTACAAGCTACTCGCCCGGGGTCTACCACCTTATGGAACATGGTGAACACTTCGAGGAGCAAAACCTCTCCGAGAAGCACGAGGAGCCTCGAAAACAGGATGAGAATAAAACTCAGACTCATGCATACCTCGAGATGGGTAATGCATGTCCTGGAAATTCATCGCTTGAGAGCGTCGCTCATCCTTGATGCGACAAAAATAGAACCCAACCAGATGACCCCGCCCTCTGATAGTAGGAACAATGAAAAACTCTTCTAGGGGCACTCTCATGGGTCTTAGGAGCAATCCTCACAGGCTCCTTGGGCTTCTGCTGAGTGGTTTTCTTGGGAGGGATTTTCTTGGCAGGAGGAGTGGTTTTCTTTGGAGTTCGGGTAGGCTTTTTGACTGATGGAGTGTCTAACAGGGCTCTTTCTTTCTCATAGGTAGTGGGTGAGGTAAAAACAGTTTTGTTTTTACTGTTTGAGGGAGTCCTCTCAAAACCCAATCCTAGAGCTTACCCTGCCCTATCAGCACACAACTTGGTCTTGGCCAAGAGCAAATCCATCCTACCTTTTCCCTCAGTGCATTTGTTAACCATAGAAAGAAGGTATTCATTTTCAGTCATGAGGTTCTCAGCTCGCTCTCTAATAGTGCCTAGCTGGTCCTTAAGGGTTATGCAAGTGTCACACACAGGTTACACATCCTTAGAACTACCAGCCCTCTCCAATCTAGCCTCTAAGTCATGAACATGCTTATCACGTAAATCAATGCTCTCATGTAATAAAGAATAGTTCATGCATTCAATTATATCATGAGGACTAGAATCAACCATCAAAAGCTGCTTCTGTGCAGTCTCAAGCTCAGATAGAGTTTGAGCATGTACAGAACGCAACTGAGCAAGCTCACCATGACAACAGTACAAGATTCATATTCAGCATCATTAACCCTAGACTTAAGCATGGCATAATCAATAGACAGATTCTAGCCTAAGTCTAAGGTCTTTTCTTTCTCTAGTGGCTTGCACAAGTAATCTATCCTGACCAAGAACTACTTCATTCAGCTCATCTAGTTTAATTGAAAGCTGGTCATAGGATAGTGGTACCTCAGATGAGTCAAGCTCATCACTGCTGTGATCGTTGTCGGCCATGAAGCAAAGGCCGGTGAAATCTTGTCCCTTCTTATCCTTCTTCTCCTCCTTCCTTGGAGACTCCTCCTCCTTAGAGCTCGACTCCTCAGTTGAGGAAGTGTCGATGTCGCTGAGAGCAGCAACAAATGCTCTGGAAGCGGCTTTGGCTACTCTCTTAGCCACCTTGCTGCGCTTGCCCTTCACAAAGGGTTTCCTCTCATTCTTGTGGTATTTGGGGCGCTCACTCTCATCTCTCTTCTTGAGTTTAGGACAATTGGCCTTGATGTGAGAAGTGTCGCCACACTCAAAACAACCACTGAAACCACTTCTCCTCTGATCCCATCTCTCATGGTGAAAACGGGTGAACCTTCTAGCAATGAGAGCAAGCTCATCATCATCTAGAGTGTCCACCTGCTCCTTTGTGACGGAGACCAGGGAGGACAAAGCAAAACCATCTGCAAAAACACAAGTGCCTGATGTGCTTGGTTCTACAGTGGTGCCACGGCTAGTGCTAGAAACCAATGCCAACGGTTGTGGCAAGGAGTTCCTATGCACTGCAAGAGATGCCTTGGCTATCTCTGTGGACTTCAGCTTGCTAAAGAGCTCATCACAGGTCAATGTGTCATAACCTGTGGACTCCTCAATGCTGGATATCTTTACTTCCCATATGCTACGGTCAAGAGCATAGAGAAGCTTGATAGCCCTATCGTGATCATTGTAAGCAAGCGTCCCGTTGGATCGCAAGTTACTCACTATCGCATCAAAGCGCGAAAACATGGCATCTATAGATTCACCAGGTGCCTGCACAAACAGCTGATACTGTTGATTGTATGTGCTTTGGCGCCTGACCTTAATCTGAGTAGAGCCCTCATGAAAGACAGTGAGTGTTGTCCAAATCTCCCTAGCAGTCCTAAGGTGCTGCACCCTATCAAACTCACTCCGGCTCAAACCAATGAACAGTATATTCCTAGCCTTGGAGTTGGCATTATACTGATCTTTTTCTATTTGAGTAGTGCGAGTATCAGGATGGAGTATTGTGAGTCCACAATCTCCCAAATTGTATTTCCTTGGCTTAACAAGTAAGCCTCCATGCGCACCTTCCAGTATGCAAAATCAGTCCCATCGAACAGAGGAATTTTACTAGCTCTGTCCATGTCGCAACAGATCACAAAACCGGTTAAGGTCAACTGGTGATCTTAACCTGCTCTGATGCCAATTGTTGGACCGTAAACGGCAACCAGAGGGGGGGTGAATGGGAGCTTTTCAAAACTTGGGCTAAAAACAGCCTTCGGATTTAGATCTGTCTACTGCGGAATAGGCTTCGAACACCAACCTTCGAAGGTCTGGTTCAGAGGTACTTGACAGCTCCGAACACAGGCTTCGCAAGGAGTAAAAGTCCGAAGCCAAGCAGACTTCGCTCCACCACGACCCCGAAAACAACTCTGCTAAGTCAGTGCAGGCTCCGCACACAGGGTGCTTCGAGCAGGCTTCGCACTTCACCCTTCGCAAGAGTGAACTACCCTCTGAGGACTACGACCTAATACTTAGCGACAGCAACTGGTGCTGGGCTTCGTACTGCGAAGGTCTAAATGCACACAAGTGGACTTCGCCAAGGGCCTCGACATGAGAAGCAAAACGGGCTTTGAACAGGGCTTCGCTAGTAAGTAGCGAGGTCTAGCCTCCTGTTACACAGAGCGAACGCGCACTAAAAAACCACACTTCGCACACAACACACTTCGTTAACACAGGCTTCGATGCACTGTCACAAGTCACTCAAGGTGACACACAAATGGACGAAGTATGCAGCGAGGTATGTAAAACAAGCTCAAGCAAAAAGCACACAGAAGCAGGGCTTCGCCGCTTGAACAAGGAACACTAAAAAGAACTCACTGGATGTATTCAAGGTGAGAGGAGGCTGGTACAGGAGCTCAACAGTAAATGCTCAAAGTGTTAAATGTTACCTACCGAGCCCCCATATTATAGCCCACAGCTCACCCAAGTGAAATGACAATTTTACCCCTAGGGTTTACACCAGTTTGTCTCTACAGAACAGAGGGGTACAAAAGGTAGTCTACTTTATTCTGGAGGCTTCTCTGTCAGCTTTGCAGAGGGGACAGCGTCAGCTTTTTGCAAAGCAGACAGTGTCAGCCTTTGCAGTCTTTGACCTTCTGGAGCCTCCCTTCGCACGTGAGGGGTGCGGTAGCTTCGATGAGAAGCCTTGAGCCTGATTGCCTTTGCTTCACCGAAGTCAGCCTCCGATACAGTGACGGTTTTGAGCCGAAGCCGTCAAAGCCCTTGGGCCTTCGCACCACCACCTCCGGAGTGGACCACCACGGCTTCGCAGCTACTCCCAGCTCGAACTCCGACAGTCCGTGTACCGAAGCCATGCATGGCCGAAGCACAACAAGTCAACCTCGCTCCGGCGCTAACCTCGCTCCGAAGCCTTCCTCACTCCGAAGCCCCACCTTCGGAGTACCACCCTTCGAAGTCCCTCCTTCGTCCAAGGCCTCCGCATGAAGCATTCTATGAGCCCTTCGTCGTAGTGTATCTCCCCGAGCACACTCCTCGACGAGCCTCACCCGGACCATGCCTTCGATGCGCCTCGACTTCTGAGACCTTCGTCGGGTACCTTCGAGTGTCTCCCTCTGGAGCACACTTAGAACGCCATGCCTCCGCAGAGGACTTGATCCACCAAACTCTGAAGTCACTCCATTCGGAGTACCTTCGAAGTGCCCCACCTCCGAGGACTTTGTCTCGGAGTACCTTCACCCGGAGCCATGCTCCGCACTTACTGCCTTCACCTGGTGCACCTCGACCCGAGGACCGACCCAGACCCCTTCGCAGCCACTGTGATGGAGCTCCCCGCTCCACTAGCATCAAGCCTCCCGCTTGACCCAGGTTCACCTGCCGCGAACCGTCCGTCGCCTCCGAAGTCCCCTGCGCACCACAAACAAACAGACAAGTGTATCCAGTACTCCGGAGACCTCTCCGGGTTAGCAACCTTCGGCACACGCTCCAGTGTACCGCCCAAAGTACCGAGACCTTCGGTACAAACCCAGTCATTGTGTACTGTCGGACCCCTCCGACAGGCACACTCCGCTGCAACAGCTGCAGCAACCAAACCACTGAACCCTTCGGTGAAAACAGCCTCCGAACACCTTCGGAGGTCCAACCTCTGAACCCCCTTCGGAGGTACCCCTTCGAACCAGAGGGTAAAAGCCTGTCAATCACTCATCATAAACACTGAAACCAACCCTTGGTTTCTCAGCCTGACACTGGCCGGTAGTACAGACAAAATGGACTCCGCGTAGTACAGACAGGAAGATTCGATCCTGACAGCATATCGGCCGTGTCGGGCGCTGCAAAGGCCGCTCGACACGGCGCAGACGATCACGATCTTGTCCCCGCGCGGCCTTGACTGGGTCCTTCCCACGTATGGCTCCCCCCCGGAGCCTCTGGTCTGCCCGAAGGTTGGCCTCCTACGTCTGTCCGGTAGCTCCCTCCGAAGACCCCTCCGGCGCACCTTGGAACCTTTGGAAGCCTCCGGCTCCCTTGCTCGGAGGTCCAGGCACCTCCGACCTAGGGCTTCGGGTCCTCTAGTGATGGTCTTCCTTCGGAGCCGTACGGACCTCCTCGTTCCTCTGCTCTCATCAGGATTATCTCCCCCAACAGTAGCCCCTCGCTTCTTTCCTCTTCGAGAGCCCTGCGTAAGAGAGGGTGGAAGCGCACATGATAATCTCGATAACCTTCATAAGGGAACAACTTACATATAGACGCTGAATTCCGCTGTGGGGCGGCCCTGCCCGATCATTTCGGGGATGCTTCGGAATCAGTGGGGCATCCAGGAACCCGAAGACCAGGAGCTAATCCAGAAACACCTTCGGCGAGTTAATCGCTTCTCCCCCCTTCGAAGAAAGAAGTTTGACCGGTAGTGCGAGCGCCCACGCGCTTCTGACCACCAGGTTCGGGCGCCCGACGAGGTGAGCCAGAGCGTTACTCGGCGCAGTTAATGCGGCGCGCATGCAGGCGACATCG
Source organism: Zizania palustris (assembly GCA_019279435.1). Taxonomy (NCBI): domain Eukaryota; kingdom Viridiplantae; phylum Streptophyta; class Magnoliopsida; order Poales; family Poaceae; genus Zizania; species Zizania palustris. Next base: position 55,938,024 of record JAAALK010000285.1, on the reverse strand, counting down.
GGGAGGTGGACCATCATGGACTGGCGCACCGGAGGCGCCGGTTGAGTCTTAAATGCCACGCGACCGTTACGCGCATGCGCCGAGCGGTCGAAAGGTGGACCGGTGGCGACTTCCGTGCTTAAATAGCCCCTGTTGCGTCGGTTGGCCCCCTTCCTGCCCACTTGTCCAGCTTCCTCACTTTATTTTCGACCGCATGCACCTATTCTTTGAGCTCTCGCTTCCTCCCTCTTTCCTCTCGCCATGGTGGAGAAGAGAGCTCCCGTCGCGGTGGTAGATCCCCATTTCTTGCAACGCCAGATGGCAGTGGCGGCAACTGCCTCTGGTCCGGCTGAGAACGTGACCTGCGAGAGCTCCGTCCCGTATCGGAGCAGTTTTGGGAGCAAACCCTAGAACTTGGGCCGTCGGCGTGCACCGACGCGTCCATCGAGCAAACGACTAGGGGTCGCCTTGGCCCCGAGTCGCTGGCGAGGAAGCCGGGGCGGGAATCGGTCCCACTGCCACGAGAGGGGAGGTCGTCATCTTCGAGGCCTTCTTCGATGCGGGGCTGGGGTTCCCCGCTTCAGAGCTCCTTGCCGGAGTGTTTGACGCCTTCCACTTGGAGCTCCCGCAGCTGTCCCCGAACGCCGTGGCCCGCCTTGCCATCTTCGAATGGGCCATGCGCACCGAAGGCTGCGAAGGGAGAGCGGAGGTCTTTGCGCAAATGCACGAAGCCCTTTGCCAACCAAAGAAGAAAGGGGGCCAGATACTGGCCTTCGGGAGCATCAACTTTCAGCTCAGGAGGAAGTATGCGGACTCCTTCCCGGCGAAGGCCATCAATGAGAGGTGGTACTCCAAGTGGGTGAACCGCTGGTTCTACGTCCATGTGGGGCTCAACTCTGGGCTCGCTGGGCCTCCGCTCCATATCTGGTTCCGGAGGGAGGCGCGCGTCGAGGCCAGCGCCGGCTCAGTTTCCGCGAGGACCTGACGGAGGAGTTCGTGGCCCTCGAAATCCCGCCGCTGAAGGAGGAGTGGCCGGCGTCACTTCGGAGCAGCCAAGACGAGTCGACCTCGACGGAGCTCCCGTCAGCTTGGTAAGCATTCGTACTCTTTGGCTTCGCTTCCTTCTGCTGCGCTCGAAGGGTGCCCGCCCTGACCTTCGAATGCAGGGTCGCTCGTCGCCAGGACGCCCGAGGAGGTGGCCCGCCTGGCGGAGAGGATCCTCGGGGCCCCCACTCCGGCCGAATACACTCGGTGGCTGGAGCTGGTGGGGTCTTGGGAGCGATCCAATCGGGTATGGGACGTACTCGAGCTCTCACCCCCACCTCTTCCTGAGGGGGAGGTCCTCCGAGCCATTTCGAAGAGGAAAGTGGCCGACCCCGACCGAGGAGGCTTTCTCCGACTCACTCCTCCGCCTCCCACTCCGAATGGGGGTGTTCCAGTGAAGGGGCCGGGTCGGAGCCAGAAGACCCTCCGACGATTCTGGGCCCGAACCAGCTGGACCAGCCGGGCACCGAAAGAACCGGAGACAGTCTTGCTCCCCGGACCCTTCGACGCCTGTCCCGGGGACTGGGCAGGAGGCGCCAGCCACCGAACTGGAGCCGCCCCCCAAGGCCGCTCCTCCGCGCGACCCAGCTTCGGAGGGGGTCTCCGTCAGCTCCCGGGGGAGCAGGGAGACCGATAGTCTAGACCGAGGGGGGCTGGCCGACCCGCTCGGCGCCGTCGAGGGGAGCGCCAATGTGGAAGCTGAACTCGCCGCGGCGGCAGCGGGCTCCCCGGTGAACTCGATAGACAACTTGTTCTACCAGTCGAGTACTTTGGGGCACGTCCAGCCTTCGGGGGACTTCGTCGAGGGCGTAGATGAAGGTACGCAAAACTCGCCCAATCTCCTCTCAAGGTGCCGAGCCTTCTCGTCCTTAGCCCTTGTTTACTTCAAGTAGGTACGTCCGTCCGATCCGCCGATCCAGTCGTGAACCCCTCGGAGGACGACGCAGACGCGAGGTCCGGAGTTCCCGCTAATGCGGTGGGGGCTTCGGGACCACGAGGCGCGGTGGAGTCCGGAGCCACCGAGGAGGCCTCTTCGGAGGCTGACCAAGACCGCGGGACCCGGCCTTGACCACCCTCTAGTCCGCGGGGCGCGTGCTCTAGCGTGCCCCTCTTGTGCCCCTACTTGGCAGGGAGCGAGGACTTCGTGTCCAAAGTGGCCCCGATCCATGACTACTACCTTCGCTTGCACGAGGCTCCGGTGATTGAGGAGCTCAGGCAGACGGATGGTCTCGAGCTCGGTCGGGCCATTGAGAATGCCGCAAGCCAGGTATTTTCTAGGAGTTCTTCTCGGTGAGCCCCTAGCCCTCCTTTTTTCTGATTCACCGCTTCGTTTGTAGGTAGTCGCGTTGGCATAGGGCTCGCTGCTCTCCCTGCTCTCTGAGCGCCACCACTGCGAGACCGATGCCTCGGGGCTCTCCGCTCGAGCGGACACCACCGAGAGGCTGGCCTGCGAGCAGGCGGCGGAGATCGAAAGCCTTTGCCTTCAGGTGGCCAGAGCCGAGGTGCTCGAGGCCCGGGCGGCGGAGGTTGACTCCCTCAAGGCTCGAGTCGCAGAGCTAGAAGGGCTCCGAGCTCGGGTGGCCCAAGCGAACGAGCTCAAAGAGGAGGTCGACGCCCTTCGGGCCCGAGCCGCCGAGGTGGAGAGGCTCCGGTCCCGAGCCGAGGAGGCGGAGCGACTCGAAGGGGAAGTCTCCGCGCTTCGGCCTCAAGTCTCAGAGATGGACGAGCTTCGAGAAGCAGCAGCTAGCGCCAAAGTCCTCGGGGCCCGAGTGCTCCAGCTGGAGCGGACCAGGGCGGACCTCCTCACCCGGAACGAGGAGATGGCCGAGGCGCTCGCCCAGAGGGAGAAGACGGCGGCTGACACCGCAGTGTCACTCCGAAGGACGCTGGCGTGCTACGGCACTGGGTGTGCTGCTTTCGACGTCGCCCGGGAGCCCCTTGTCCTCCGGATAAAGTTTATCCAGGCTGCCGTCCGGCAAATAAGCCTCACCGTGTCGAAGTACGATGAGGTATCAGCCCGGGTAGCTGCCTTCGGGATCCTCCGGCACCTCGAATTGTCCGGCCTCCCTCTTCCTTCACCTTCGAGCTCGCATCCTGTCACCTTCGTAGGGGACCATCTCCGGTCGCCGAGTCTGGCGGTAATCCAATCTTGGAGAGCGCTCAAGGTGACTTGGCAAACCGAAGGCCCTGAAGTGATTAGAGCTTGGTTGGAGGAGGCGCTTCGTGCTAGCGGCCCTTCGGCCCCTTCGAGGCCTTCGGCCTCGGCTCGCCAACCAGACCGGAAGGTGTAATTCCCTTAGGATCCTTATGCTGCATACCCTGTAATAGCTTAGAAACTTATTCATGCATTAATAAAGAGTAATTTGGGGATTACTCAGGGTGTCTACGCTTGTGATGGCGACATTGAGGTATTCGAGCTTGATGATGCTCTTCGGCACCGATGGGCTATTCTTGAAGCCCTGAGGGCGAATCGGCCCGCGCGCTTCGTCCTTCCCCGGGGTAGCGACGGGCATGCGGACCCTGACATTCTCCAAGGGGTTCTGAGACTTGTTAAGGAGGAAGAGAGAGAGCCCCGAGCCCCGTCTTCGTCTCCCGAACCGGTGGATTGGTCTGACACGGAAGCTGGTCCGGGCGGAGCACCTTCCGGGGGAGAAAATCTGCGCAGCTGGGCTCAACTGCAAGAAGACCAGAGGATCTTCCGCGCCCAAAAGAAAGAGGAGAAAAGGTAGAAGAGGAAGGAGAAGTCTACACGAGCAGCGCCGGAGCCCCGACCTAGGGCGGGCTCCGGCCCGGGCAGTTTATCAGACCGAAAGGGCCTCCGGTTCCTGCTTGGCTTGGATGAAGACTTCTCTTAATCTCTTTCTCTTGCTTTTGATCCGCAACAAACACTGTGTGCTGCATGTTGCATTGACGATGTATATGATCGAAGCCTTCCTCCTTGCTCCTTCCCCCCCCCTCCATTGCGGGTAGACGGCTTGCCGACTGGGCGCAAATCAGCTATGAGGAAGGCGGGATAAGTGAGTTGTACTGGATGGCAGAGGGTGCTTATAGGGCGCATCGAGCTGGAGCCCGGAACCTGATTTAGGGTGCGTCGAGCCGGATCTTGGAACCCAATTTAGGTCGTGTCGAGCCGGAGCTCGGAAGCCGATTTAGGGCGCGTCGAGCCAGAGCTCGGAAGCCAATTTAGGGCGCGTCGAGCCGAAGCTCGAAACCCGGTGTAGGGCGCGTCGAGCCGGAGCTCGGAACCCGATTTAGGGCGCGTCGAGCCGGAGCTCGGAACCCGATTTAGTGCGCGTCGAGCCGGAGCTCAGAAGCCAATTTAGGGCGCATCGAGCCGGAGCTCATAACCTGGTGTAGGGCGCGTCGAGCCGGAGCTCGGAACCCGATTTAGGGCGCGTCGAGCCAGAGCTCGGAAGCCAATTTAGGGCACGTCAAGCCGGAGCTCGGAACCCGATTTAGGGCGCGTCGAGAAGGAGCTCGGAAGCCGAGTTAGGGCGCGTCGAGCCGGAGCTCGGAAGCCGAGTTAGGGCGCACCGAGCCAGGGCTCGGAAGCCGATTTAGGGTGCGTCGAGCCGGAGCTCAGAACCCGATTTAGGGCGCGTCGAGCCGGAGCTTGAAAGCCGAGTTAGGGCGCATCGAGCCAGAGCTCAGAAGCTGAGTTAGGGCGCATTGAGCCAGGGCTCGGAAGCCGATTTACTTGGTGAAACTATGCTTTGGTACCACGGTGCGTCCACCTTGGTCAAAAGCGTTCACCTAATGGTTTTATTGAATTGGAAATTGAATACAAGAGCCGCTGGCACCGACCAATCAGCGGAATACACTTATGTAACTATGTGAAATAACGCTTTAGGTGCTCCGCATGCCAAGTGTGCTTCAATTCCTCGCCTTCCAAGGTAGCGAGTCGGTAGGAGCCCAGACGCCCGGAGCCGGTTACGATGTACGGACCTTCCCACTTGTTGCCTAGCTTTGTCGGGGCGGCCACCACACGTAGGACGAGGTGCCTCGGCTGGAACTCGATGCGCTTGACCTTGGGGTCATACCACCCCTTCGTTTCTTGTTGGTATTGTGAGAGGTTAGCGACGGCTCGGAGCCGTGTCTCCTCCGTGAGATCGAGGGAGATGGCGTGTTCTTGATCACTCTCGGGCGACGTGACTAGCATCGAGCCAGCCTGGATCTCCGTCAGGGTCATAGCTTCGTCGCCGAAGAGGAGCCGAAACGGGGTAAACCCGGTGGCACAGGAGGTTGTGGTCCGAATAGACCACAAGATCTTTAGGAGCTCGTTAGGCCATAAGCCCTTAGCTAAGCCAACGATGTGCTTGTTAAGGCTAGAGAGTATATGTCCGTTAGCCCGCTCCACCGCCCCATTTGACTGCGGGTGCCGAACCGCTGCGAAGCAGAGTTGGACTCCCAATTCTTCGCAGAATGCTTTGAAATCCCCTGCGTCGAACTGCGTGCCATTATCCAGCGTGAGCTGCTTGGGCACGCCAAAGTGGTAGACGATATTCTGCCAGAAGAATTTCTGGACACTTCGGGAGGTGATGGAAGTCAGCGGCTCGGCCTCGACCCATTTGGAGAAATATTCAACGACGACGACCGCAAAGCGCAGATTGCCTCTTGCCCTAGGGAATGGCCCAATGAGGTCCATGCCACAGCGAGCCAGAGGCCACACAGGTGGGATGAGCTGCAAGCCGACCGGAGGCCTGTGACTCCGGCGCCCCATCCATTGGAACCCTTGGCAAGTACGCACCAGGTCTTCAGCATCGGCGGCGATTGTGGGCTAGTATACGCCTTGCCGGAGGGCCTTCCCGGTGAGGGCCCGCGGTGCTAAATGGCTGCCGCACAGCCCCTCGTGGATCTCTCGGAGCATGGCTACACCGTCCGAGTGAGAGATGCATCGGAGCAGCGAGGAACATACCCCCGATTTGTAGAGGATGCCATCAATGACTTGGAAAGACTGGGCCCGGAGTTGGAGACGTGCTTGATCTGGGCTGGGCCGATCATCCGTGTTGCCTCCAAGTGTTCGCAGGATGGGTTCCCGCCAATCGTTGCTGACCGTGCAGAGAACTGAGGTGGGCTGAAGCGACATCGGGGGTTCGACTGGCCCGGAGGTGGATGCCTCGTCGTGGAGGAGCGCCGAAGGTCGGGTAATTTCTTCGAAGAAGGCGCACGGCGGCATGGCTTGGCCGCCGGCTCCGACTTTAGCAAGGGCGTCGGCTTGGCAGTTTTCACTTCTCGGGATGCTTTGAACGGATATCCCCTTGAAGGCCGCTTCAAATCTCTGAATGGCTTCGAGGTAGGAAGCGAAGTCTGGGTGCCGAGCCTAGAAACTCTTGTCGATATGCCCGGCGACGACCTGAGAGTCAGTCTTGACTATGATGCGGGCGGCTCCGAGCGCATGCGCCTTGCAGAGACCCAGTAGGACTCCTTCATACTCGGCGATGTTGTTGGTAGCCTTGAAATTCAGCCGAGCGGAGTACGAGGCCTGCTGGCCGGAGGGGGAGACGATAACTGCTCCGGCCCCAGCCCCCGAAGCCTGGTAGGCACCGTCCGAATAGACGGTGCAAACTTCCTCGCCTGCTTCAATACTGGCGTGATTGACCGCGGATGTCCACTCGGCAATGAAGTCGGTGAGGATCTAAGACTTGATGGCAGTTTGGGCAACGAAGGAGATCCCGAATGTGGCCAATTCCACCGCCCACTTCCCGATGCGGCCGGTAGCATCCTTGTTTCGGAACATGTCACCGAGTGGGTATGCAGTTGGAATAATGACATCGTGAGCCAGGAAGTAATGCCGAAGCTTTCGAGATGCCATGAAAAGAGCGTATGCCACCTTCTCGAGCTCGGAGTACCGTATTCTGGCTCCGGAGAGGGCTTCGGATACAAAGTAGATGGGGCGCTGCACTATCTTCCCGCCGAGTTCTTCTTCCTGGATCAGGGCCACGCTCGCTGCGCTGCTAGAGGCGGCGAGGTAGACCAGAAGAGGGCAGCCGGCTCGAGGCGTGGAGAGGGCTACGAGGCTGGAGAGGTACTCCTTTATTTGATTGAAGCAGTTCTGACACTCAGAGGTCCACTCAAAAGTTTTAGAGCCCCGAAGCGCCTTGAAGATGGGCAAGCTTTTCTCAGCCGATCTTGTCAGGAACCAGCCGAGGGCAGCTAAGCGCCCGGCTAGCTTCTGTGCTTGCTACAAATTCTGAGGGGGGCATGTTCTGCAATGCATTGACCTGTGTTGGACTGGCTTCAACGCCCCGGCTAGAAACCAGATACCCGAGTAGTTTCCCAGCGTGCGCTCCGAAAACACATTTCTCCGGATTGAGGAGGATCCCACACCGCCGAAGGCTATCAAAGGTCTCAGCTATGTCCGCGCTGTGGCGATCCTTGATGGTACTTTTGATAACAATATCATCCATGTATGCTTCGATGTGCGGCCTATCTGATGGCCCAAAGCCTTGGATATTAGTCTCGAAAAGGTGGCCCCGGGGTTGCGGAGGCCGAAAGGCATTCGAACGTAGCAAAATACTCCCGCGGGGGTAACGAAGCTTGTTTTGACTTGATCCTCAGGCTTCAACCAGATCTGGTGGTATCCTGAATAAGCGTCGAGGAAGCTGAGGAGCTCTGCACCGGCGGTGGAATCGACTAGTTGATCGATGCGAGGCATGGGGTAGGGGTCACAGGGGCAAGCTTTATTTAGAGAGGTGAAGTCAATACACATACGCCACTTTCCAGATGTTTTCTTTTGGACAAACACCGGGTTAGACAACCATTCAGTGTGACTCACTTCCCGAATGACCCCCGCCCAGAGCAGCTTCTCAGTCTCGGCCTTGGCAAGCTCGGCCCACTCGATGGAGAGCTTCTGGAGCCCTTGGCGCACCGGTCGAGCTTTCGGGTCGACTGCCAGCGAATGCTCAATGATAGAGCGGTCGACGCCCGGGATATCTTCGTCAGACCATACGAAGATGTCGAGGTTATTGCGGATGACTTCCTCGAGCTGCTTTGACACCTCCGGCTCTAGGCCCCCTCTGAACTGGATCGGGCGCTCCTTCCCGTCTTGGATTAGAATCTTCGTGATGATCTCCCCCTCCGGGAGAGGCTTGACCGGACGCCCCTTCGGCCCAGAGTTTCCGGCGCCGGGAAGGTTGGCTCCGTCCGCACCTTCGCGGACGCTATGAATTTGGCGCGGCTCTAGCGGTGCTGAGTGGCCGTACTCGACCCGACGGGCCGTGACCTGGTCGCCTAAGACCGACAGCACCCCTCTCGGGGTTGGCATCTTGAGGCATAAGTAGTTGTGGTGGGTGATGGCTCCGAAGCGGTTCAGCATCCCTCTCCCGAAGATGGCATTGTAGGCGTACGGAGCGTCGACCACGTCGAAGAGAATCTCTTCGCAACGCTAGAGGGGGAGTTGCCAAAGGTCACCTCCAACGTGACTTGGCCCAGGGCATCGAGCGGGGGGCCTGCGAAGCCCTGGAGTGGACGAGAAGCTGGCAGCAGTGCTTCCGGGAGAGACACAGCTGATCGAAGGCCTGCACAAAAATGATATCAGCAGAGCTTCCCCCATCGACCAAGATGTGACGCACCTCGACTCCGGCGATATCAGCGGAGATGACGAGGGGGTCGACATGCGGGAATTGGACTCCGGCGGCATCCTTGGCGGTGAAGGAGATGGGAACGTGGGACCATTCGGGGAGCGCGGAAGAGCCGGACGTGCTGATATGCTCGACCTCCCGAACGTAGTTTCGCCTCTAGCACTTGGACAGGGCTCCCAGGGCCCCTCCTCCGGAGATGGGGAGGACCACCCATTTCCCCCGATCCGGCGCATCTTTGAGCTTGGGAGCTTGGGCCCGGCCGAACTCCGGGGCTAAACATAGGACCTCCGGCTCCTCATGACGTCCGACCACCTGGACCGCTTCCGGGCGAGGTACAGGGTTCCCCTTGTCGGTGGCACCATGACCGGCATTCCGCTCGAGGTATTCATTCCAGAGGGCGAGGATGGTTTGGCAGGAATTAGTGTCGTGGCTCCTGTTTTCACCGTGGACGCTGCAGTAAAAGGCGCCCCCTCCAGAGGGTGCCCGAGACAGAGTCTTGGCCCCGGTGAAGCGGCCCCCACCAGACGTGTGCTGGTGCTTGGCGGGGACTCGAGGGGTAATGCTGAGGACCTCCCCCCGAAGATGCTTCCGGCCCCGCCGGGAGTCCCGGTGGACAGAGTCCTGCCATCCGGAATCTTGGCGGTGGAAGTCAGGGGCGGGGCGGGTTCCCCGATCGAGGTCCGGTGAGACTTCATGCGCCTTGGCGCTTGTGGCCCGGACAGGGACTATCATCGCCTATCGGCGCAGCTGGCCTTCTTCGGACCGGGCGTACTCTTCGAAGTACGTCATGAGCTGAGACACCGAGGAGATGGGCTTCCGATGGAGCTTGTCGAGGAGGCCCGGGTTGGTGACGCCTTCCCGGGCAGCGTCGATGACGGAGGAAGCCGAAAGCCCCTTGATCAGGGCCTTAGTGTGCGTGAAACGTTGGGAGTACTGCCGCAAAGTTTCTCCGGGTTGCTGGTTCACTTGGAAGAGACTCCCGGTGGACATAGGGGCCACGAAGGTTCCCTGAAAGTTGTTGACAAATTTCTTCCTCAGCTGGTCCCACGAACGGATGGTCCCAGGCCGGAGCGACAAGAACCACCGGAGAGCGATCCCCTCGAGCGCCAGAGAGAATCACTTACCATGGTGTCTCGGCTCCCCCCGGATGCTTCTATCGCCAGGGCGTATGAGCGAGAGAACTCTCTGGGATCAGAATCCCCAGAGTACTTGGGAAGCTTGGCGGCGCGGAACTTCGAGCCAAAGCACACCCTCTAGAGGTCTGGGTGCAGGGGGACCCCTCATTGTATGACGCGTTTTCGTCCTCCGCTTGATCTTCATCGTCGCTCAGGGCTACGGCCACAGCCCTCGTAGCGCGAGAGGGCTCAAGAGGGTGGAGCGACGCCTCCTGGCACCACCGAGCCAGCTCCGCCTTCAGCCGGGCGTTCTCGGCGGCCAGAGCATCGGCCTGACTCCCACTTCCTCCTGAGGCGGTCTCAGGATCTTGGGAACGGACGTAGTCGGTTCGGAGGACCACCACCGGGGGCCCGCTCGGAGGATGCACCTCCGGCGGGCCCTCCCGGATCCCCGCGATATTGACGGAAGATGGCTCAGGCACGCCCACAGGGCCCCGAACCTCGGGTGCCCCCTCCGGGGCCTGGGTTGGCTCCATGGCAGGAGCCCTGATGGGCGCGATGACTGGCTGGTCGGGAATGGCGACTGGGGTGGGCTCGACTCCGGCGGTGCGGGCTGACCGACGCAGAGGAACCGTGCTTGCTCCCTTCCGACTCGACATGCTTTGGTGACTATGGTAGAGGACACTAGCTTCTCGAACTAGGATCCCCACAGACGGCACCAACTGTTGGGACGACGGATCGAACCAGCAGGTTTTGGGAGTAAAGGAATGCAGTGTGCTCTGTATTCTTGGATCGTGTGTCCATTACAACTGTAGTCGGGAGTATTTATAGGGTGACCCTCCCTGAGGGGCTAGGCACCTCTGAACCGCCAACCGCTAGTTGGCCCGATGCTGACCTGTAGTGCAGACATGGCCTGACACTGTCCGGTAGTACAGACAAAATGGACTCCGCGTAGTACAGACAGGAAGATTCGATCCTGACAGCGTATCGGCCATGTCGGGCGCTGCAAAGGCCACCCGACACGGCGCAGACGATCACGATCTTGTCCCCGCGTGGCCTTGACTGGGTCCTTCCCACGTATGGCTCCCCCACGGAGCCTCTGGTCTGCCCGAAGGTTGTCCTCCGATGTCTGGCCGGTAGCTCCCTCCGAAGACCCCTCCGGCGCGCCTTGGAACCTCTGGAAGCCTCCGGCTCCCTCGCTCGGAGGTCTAGGCACCTCCGACCTAGGACTTCGGGTCCTCTGGTGATGGTCTTCCTTCGGAGCCGTACGGACCTCCTCGTTCCTCTGCTCTCATCTTGATTATCTCCCCCAACATTGCCAGCCAAAACTCTTAACCTTCTAACACCTTTATATCTTCACCCAAGGTTCCGACTTCATAATTTTCTCTTATTTTTCCGCTTCTTCATCTTGAGACATTCATGACTACAATGGATATCGCCTGACACATTTATATTTTGATGATGTCGTACCAGTTTTTTCTGCCAAATGTCGTGAGCGGCCCCACCAACTCCACCGGGATTATGCTAGCTCAGTAGCCGAAGAATTACCCTGAACTATAAGTATTCGGCTTTTTTCATTTCTTCTTTTCACGCTTTTTGCCATCTGCCTGATGTTTATTTGCCACGAGTATTGTTTGCTTCCCTCTCTTTTTCCGTTGAACCTGCACCTCGACGACACCAGAATGGCTACTCTCAATGTGATTCCTAAGGTAAGTTTTTATTCTCTGCTTCCCTTTCTATTTTCTTTCATAGCTTCTTACCACATTTCTTTTTTCCCTTTCATGAAACCTGTAGGATCAGATTCTAATCCCCATAGGCACTCATCCTTCTAGTTTCTTCATGGGCCCTTTGGGTAACCTGGACCCTATTGATTTAATAAATGTTGAAACTCGTAGAATCCCTTTCAAATATTCCATCATGCATTCTTCTGATTAGGGCTATGGTTTCAATTCTTTTCCTTCTCCAATCCCTAGCTGGCGTGACTGGTATCTTAGGGTATCAGCCACCTACCGCCCCTTTTGGGATGACATTGACATCGATCATTGCATCGGCCTTTCCCTTGCTAAGACGTATCTGAACGAGCCGATGCTATCTGCATCATACTACTTCTGGTCTGAAGCCTTGAATGCTTTAATTTTTGGTCACGGGCCGATGAGTCCCTCTTAACTTGATGTCCTCTTTTTGACCTGTCTTGATAATGACTCACCAGCCAACCCCTTCTCCTTTCATTTCCAGCCATCCCATCGCCTTAGCATCACGTCGTTGATGGCTAGGGCTGTTATATCGCGAGGCACAATAGGAAAACTGACCTCGTATATACCGTTGAACACATCACTTTCCTGAACCTCTGATTGGAAGAGTTTGTTTTCTACATATCGGCTTTGGCCCCGACTTTTCAATTTCAGTTTTTAGCCCAACAGCTTGCTGCCCATGTGTAGATTCCACTTGGTCATTATCTCCTTAGAGCGATCTACCATCTCCTTCACCTCATATCGACCGACCTGTCAGCTGGTAATGTCGTCGACCAACCTAGAGGCCCCTAGTGGTTCCTCTAGCTTTGGCTTAGTGTTTATACGATCGATGTCATTGGAGGAACCTCCCTTGCCCAATCACGTTATCTTGCCAATTTTCCAGAATCGGTCGTCCCAGCCTTTAATTGTTGCTCTTCCTTGGGCGAAGCAGCAACATCCTTCTTTGCTTTCTCTTTGTCCTCTGTGGCTTTGGTCATTTTCTTCAAGAACCTCTACCTTGTGTTTTCTGATCGGACCATCTGGTTCCCTTTCAGATATTACTCGGAATATGAATGCCCTCATCAGCTAGTTTTGCCTGATGTGACACGAGACGAAGAGTCCCTTCATATATTCTTAGCCGCAACCTTTCATTGCTTTTTTTGTTGACTTTACCAATGAACGTCCTCATCGGACCTCCTATGAATTTTACCACCCATCAGTCTTCTCTCGGCAGCTGGGCTTCGGTCAAATCCCGCCCCATCTCTTTTTTGTTGGTCAGATTCGAACCCATGGGAGAGTCATGAGAGCATCGGAGTGTGATCGTCTTTCCCATATGACTGATGGGATCCACATCGGAGATCTCTTTTCATGGATGACCTGCTGGGCGACTTCCATCGCCTTCCGTCGATGGTGGGGTGAGTTGAAGTAACATATCTTCAACTGCTCCTCATTGATTTACCGGGACCAGCTTCACCTAGATGATGCTGATGTAGGGCCCGAGGTAAATGCTTCGACTCCCCCTTTCCATTTGTTTCCACTGTCTTCTGTTTCATCTAATTGACCTTGCCTCTTGTAGGACAATGATCATGATGCCCCCTAGTGAGTTCTAGTGGTCGGTCGATACAGTACGAGTCGGTATCGGCCACCACAAACTTGGGTGCTGGCACCCCCACTCCCATGGCGTAGGTGAATGGAAGGTGATCCTAAATTGCTGACCGTGTCGAGGAACTTCGATTGACTATAAGTGGAAGAGGCCGATCTGAAGGTGAAGCCAAAGGGAGCCCGCTAGGCAATCTCTTCTTGAATTTTTGTAATACATTTGCCTTGTAATCTGGAAGACTGAATATATTGCTAATTCCATATAATTTGATTTCAAATTCCGTGCTATTGGTGTACGATGCTTCTGCATCGGCCATTTGAAGGCAATACCACTGATATCGGCTTTTTGGCGCATAGATTCCTAGGCATTTATCCAAACACTCAAGAAGTATTTCTTTAGATATTTCCCATTCAATGCTTTCCCGAATACTTCTCTGTCCAGCCCTTCAAGAAAATAGGCGTTGTCGGGCACCACTCGATGTATCTAAAATGGTGCTTCCAAATTGGGGGACACTTACCGAACTGATTATCTTTAGACCTGATCGGTAGGATAAGTTTCCCTATGAGTTCTCCTTGTTCAAACAATTTTAGCACCACCTTCTTGTTGTAGAACCTGGCGACCCTTGCTTTATTTTCCTCAATCTTCTCGAGGGATCTTAATCGGATCTGTGCTAGATCATCTAGGTCATCTGTCATTATATTATAATAATCATCGGTCGTGAGTTGATATTGTAACGTGATCCTTCTCGAGCCAATGTTATTTCCCCATGGAAATATGGCCTCATGGTCGTAGACCAATTGATATGGTGGTACTTGAGTGGATCCATGATGCGCCATCCGATAAACCCAGAGTGCTTCCGATAGGGACTGATGCCAATGCTTCGGTTGTTCGCTAATTTTATGCTTTATCAACTTGATCAAACTTTTATTGGATGCTTCTGATTGCCCATTAGCCTACACATAATATGGTGACAAATTCAAGAGCCTGATCCCCATACCGGCTGCGAATTGCTGAAATTCCTATGACACGAAAATTGTCCTTTGATCCATGGTGATAGTTTGTGGGATTCTGAACCGATATATTATATTTTCCCTAATGAATTCGATAGCATCGGCAGAAGTTACTTTCTTGAGTGAAACGACATGTACCCACTTCTTGAAATAATCAGTGGGTGTTATTATGAACTTGTGACTTTGCTTGACACTAGGTAGATTTGGCAGATCATATTGATACCCCATCCCCTGAAGGGCTAGGGTTTGATTATCGGGTTCATTGCCGATGCGGGTGCTCTTTGTACGGCTCCAAATTTCTGACAATCTAGACAACCCTTATAATATCTTAAGCAGTCTTCCACCATGGTTGGCCAAAAGTAACCTGCCCTTTGAATTAACCATTTCATTTTCTCGGTCGAATGATGTATCCCGCATATGCCATCGTGTACCTCGCACATCACCACTTTGACCTTTTCGGTAATAATACATCTGAGGAGGACTCCATCGGTCATCTGACAGTACAAATCTTCGCTGAGCAAGACATACTTAGTTGCCTGATACCTCAGTTTTCTTAGTGCCGATGCTGAAAGGTTTTTTAGATAATTAAAGATATCATACCTCCAATCATCGGCTTCTATCTCCATGATTTCTACCTCGACCGACCTGGCCATCGGCTTACATCCTGATACCGCTTGGGCCAAATGTTTGCCTCCGAGTTCTGATCCCTTGGGATGTTAGTGAGTGTCACACATCAGAAGTTTGCCATTATAGTTCGGCAGCAATCATGGTACTCTTTTAGTATATCGTCCTTGCACTCATACTCATCTGTCGGCTGCTTCATAAATAGTAGAGAGTCTTTGAGAATCTCGATTATATCGGCACCCACTTCTTCTAATAACTGCAATCCCTTCAGCACGGCCTCATATTCAGCTTGGTTATTGGTGGAGAAGGGCTTGATAGTGTATGCGAACTCAAATGGTGCCCCTCGAGGGGAGATGATTACCAGGTCGATGCCACATCCGTGTCGGCACACTGATCTGTCAAATAACAATGTCCATGGTGATGGATATGCCCAAGAAAATTATGTGTATCGGAAGTTCCGATAGGTAATATCGGAAGTTCCGATTATTTTCTAGTCTCGAGTTAGAGAGCAAATGTTGCTTTGGAAGTTACGATATGGTATCGGAAGTTCCAATGAGCCAGGAATTTTGATTTCGAATCAGAGAGAACTGTATTGATCGTAAGTTCCTATATGTGTATCGGAAGTTCCGAGGTGGGTGAAAATAGATTGGATCTGTTGCGTGTCGTACTGAATCGAGAAACCTAAAATACCCTATCGAAAGTTCCGACATGGGTAAATAGATTGGATCTGTTATGAATATAAATTGGTTGTAACCAATTTGTGGGTTTCGAGATGTGCACTACCAGGGGCTCTCAGCCCTATATTAAGAGAGGAGGAGGAGGTCTTAGGACAAGAAATAAGCATAGATTAGACCTAGACACCATAGACTCCTCTCCTCCCTTTCTTGATCTCAATTGTTGAGGCCGAGGTTTCTCCATCTCTCACATGTGATGCTAGCACACTGCCGTGGGAGGTACTCCATCCCTGTACATGTGGATACCATGGAGGTGTTGCTCCGATAGCGGCGGTCGTGGACTTCTTCATGTGAGCAACCACGTCATCATCACCGATCGGATTGGCGAGGAACAAATGGGACGAAGTGAGGATAGGCTTGACACCCTACTCTGACATCTTCTTCCGCTGCATCTAGTGCGTCTCGTGCTAGAAGGTAATGATCTATGATCTCACACGTGCATGGGTCTTGGTCTTAGGGCGGAAATTTTTAATTTGCCGGCTAGCATAGCTCCCATATTCCCCTACACATGGCATCAGCTCAACGTGGGTTACCGCCTCGTCCCAGTGTTGAACTATGAAATTGGATATCGCTTGCCCTTTTATTGCCTTAACTGATTCATATCTGAGGTCAAATTCAGTTAGAGTGAGGACCCATTTCCCGATACGTACTTTTAGCACTAGGTCCAATAGCATATATTTAATGGCATCGGCCTTACATACCACAGTGCACTTTGTTGAGAGCAAGTAATGCCTCAATTTGGTGCACGCGAAGTACAAACATAAATATAGCTTCTCCACTACTGGGTACCGGGTCTCGGCGTCTAGTAGTCTTCTGTTGAGATAGAATATCACCCTCTCTTTCTTGTCGACCTCCTGAATCATAACCACTCCAATGGCTTCGCTATCGGCTGACATATAGCCTGAACGGAGTCCCTTCTATGGTGGCATCAATATCGGTGGTGAACTTAGGTAATGCTTTATTTCGTCAAACGTTCTCTACTGCTTATATCCCCATGCGAATTCCTGGTGGAGATTCAATTTTAACAATGGAGTGAATAGCTCTATTTTCTTTGAGAGGTTTGCTATGAACCTTCTGAGGACATTTATCTTCCCAATCAATGACTGTAATTTAGTTTTATCAGTAGGGGGTTGGGTATTCTTGATTGCCTCGATACTGCGCTGGCTGATCTAAATCCCTCTTTTGATCACGATAAAGCCCAAAAACTTCCCCGTCGATACCAAAGGCACACTTTTTGGGATTCATCTTTAATCCATATTTCCTAGCCCTTTCTAAAACTTGGTGTAGATCGGCCACGTGGTCTTGGATGCTGCTTGATTTTACCACTATGTCATCAATTTATATCTCTACTAACATGTGGATCAAGTCGTGGAAAATATAATTCATGGCTCTCTCGTAAGTTGCTCTGGTGTTTTTCAAGCCGAAGGTCATCACTACCCACTCATATAACCTGGTGGACCCTCAGCAAAGGAAATCCATCTTATGAATATCTTCATCAGCCATGAAAATCTGATAATAGCTCATGTTCTTGTCTATGAAGTTGATGATTGAGGAACATAGTGTGGTTTGTCACTATGAGTCATGGTTATGATGAGTGATTGACAGGGTGATGTCATGAGTTTGTGTCTGGGTGTTTTGGATATGCGTGTGTGTCTGTGTTTGTCTCGTGTGTGCAGACTTGAGTTACTCGTCAACTATCGATGGCAAAGGATCATGGTTAGACAGGGAGTCTAATGCCAGATGGTCGAGGGTGTCAGTTGAAGTCGAGAGTGGACTCAGATGTACGCATGGAGATCGAACAGGACGTTAGTTGAAGGTTGATCAAGACGAAGCGTCGATCGAGTCAGCGAAAGGGAAGCCAGTTCAAGAGACAAGGCGGCTCGAGGGATCGAGAATGGGAGACTTGCTGGCGGTCAAGTTCGCGGACTGACGACGATCGTCGACGATCAGGGGAGGCTTTGTCAGTTTTTGCTAAAAACCGTCGAAACATTAAATGTTTTTTAATACAATAAATAGGAGTTTAGTTTTAGTTTGAATATTTCAGTTTTATAGTGTACTCTTTTGATATATTTTTAGAATGGTTCTATTCTGAAAATATATTGAAAGTTGAGTCTCCTTGTAATTTTTTCTTTAAGTCAAATTGGGTAATTTTCAGAATATTCTATTCTGAAATTGCCCAAGGGGTATATTGTAAAAATGACTTCTAGAAACTGCCTACTTAAGGGATCTTATCCCCTAAGTACGGCTAGAACTTGAGGACTTGGCAGAACATTTTAGAAACACAAAAATTTGAGAAATCACTGCTTGAAGCAATTTCTAGCCGAGCTATAGAGAAATCGGAAGAAATATAATATGCAACAGTATTTTTGCTCGGTACTATAGCGCATAAGGTGTGGTATGGTTGACTCTAGCGCTGAGTAATCAGATTTCTTCTCCTGTTTCATTGAAAATTTATGAAGCATTTGATGATCAATTCTTGGGATTAAATTCAAGGATGAACAAGCTTTCAATAGGTAAGTTTCTATGCATCTATACCTTGTTTCTTTACCCGAAGTAGATGTTTACTGATGTATTGAAAAACTCTGATCTAAACCATTGCAGTAGTGAGTGTTTTAGTTTTGGTTGAGTTTTTGTGATGTTAAACTGCTTGTCTATAAGTATTTGATTGATCCATATTTGGTTCTACTGTTTAAAGTTCATGTATGGCTAGTTCTGTAGCAGCAAGCATTTCTTCTTGAGTGGGTTTGTTTTTGAGAAGGGTTGAGTATTTTGAGTGTTCAAGTGACTTCTTCAGAGTTCTTACAGATTGTCTTTTCAGGTGGTCATGGCTTTCTTGATTACTAAAATTGATACCTAGCTCAAATTTCTCTCTGAAAATCATCTCCAAGTTTTGTATAAATCTGATCAAGTATTTCTCTGAATTTAGCTAATTGTTCTGAAATAGTTCCTCTCTTTCTCTGTTTTGTGCTGAAATTGGTATTCTGTTGGACAATGTTTAACTGAAATAGAACTTGGCAAGTTTGATATCAGATTCAATTAAAGTTGCACTATATCAAATCTATTTTAATAGCATTTCATGTCTATTGTGTCACATACATTTTTAATTAGAGAACTAAACTAATTGCCATTTCTGTCAATCTAAAATGAGAGGTTCTATGTGAAAGGTTCATCCAGCTCTGGTTTCTCTTTAGAATTCTTGTGCAGATCATGAGCTTCTCTGAGATAAACCTTTTTCAAAAGCTCAGTTTCAGTTAAACCAGTCTTCCTGCATGAGTTTTGTTCTAAATTTTTGAGAGAGTTTAACCTTGAACTATCTTGTCTGAAACAGGGATTAGTTTTCAGATGTGTGTCAAGAATCTTCATTATTAAGTTTGAATGTGTGTTACTAAATTGATCATCTCATAATAACTATTCTGAATCTGTTTGAAGGTTATCATCTCTTAAGATAGGTTTGTTTGGAGTGTTGAATTTGAGTTTTCCATTCTAGAACTCTATTTACAATTTCAGAAACATTCTGTTGTGCTGAAGAATTCTGATAATACTGTTCCAGTTCAGAACATTTTAATATGTCGAGGCGCCTATTCACCCCCCTCTAGTCGCCATTCTGATCCCACAATTGGTATCAGAGCCGGTTAGATAACTAGTTGACCTTAACCGGTTTGTGATCCTTGTGGCGACATGGACAAGAACACTAAGATTTCGATGTTTGATGGTCGAGATTATGCTTATTGGAAGGTGCACATGGAGGCTTATTTACTTAGCCAAGGAAGTGCAATTTGGGACATTGTTGATTCCTAGTATATGATTCCTGAAACTCGTACCTCAGAGACTGAGAAGTCACAGTACGACTGTAATAGCAAGGCTAGAAACATACTTTTCATCAGTCTGAGTTGCAACGAGTTTGACAGGGTCCAGCACCTCAGAACTACACGTGAGATCTTGATGACCTTAAGAACATTTCATGAGGGCACTTCTCAGATTAAGGCTAGGAGGCAGAGCACGTATAATCGAGAATACCAAATGTTCGTGGAAGGCCCCGGCGAATCTGTAAATGCCATGTTTGTACGCTTTGATGGAATTGTTAGTAACTTGCGCTCCACTGGGACGCTAGCTTACTCTGATCATGATAGGGCGATCAAACTTCTCTATGCTCTTGATCGTAGCATATGGGAAGTAAAGATCTTAAGCATTGAAGAGTCTATGAGTTTTGATACTTTGACATGTGATGAACTCTTCAGTAAGCTTAAGTCCACCAAAATCGCCAAGACATCTCGTTCTGGAATTGGGAACTCTTTGTGATAAACCAAGGGTTGGTTTTGGAGTCTGTGATGAGTGATTGACAGATTTTACCCTCTGATTCATAGGGGTCCTGAGAAACCATGTTGAAGAATATGGTTTTGATATTCCAGATGTGATGAGTGATTGTCAACGGAAGTAAATGGAAGGGAGAGATGAAGACCTGCCGAGTCTGAGGCGCATGTGACTCAGGTACATGGGCAGTGAGCGACGGTCGGGCAGAGGAGCTGTGGAGTCGGGCTAGCCCAATCCGGTTACATGGCTAGGAGCAGGCAGATGATCCACTGGTCTGTTGACTGGGTTTGACTCAGGTACACGGGCGGCGAGCGATTGCCGGGCTGAGGGAGCTACGGGGTTGGGTCGGCCCAATCCGGGTACCCGGTGCAAAGACGGTGGACGCTTTGTCAGTTTCGGCGTAAAATTGAAAATCTATCATTAATTCTTTTTAGGATATTAATATTTAGTTTTTAAGTTTAGAATATTTTTATTCGAGTCAGTTAATTTTTCTAAGAATATTTTAGTAATTTTGGGAATTTATTTTAGAGTCAGTTTATTTTACCCGAGGGTAAAGTAGTCTTTTCATGTATTAGGATTTGTCTATAAATAGGCCCCTATCCTCTTGAGGATAGATTACTGTTTTTTTCCCTGAGATTATTTCTCAGTCCACAACAAATTTTCTTCTATTTTTCCTCTGTTTTAGATCTGCATCGCCGCTCTCGACGTTTTCTTTTTCCTCACCGGCCGCGCCTATCCGGCTAGCTAGCAGTTTCCTAGTCCCACGGCGCACGGCGAACAGGACCCCATGGCGGGATCACAGCTTCTTCTCCTGGCGGGAAATCTGCTGCGTGGAGCTCCTGGCGGACGGAAGCCCGAGAAAAAAAATCCAGCGGCAGCTTTTCTTTGGATGCTCGGCACGCTTCCCTGTGCGGGCCCCATTGCATTGTGGATTCCCGGGAGACAGCCGGCGGGAGCAGCATTTGCAGCTTGCTAGTATTTGCCCGCGGGCCCCACGGCGCTTGTCCTCTCGTTCTCAGTTTGCACGCAGCCATCAATACACCGGCGTTTGATTTCCAAGGCAAGTACTGGCAGCTTTCTCCATCGGCGTGAGGAATCGTGCGGCAGCAGCACAACAGTATTTGTGCGGGACCCTGCGCATGCAGCGAACACAGGTAATCTGTTATTGATCTCCTATTTTTTAGTAGATCATTTTAGAGATAATCATCAATTAACTAATTAGCGGATAAATCGTTTAGAAATTTCATGTTAATTTAATTTGCCAAACTGTTTTTAGAAATCACATATCTTTATCTGTTTAAATTTGCTCATAAAAATAAACCGAAAAGTTTATTAATAGTCGCAGTAATATTTTTATTCTAGATTTACGTGCAATATTTTCGAATTAATCCTGAATTAATATTATTTAATGATCCACGTTTTTATTCATTTAATTAGTATTTTATTTCTGGACTGAAATATTAATATCTTGAGTTTTTATTTAGGTATTTTTATTTACTGCTGTATTTTTATTTAGTTTATCTTTAATATCAATTTAATTAGGACACCGGTCATTTTTAAGCTAGACAACTTTAATTCCTGAAATTTGCTTTGCAAATATTATTTGTCTGGTTTAGTTCTTTTGGGTGTTGGGTTTAAAATATAGTTTAGCAAGAAATTTTTAGGCGCCCATTCACCCCCCCTCTGGTCGCTACTTTTGGTCCTACAGGTCCCTCCGAAGGTGTTCATAGGTTGGTCCCTCCGAAGGTGTTCGGAGGATGGTTCTCCGAAGGTTGGTCCTCCGAAGGGGTTCGGAGGCTAGTTCACCGAAGGGGTTCGGAGGCTGGTTCACCGAAGGGTTCGGTGGGTCTATTGGCTGCAACTGTTGCAGCGGAGTGTGCCTGTCAGAGGGGTCCGACAGTACACAATGACTTGGCTGTACCGAAGGGCTCGCTACTTTGGGTGGTACACCGGAGTGTGTATCGGAGGTTGTTTACTCGGAGAGGTCTCCGGGGTACTGGAAACACTTGTCTGTCTATTTGTGGTGCGCAGGTGACCTTGGAGGCGACGGACGGTTTGTAGCAAGTGAACCTGGGTCAAGCGGGAGGCTTGATGCCAGGGGAGCAGGGAGCTCCATCACGAAGGCTACGAAGGGGTCGAGGTATGCCAGGAGAAGGCAGTAAGTGCGGAGCCTGGCTCCGGGTGAAGGTACTCCGAGACGAAGTCCTCAAAGGCGAGGCACTTTGAAGGGTACTCCGAATGGAGTGACTTCGGAGTATGGTGGATCAAGTCCTCAGCAATGAGGCAAGGTGTTCGAAGTGTGCTCCGGAGGGAACACACTTGAAGGTATACCCGACGAAGGTCTCAGAAGTCGAGGTGCATCGAAGGCATGGTCCGAGTGAGGATCGTCGAGGAGTGTGCTCGGGGAGAGACACTGCGACGAAGTGCTCATGGAATGCTTCATGCGGAGGCCTTGAACGAAGGAGGGACTTCGAAGGGTGGTACTCCAAAGGTGGGGCTTCGGAGTGAAGTTGGCTTCGGAGTGAAACAAGCTTCGGAGTAGGCAGGCTTCGGAGTGAAGCAGGCTTCGGAGTGAAGCAGGCTTTGGAGTGAAGCTAACTTCGGAGTGAGGCATACTTGAGGTACTTTGGCCATGCATAGTTTCGGGACACGGACTAACAGAGTTCGAGCTGGGAGAAGCTGCGAAGCCGTGGTGGTCCACTCCGAAAGTGTTGGTGCGAAGGCCCAAGGGCTTTGACGGCTTCGTCTCAAAACAGTCATTGTATCGAAGGCTGACTTCGGTGAAGCGAAGGACGTCAGGCTCAAGGCTTCTCACCAAAGCTACTGCAGCCCTCGCGTAAACCCTAGGGGTAAAGTAGTCTATTCACAGGGCTGAATAGTGCCTATAAATAGTGGAGGCTGGCTAGGTCACATCAACACTTTGAGAATTCATTTTTGAGCTCCTGTGCTAGCCGCCACATACCTTGTATTCATCCTGTGAGTTCATTTTTGTGTTCCCTGTTCAAGCATTGAAGATTTGATTTTGTGTTCATTTACTGCTTGAGCTTGTATGCATACTTCTCTGCATGCTTCGATCTCTTTTGTCTCACTTCTTTTGAGTTGAGTTTGTGCACTGAATCCTTTCTGGAGAAGTGTGTGAGAAGCCTGTTCGAGCAAAGTGTGTTCGAGCGAAGTGTGTGTTTTGAGAAACCAAGGGTGGTTTCGGTGTATGTGATGAGTGATTGACAGGATTATTTACCCTCTGTTCGAAGGGTACCTCCGGAGGGGCTTCGGAGGTGGTTCTCCGAAGGGTGTTCGGAGGCGTTTGTTTGCTGCAGCTGTGCAGCGAAGTGTGCTCGTCGGAGGGGTCCGACAGTACGCGATGACTGGGTTCGTACCGTAGGCTTCGGTACTTTGGGCGGTACACCGGAGTGTGTACCGAAGGTTGCTAACCCGGAGAGGTCTCCGGAGTACTGGATACTCTTGTTTGCTTGTCGGTGGTGCGCAGGGACTTCGGAGGCGACGGACAGGGTTCGAGCCGGGTGAACCTGGGTCAAGCAGGAGGCTTGATGCCAGGGGAGCGGGGAGCTCCGTCACGGTGGCTGCGAAGGTGGTCCGGGTCGGTCCTCGGGTCGAGTCGTGCCAGGTGAAGGCAGAGAGTGCGGAGCGTGGCTCCGGCTGAAGGTACTCCGAGACAAAGTCCTCGGAGGTGAGGCACTTCGAAGGTACTCCGAATGGAGTGACTTCGGAGTTGGTGGATCAAGTCCTCTGCGGAGGCAAGGTGTTCGAAGTGTGCTCCGGAGGGAGACACTCGAAGGTTACCCGACGAAGGTCTCAGAAGTCGAGGCGCATCGAAGGCATGGTCCGGGTGAGGCTCGTCGAGGAGTGTGCTCGGGGAGAGGCACTGCGACGGAGTGCTCATGGAATGCTTCATGCGGAGGCCTTGGACGAAGGAGGGACTTCGAAGGGTGGTACTCCGAAGGTGGGGCTTCGGAGTGAGGTTGACTTGTGGTGCTTCGGCCATGCATGGCTTCGGTACACGGACGGACGGTGGTTGAGCTCGGAGTAGCTGCGAAGCCGTGGAGGTCCACTCCGAAGGTGGTGGTGCGAAGGCCCAAGGGGCTTTGACGGCTTCGGCTCAAAACCGTCATTGTATCGAAGGACTTCTTCGGCGGAGCGAAGGCCAACAGGCTGCAGGCTTCTCGCCGAAGCTACCGCACCCTCCGGTGCGAAGGGAGGTTCCAGAAGTCAACTCTGTAAAGGCTGACACTGTCTGTTCTGAAAAAGGCTGACACTGTCCCCTCTGCAGCTGACAGAGAAGCCTCCAAAAATAAAGGTGGACTACCTTTTGTACCCCTTAGTTCTGAAGAGACAAAATGAATGTAAACCCTAGGGGTAAAGTAGTCACTTCCTTAGGATGAAGCCGTGGACTATAAATATGGGGGCTCGGTAGGTAACATTTAACACTTTGAGCATTTACTGTTGAGCTCCTGTAGACAGACCTCGCTGTTTTCATTCTGAGTTCAATTTATTTCAGTGTTCCTTGTTCAAGCGGCGAAGCCCTGCTTCTGTGTGCTTTTGCTTGAACTCGCGTAGCATACCTCGCTAGTCTTAGTGCACCGAAGCTTGTTTTGGCGAAGGGTGTTTTTCTCGCGAAGTGTGTTTTTCAGTGTGCTGTCGCTCTGTGTAACTCGAGGCAAGACCTCGCTGCTTACTAGCGAAGCCCTGATCTTTTCCCGTAGTGCTTCTTGTGTTGAAGCCCTTAGCGTGGTCCGTTTTGTGTGCGCGTAGACCTTCGCGTACGAAGCCCGGCACCAGTTGCTGTCGCCAAGTACTTGGTCGAAGTCCTCAGAGGGCTGTCCACTCTTGCGAAGGGTGAAGTGCGAAGCCTGCTCGAAGCACCTCGTGTGCGGAGCCTGCACTGACTTAGCAGAGTAGATTTTCGAGGGTTGTTTGTGGAGCGAAGTCTTCTTGGCTTCGAACTTTTGCTCCTGCGAAGCCTGTGTTCGGAGCTGTCGAAGTACCTCCGAACCAGACCTTCGAAGGTAGTGTTCGAAGCCTGTTCCGCAGAAGACAGAACAGAACCGAAGGCTAAGTTTTTAGCCCGAAATTTTAAAAGCTCCCATTCACCCCCCCTCTGGTCGCCGTTTCCGGTCCAACAGTTTTTCAGTGTCTGTTTGCTCTATGTAAACTGGAGGCTAGACCTCTCTGATTACTAGCGAAGCACTGGTCTTGGCTTAGATCGAAGCCTGTTTTCTTCCCGTGTTGAAGTCCTCGGCAAAGTCTGTTTAGTGTGCGTTTAGACCTTCAAAGTACGAAGCCCAGCACCAGTTGTTGTCGCTAAATATTTGGTCGAAGTCCGCAGAGGGAAGTCTGCTCTTGCGAAGGGTGAAGTGCGAAGCCTGCACGAAGGCACTCTGTGTGCGGAGGCTGCACTGACTTAGCAGAAGCTGGATTTTCGGGGTTGTGGGTGGAGCGAAGTCCTCTTGGCTTCGAACTTTTGCTCCTTGCGAAGCCTGTGTTCGAAGCTGTGAAATACCTCCGAACCAGAACTTCGAAGGGTGTGTTCGAAGCCTGTTCCGCAGAAGACAGAATTAAAACATAAGGCTATTTTTAGTCTGAAATTTTAAAAGCTCCCATTCACCCCCCCCTCTGGTCGCCATTTCCGGTCCAACAATTGGTATCAGAGCAGGTTAAGATCACCAGTTGACCTTAACCGGTTTTGTGATCTGTTGGCGACATCGATAGAGTTAGTAAAATACCTCTGTTCGATGGGACGGACTTTGCATACTGGAAGGTGCGCATGGAGGCTTATTTGCTAAGCCAAGGAAATGCAATTTGGGAGATTGTGGACTCACAATACTCCATCCCTGAAACTCGCACCTCTCAAACAGAGAAGGATCAGTATAATACCAACTCCAAGGCAAGAAATATATTGTTCATTGGTTTGAGTAGAAGTGAGTTTGATAGGGTGCAGCACCTTAGGACAGCTAGGGAAATTTGGACTACACTCACTATTTTTCATGAGGGCTCGACTCAGATTAAGGCTAGGCGCCAAAGCACATACAATCAACAGTATCAACTGTTTGTGCAGGCACCTGGTGAATCTATAAATGCCATGTTTTCTCGCTTCGATGCAATAGTGAGTAACTTGCGGTCCAACGGGATGCTTGCTTACAATGATCATGATGGGGCTATCAAGCTTCTCTATGCTCTTGATCGTAGCATATGGGAAGTGAATATATGTTGGACCGGAAACGGCGACCAGAGGGGGGGTGAATGGGAGCTTTTTAAAATTTCGGGCTAAAAACTTAGCCTTCGGTTCAGTTCTGTCTTCTGTGGAACAGGCTTCGAACACTACCTTCGAAGGTCTGGTTCGGAGGTACTTCGACAGCTCCGAACACAGGCTTCGCAGGAGCAAAAGTTCGAAGCCAAGAAGACTTCGCTCCACTTACAACCCTCGGAAATCTACTCTGCTAAGTCAGTGCAGGCTCCGCACACGAGGTGCTTCGAGCAGGCTTCGCACTTCACCCTTCGCAAGAGTGGACACCCCTATGAGGACTTCGACCAAGTACTTGGCGGCAGCAACTGGTGCTGGGCTTCGTACACGAAGGTCTACACTCACACAAACGGACTACGCTAAGGGCTTCGACACACGAAGCAAAACGGGCCTCGATCAGGGCTTCGCTAGTAAGCTGTGAGGTCTGGCCTCAAGTTACACAGAGCGACAGCACACTGAAAAACACACTTCGCACAAAACACCCTTCGCCTAAACAGGCTTCGGTGCACTATACTAGCGAGGTATGTAACGCGAGCTCAAGCAAAAAGCACACAGAAGCAGGGCTTCGCCGCTTGAACAAGGAACACAAAATGAATTGAACTCTGGATGAATACAGCGAGGTATGTGACTACAGGAGCTCAACAGTAAATGCTCAAAGTGTTAAATGTTACCTACCGAGCCCCCATATTTATAGCCCACAGTTCACCCAAAGGAAATGACTACACTACCCCTAGGGTTTACAAAGGATTTGACTCTACAGAACTAAGGGGTACAAAAGGTAGTCCACCTTTATTCTGGAGGCTTCTCTGTCAGCTTTTGCAGAGGGGACAGTGTCAGCCTTTTACAGAACAGACATTGTCAGCCTTTGTAGTCTTTGACCTTCTGGAATCCTCCCTTCGCACGCGAGGGTGCGGTAGCTTCGGTGAGAAGCCTGGAGCCAGATGGCCTTCGCTCCACCGAAGTCAGTCTCCGATACAGTGACGGTTTTGAGCCGAAGCCGTCAAAGCCCTTGGGCCTTCGCACCAACACCTCCGGAGTGGACCACCACGGCTTCGCAGCTTCCTCCAGCTCGAACTCCGTCAGTCCGTGTACCGAAGCCATGCAGGCCGAAGCACCTCAAGTCATTCTCACTCCGGAACTAGCCTCGCTCCGAAGCCTTCCTCCCTCCGAAGCCCCACCTTCGGAGTACCACCCTTCGAAGTCCCTCCTTCGTCCAAGGCCTCCGCATGAAGCATTCCATGAGCCCTTCGTCGCAGTGCCTCTCCCCGAGCACACTCCTCGACGAGCCTCACCCGGACCATGCCTTCGATCCACCTCGACTTCTGAGACCTTCGTCGGGTACCTTCGAATGTCTCCCTCCGGAGCACACTTCGAATTCCTTGCCTCTGCAGAGGACTTGATCCATCCAACTCCGAAGTCACTCCATTCGGAGTACCTTCGAAGTGCCTCACTTCTGAGGACTTTGTCTCGGAGTACCTTCAGCCGGAGCCACCCTCCGCACTCTCTGCCTTCAACTGGCATGCCTCGACCCGAGGACCGACCCGGACCACCTTCGCATCCACCGTGACGGAGCTCCCCGCTCCCCTGGCATCAGGCCTCCCGCTTGACCCAGGTTCACCTGCTGCGAGCCTTGTCCGTCGCCTCCGAAGTCCCTGCGCACCACCGACAAACAGACAAGTGTATCCAGTACTCCGGAGACCTCTCCGGGTTAGCAATCTCCGGCACACACTCCGGTGTACCGCCCAAAGTACCGAAGCCTTCGGTACGAACCCAGTCATCGCGTACTGTCGGACCCCTCCGACGAGCACACTCCGCTGCAACAGCTGCAGCAAGCAAACACCGAACACCCTTCGGTGAAACCACCTCCGAACATCCTTCGGAGGTCCAACCTCCGAACCCCCTTCGGAGGTACCCTCCTCCAAACACCATCGGAGGTCCTCCGAACCCCCTTCGGAGGTACCCTTCGAACAGAGGGTAAAAAGCCTGTCAATCACTCATCACAAAACACTGAAACCAACCCTTGGTTTCTCAATCTCCCCCTTGATGAGTGCATTGACAACCAAATCCAAGTTCAAGAAAATTTAAAAATTTTCAGCACACAAGTGACCATAAAAACTCAGAAAAGAGCCAAATCATGTCACTTGACAACAGAATTTTCTTCCCCCTTTCTCACAAAATTGAAAAGCCCCCTTGGGCAATAAAAACTCCCCCTGAGTTAAATTTTCCCTTTGGCAATAAAAAACCTTCTCCCCCTTTATGTCAAATTTTCTCCCCCTTTGAAATTATACCCCTTGTGACAGAGAACGAAGCAAGTCTCCCCCTTTTTAGGAATTTCTCCCCCTTTGGCAATGCAAGCATCAAGGAGCATGTAAAAGATGCAAAGCTTCGAATTGAGCAGAATGGCAAAGACATATGAAGCAAAAATATGTCAACAGTAACACCAATGATCATGGGCTCAGCTCAAATTAATATTCTCTAAAAGCATGATGAAGCATGTGATTTGATCATTTTTGAAATAAAAGCATCACCACTTACTCAAGGAAACTAGACAAGTAAGAGCAAGGACTGCGCAAAGCTAGTCAATTTCTACTCTAGATAGACAATTCCAGTTCAAAATGGAGCTTGAAAAGCAAACTTGATAAACAATGAATATTGTTGTTCTTTTCTTAGTGCCAGGGGTTATTTGTTTATCCACCTTATACTTTCCAATCCGGCCAAGCCTAGGTATGAAAACCATAAGAAGCTTAAGGCAATGATTTTGGCATACACTACACTATTCCAGTTCAGACCAATGTGCAATGGTAAGCAGTCTAGAATAGGGTAGTGCGACAAACAAACCCACCTGGATCTTTTAACTTAAAGCATACAAACCATGGAATTTTTGATTTTAACCAAGTGAACCAATTGTTTGGTACTTATGAATATCCATGAAAATGAGAACAATTTTTCAAGTTGCAATTTTTAGCATCCAAAGAAATGTGTCTTGCTATCAAGCAGATAAAAGATAGCTAAAGCAGTCCTGCCTAAACATGCTAGATTCAAGACTGAGCAGTGAGCACGATTTGATTTTGAAAATAAAACACCATGCACATGAATGTTCCAGATGAATTAACAAGAGCTGAGCTGACATGATTTCATGAATTATAAGCAGGCATATAAGTGCAAAATATGTAAATGCAATTTCAACACAATTAGACAAAGGCACATCCATCTAAACATCTCCCCCTCACAAAATGCCGTAAGGGTGACAAATGCCAAGTTCCCCACGCAAGTAAGCAAATCGAGAAGCATCGAGGGGTTTTGTAAAAATGTCGGCAAGCTGGTGTTGGGTATCAACATATTGAAGTTCAATATCACCCTTCTCATTGTGATCTCTGAGAAAGTGATACCGTACATCAATGTGTTTGGTTCTGGAGTGCTGAACAGGGTTGTTTGCAATACAAATAGCACTAGTGTTATCACAGAAAAGTGGAACACTCTTATATTCTAACCCGAAATCCCGCAAAGTGGAAACCATCCACAAAATCTGAGAGCAACAGCTAGCTGCAGCAACATATTCGGCCTCAGCCGTTGATTGTGCAACACTAGACTGTTTGCGGGAAGACCAGCAAACCAGAGAAGTACCCAGAAAATGACAAGTACCAGAGGTACTCTTCCTATCAATTCTACACCCAGCAAAGTCCGCATCAGAATAACATCGAAGACATAAAGATGAAGACGCTGAATACCATATGCCAAATTCAAGGGTGTGTTTGAGATACCTTAGAATGCGCTTTACCGCTTGGCGGTGCGAAGCTCGTGGTGAAGCCTGAAAACGAGCGCACAGACACACTGCGAAGTGTATGTCTGGCCTCGTGGCAGTCAAGTAGAGGAGGGAGCCGATCATGCTCCGGAACTCCTTCTGATCTACGGCTTCTCCATCTTCGTCAGGGTCCAATGCTACAGATGTAGCCATTGGAGTGGCGAGGGGCTTCGCATCGGACATGTCGAACTTCTTGAGCAGGTCCTTGGTGTACTTTGTCTGGTGGACAAAAGTACCTTGTTTGCTTTGCTTGATTTGCAAACCAAGGAAATAAGTGAGTTCACCCATCATTGACATTTCAAATTCCCTGCTCATTGTATCTACAAACTCGGCAACCAAAGCATGAGAAGAGCCACCAAAGATGATGTCATCCACGTAAATCTGAACTAGGAGGAAATCTTTGCCATGCTTGAGAGTAAACAGTGTTTTATCAACAGAGCCCATCAAATACCCTCGCTCAAGCAGAAAAGACTTAAGTCTATCATACCACGCCCGAGGGGCCTGCTTGAGTCCATAAAGAGCCTTATGAAGTTTAAGGACTTTATGTGGGTACTTGGGGTTTTCAAAACCAGGGGGTTGTTTTACATAAACATCCTCACCTATGAAGCCATTAAGAAAAGCACTTTTGACATCCATTTGATAGAGTTTGAATCCCCGGGATGTCGCAAAGGCAAGCAAAATCCTAATGGCCTCAAGGCGAGCAACAGGTGCAAAAGTTTCAGTAAAATCAATCCCTTCTAGTTGAGAAAAGCCCTGAGCTACAAGTCTAGCCTTATTTCTAACAATTGTCCCATCCTCCCCTTGTTTATTTTTGAAAATCCATTTTGTTCCAATGAAATGAACATTTGGTGGAGGATCAACTAAAGTCCAGACTTGATTTCTCTCAAAATTTTCAAGTTCCTCATGCATGGCATTGATCCAACTAGAATCAGAAAGTGCATGACTAACATCTAAGGGCTCGAAAGAAGCAACAAAAGCAGCATTAGTGAAATGGGCATGAGAACGTATTACCCTTTGATCAATCTCACCAATGATATGCTCGGGAGGATGCATCCTTTGAACATGATGTGGAGCCTCGCGGTGGGATGCAGTCTCCCCCTCAACTTGTGCGTTGGAGTGGTCCAAGATGACCGATGTTGAGGTCGTCGCTTCGGGACCTCGTGCCGAAGTAGTTGAAGCGGGGCTAGCTTCGGGGGTTGACGTCGAGGGTAGTGGGGGTTCATCCTCGAATTCTCCGGGATCTTCTTCTTCAAATCATGTCAGCTCAGCTCTATCTAATATATCTAAAACACAATGTGCATGATGTTTCTTTCCAAAATCAAATCATGCTCACTGCTTAGTCTTGGATCTAGCATGTTTAGGCAGGACTGCTTTAGCTATCCTTTATCTGCTTGACAGAAATATTTCTTTTCTCTGGATGCTAAACATTGCAACTTAAAAAATTGTTTTACATACTCATGGATATGCATAAAGTGCTAAACAATTTGTTCACTTACTCAAATTTCCAGCAATCCATGATTTGTATGCTTCAAAGCAAAAAAGATCCAGGTGGATTTGTTTGTCGCACTACTCTATTCTAGACTGCTTACCATTGCACATTGGTGTGAACTGGGATAGTGTAGTGTAATGCCAAAATCACCGCCTTAAGCTTCTGATGGCTTTCATGCCTAGCTTAGCCTGATTGAAAAGTATAAGGTGGACAAACAAATAACCCCTGGCATTATGAAAAGAACAACAAAAATTCATTTTTTATCAAGTTTGCTTTCAATGCTCCACTTGAACTGGACTTGTCTGTCTAGAGTAGAAATTGACTAGCTTTGTGCAGTCCTTGTTTTTACTTGTCTAGTTCCCTTGATTGAGTGGTGATGCTTTTATTTCAAAATGATAAAATCACATGCTGTCATCATGTTTTTAGAGAATTTTAAATTGAGCTAAGCACATGAAAATTGGTATTAAAGTTGGCATATTTTTGCTTTATATGTATTTGCAATTCTGTCCATTTCGAAGCTAAGCATCTTTTACATGCTCCTTCATGCTTGCATTGCCAAAGGGGGAGAAATTTTTGAGTTCTCTGCAGCAAAGGGGTAAAATAACTTAGGAGGAGTTTTTATCTTGCAAAGGGAAGATTTTCCGAAGGGGCTTTTACTCTGTTGAAAAAGGGGGAGGAAAATTCTTTTATCAAGTGACATGATTTGGCTCGTTTCTGAGTTTTTATGGTCACTTGTGTGCTGAAATTTTTCAAATTTTCTTGAACTTGAATTTGGTTGTCAATGCACTCATCAAGGGGGAGATTGAGAAACCAAGGGTTGGTTTCGGAGTCTGTGATGAGTGATTGACAGATTTTACCCTCTGATTCGAAGGGGTCCCTCCGAAGGTGTTCAGAGGTTGGTCCCTCCGAAGGTGTTCGGAGGATAGTTCTCTGAAGGTTGGTCCTCCGAAGGGGTTCGGAGGCTGGTTCACTGAATGGGTTCAGAGGCTAGTTCACCGAAGGGTTCGGTGGGTCTGTTGGCTGTAGCTGTTGCAGCGGAGTGTGCCTGTCGGAGGGGTCCAACAATACACAATGACTTGGTTGTACCGAAGGGCTCGGTACTTTGGGCGGTACACCGGAGTGTGTATCGGAGGTTGTTTACCCGGAGAGGTCTCCGGGGTACTAGAAACACTTGTCTGTCTGTCTGTGGTGCGCAGGTGACCTCGGAGGCGACGGACGGTTCGTAGCAAGTGAACCTGGGTCAAGCGGGAGGCTTGATGCCAGGGGAGTAGGGAGCTCCGTCACGAAGGCTGCGAAGGGGTCGAGGTCGGACCTCGGGTCAAGGTGCGCCAGGAGAAGGCAGTAAGTGCGGAGCTTGGCTCTGGGTGAAGGTACTCCGAGACGAAGTCCTCAAAGGCGAGGCACTTCGAAGGGTACTCCGAATGGAGTGACTTCGGAGTATGGTGGATCAAGTCCTCAGCAATGAGGCAAGGTGTTCGAAGTGTGCTCCGGAGGGAGACACTCGAAGGTATACCCGATGAAGGTCTCAGAAGTCGAGGTGCATCGAAGGCATGGTCCGGTTGAGGATCATCGAGGAGTGTGATCGGGGAGAGACACTGTGACGAAGTGCTCATGGAATTCTTCATGCGGTGGTACTCCAAAGGTGGGGCTTCGGAGTGAAGCTGACTCCGGAGTGAAGCTGACTTCGGAGTGAGGCCGACTTTGGAGTGAGGCAGGCTTCGGAGTGAAGCTGACTCTGGAGTGAGGCTGACTTGAGGTAATTTGGCCATGCATGGTTTCGGTACACGGACTGACGGAGTTCGAGCTGGGAGAAGCTGCGAAGCCATGGTGGTCCACTCCGAAGGTGTTGGTGCAAAGGCCCAAGGGCTTTGACGGCTTCGGCTCAAAACTATCACTGTATCGAAGGCTGACTTCGGTGAAGCGAAGGCCGTCAGGCTCAAGGCTTCTCACCGAAGCTACCGCACCCCTCGCGTGCGAAGGGGGGCTTCAGAAGGGTCCAAAACTACAAAGGCTGACAGCGTTTGCTCTGCAAAAGCTGGTGCTGTCCCCTCTGCGAAGCTGACAAAAGAAGCCTCCAAATAAAGTAGACTACTAGTTGTACCCCCCCTGTTTTGATGAGATAAAACCGGTGTAAACCCTAGGGGTAAAGTAGTCTATTCACAGGGCTAAATAGTGCCTATAAATAGTAGAGGCTAGCTAGGTCACATCAACACTTTGAGCAGTCATTTTTGAGCTCCTGTGCTAGCTGCCACATACCTTGTATTCATCTTGTGAGTTCATTTTTGTGTTCCTTGTTCAAGCATTGAAGCTTTGATTTTGTGTTCATTTACTGCTTGAGCTTGTATACATACTTCTCTGCATGCTTCGATCTCTTTTGTCTCACTTCTTTTGAGTTGAGTTTGTGCACTGAATCCTTTCTGGAGAAGTGTGTGAGAAGCCTGTTCGAGCGAAGTGTGTTCGAGCGAAGTGTGTGTTTTTCAGTGTCTGTTTGCTCTGTGTAAACTGGAGGCTAGACCTCTCTGATTACTAGCGAAGCACTGGTCTTGGCTTAGATCGAAGCCCGTTTTCTTCCCGTGTTGAAGTCCTCGATGAAGTCTGTTTAGTGTGTGTTTATACCTTTGAAGTACGAAACCCAGCACCAGTTGCTGTCGCTAAGTATTTGGTCGAAGTCCGCAGAGGGAAGTCTGCTATTGCGAAGGGTGAAGTGCGAAGCCTGCACGAAGGCACTCTATGTGTGGAGGCTGCACTGACTTAGCAGAAGCTGGATTTTCGGGGTTGTGGGTGGAGCTAAGTCCTCTTGGCTTCGAACTTTTGCTCCTTGCGAAGCCTGTGTTCGGAGCTGTTTAATACCTCCGAACCAGAACTTCGAAGGGTGTGTTCGAAGCCTGTTCCGCAGAAGACAGAATTAAAACAGAAGGCTATTTTTAGTCTGAAATTTTAAAAGCTCCCATTTACCCCCCTCTGGTCGCCATTTCCGGTCCAACACTTTGCCACAATCCATGGCACTAGTTTCTAGTTCTGGCAGTGGCACCTCGTCTAGAGGTAGTGTTGAGAAACCATGTTGAAGAATATGGTTTTGATATTCCAGATGTGATGAGTGATTGTCAACGGAAGTCAAAGGGAGAGATGAAGATCTGCTGAGTCTGAGGCGCATGTGACTCAGGTACACGGGCAGTGAGCGACGGCCGGGCAGAGGAGCCATGGAGTCAGACTGGCCCAATCCGGGTACATGGCTAGGAGCGGCAGAGGATCCACCGGTCTGTTGACTGGGTTTGACTCAGGTGCACGGGCGGCGAGCGATTGCAGGGCTGAGGAAGCCGCGGGGTCGGGTCGGCCCAATCCGGGTACCCGGTGCGAATACGGTGGACGCTTTGTTAGTTTCGGCGTAAAACTAACAATCTATGTTTAATTCGTTTTTAGGATATTAATATTTAGTTTTTAAGTTTAGAATATTTATTTGAGTCGATTAATTTTTTTCTAAGAATATTTTAGTAATTTTCAGAATTTATTTTAGAGTCGTTTTATTTTACCCGAGGGTAAAGTAGTCTTTTCATGTATTAGGATTTGCCTATAAATAGGACCCTATCCCTTTGGGGATAGATGACTGTTTTCTAATAGATCAATCTACAGTCCAGATTTTAATCTCTTAGCCACGATCTCTCTCCGGCGAAATTCATTTCCACGGTTTGCTCCCATTCTTTTTCTTCGGCTCTTCCCGGCGAAGCACCACACGCAGAAAATCAGCATCGTGGGCAGAAGCTGTAGCTTGGATTCCAGATTGGCATTCGCACGCATCCACACGTTTTTCCCAACTTAAAGCCTGCAGCTCGCAACACGGCTCAAGTCCGCGCGCAAGGTCTTCGTAGGAGGAAGAAATCTTCCGCCACGGAAAGCCTCCAAAAGCAGTGCACAGTCCGCATCACCAGATAAAAAACGTTTCTTTTTCTCTTCCCTGTGGGACCCGCCTAGCACATGCTTGCCTTTCCACGCATTGAAATTTCAGCATGGGGAGCAGGCAAGGCTGCATTCACTATTTGGCATGATGGGTGTAGCCGCAGGTTACACAGCTAGCTAGAGCAAGGTAGCAGCGAATTTTTTTATGGATTCTCGGCGCGCGGCAGAAGCTCGAGGAGATCTCTGCAGCAAGTTTGTTCGACGACGAGCGGTGCGCGACGGCGAGGTAAATTTTCTTCTTTAATCTCTTAAATTTTAGATGGTTAGTTAAATCAATATTTATCCATATTTTAATTAGCTGAAAAATAATAATCTCGAAGTTATCTGTTCTTAATTAAAAATTAATCTCGTCGTTAAATTTTAATCTGTTTATTAGGTATCTCATATTATTTTTTGTCTTTTTAATCTGCTCATATAAAAAAGGGGGAAAATTTATTAGTTGCAGTTAGATTATTATTTTATTCTTTACCTACTATATTTTAGGTTTAGTTCTGAATTAACTTTTAATGATCCAAGATTTATTCATTTGATTAGTACTTTATTTCTAGACCGAAATATTATTATTTCGAGTTTTTATCTAAGTGTTTTTTTATTTACTACAGTAATTCTATTTAGTTTAATTTTTAATATCATTTTAATTTTTAATTAGGACACCAGTTATTTTTAAAGCTAGACAACGTTAATTCCTAAAACCTGCTTTGCAACTATCATTTGTCTGGTTAAGTTCTTTTGGGTGGTGGGTTTAAAATATAGTTTAGCAACATTTTTTTAGGCGCCCATTCACCCCCCCTCTGGTCGCTACTTTTGGTCCTACAAGTGGTATCAGAGCAGGTTAGGTTTTCTAATATCTTAACTAATTCAAAATCTAGGTTGTGACCATGACGTCTTCAGGTAAAATCCCGTCCCTAGAAGCTTTTGGCTACACTTATTGGAAGACTCGCATGCGAGCATACCTTATGAGCCAGAGCTCGAACATATGGGAGATTTGTGTTCATCCTAGTTTCATCATAACGACTATTGCTGCGGATACTGCTGCTGATGTAATTACCCAACATCAAAATAATAGTAAGGCGGTGAATATTTTATTTTCTGGTCTAGGTCCTAGTGAATTTGAGCGTGTTAGCCATCTCACCACTGCTCGAGAGATCTGGGCTACCCTCCAGGCACACCATGAGGGTACACCTCAGGTCAAGGCTAGGCTCTACCAGACCTACCGGCGTAAGTATGAAAATTTTTCACAGAAGCCGGGTGAGACTGTTGAGGCTTTGTTTGGTCGTTTTCAATCGATCATTAACAAGCTTCGCGTTAACAAGGCCAAGCGTGATCAGCTGGTTTCGGATCATGAGTAGGCGCTTAAAGTATTTCATACCTTGGACCCTAAGATCTGGGAGATTAAGGTTTCTTCTATTGTTGAGAGCGCGTCCTATGATACCTTGACCGTCGCAGAGCTTTTTAGTAAGCTCAAGGCCTCAGAGGTCAATATTCAGTTGAGATCAAATCTCACTGATTCTGGCTCCAAGACTCTGGCGCTTGCGACACCGTCTGCAGATCCTAATGCCATGAGTTGTACTGCTTTTTCCTTGATGTCTATCTCCGAGGAACAACTTGATACTCTAGGAGATGATGATCTGTGCTTGTTTAACAACTGGGTGCGACGTGTCTATGATAAGCGAATGTTCAAGAGACACGACACAAAATCCGGATGCTTTAAGTGTGGTGACCCAGGTCATTTCATCACCGACTGCCCTAAGCAGAAGAATTACAAGAAGGGAACAGGCAGCAACTCCTACAACTCCAGCAAGTACGACAACCCCACGAAGGGCAAGCCCAAGACAAGATTCTTTCGAAAGGCTTTGAAGGATTACAGGCGTGAGAACAAGAAGCAAGACAAGACCTTCTTCGCCGAGATGGAGAAAAGATACTCCAAGAGATCCTCGTGTTCAAGTTCAAGTGATGAAGAGATCGTGATCAGGAAGGGGAAGGACAGGGACAATCCGACGGGCCTCTGTTTCATGGGCTTCGGGGACAAGCCGAAGAGTCACTCACGTCACAGCCGAAGACCCCACAAGAGTTTCTGCTCAATGGCTCTTGAGGGGAAGAAAGAGAAGGACTCCTCCGACTCCTCCGACGACTACAATGATGAGAAGGCATCTTCTTATGAACAAGAAGTTGTTAATTTACTAGAACAGAATAGTCAGGAGTTGAAGTATAGGGAGAAACTGCTTAGAGGGGCTAAGAAGAGGATAGATGAGCTTGAGAGTGAGTTTTCCACAGCAAATGGCAAGATTGAGAGTCTGTCTTCTTCCCCTTGCTTGGGTGATAGTGGAGAGTGCCCTAACTGTGAGGTGCTGTTGAGTGACCTGATGACTCTTAAGTCCAGGTACACAGAGAGAGTATATGAGAGAGACGCATTGGCCACTGAGCTTGAAAGCGCTCAGCAGGAGCTAAAAGATGCTCATGCCACTGTTGTCGCACCTTGTGTAGACTACCCATCTCATTTAGCTAGTATAGCTGAGCTGAGAGCCAAGAGTGATGAGCAGTTGAGCGAGTTAGCTGGAGTGAGAGGTGAGTTGGAGCAGACTAAGCTAGAGCTTGAGACCTTGTCAGTTCCATCCACTGTTTGTGAGAACTGCCTGTCCATTAGAATGGAGTTGATCAAGCTAAAAGCTGAGAAGTCCGTCAAAGCTGATAAAGAGTGTGAAATCTGCTTGTCTCGGGTGGAGGTGTTAGCTTCTTTGAGAGAGGAGCTAGCTGATGTTCAGAACGCGAACTTTTACCTCCGTCAGATTCTGAGTTGGATTAGTGCTAGAGAGCCACAGCTCGGCATGATGATCCAACAGTTCAAGAGACAGGATGGTTTTGGAGTAGGGTACACATATACCAAGGCTGATTTTGAGAGCGCCATTAGCCGTGCAGTGGAGTGGAGTAAGATGACTCCAGAATAGAGATATCCCAAGACTCACTCCACTGAGTCCTTTAAGGATAGTCAGCCCAAGGATGGAGTGATCCAAGAACAACCTAAAGCTCCACCTAAGAAGCAGATCTGGGTTCCTAAGCCTAAAACTCTTCACACTTCTCTTAATTCTTTACCTGGACCTTCTCACACCAAGGATGCTACACCCAACACCACTAAGCCTAAGAATCCTAAGCCTCAACAACATCCCAAGAAGCCTACGTATCATTGTGAGTTTTGTCATAGAGACAGGCATCTTGAGGAGTTTTGCTTTAGGAGGAAGCGGATTGAGCGAGCAGAGAGAGCTCGAGGTGGGCATGATCAGTTCTACCAGCAGGGTGGTAGACAGAGAGTTCCTCGATGTAGAGAGAGGCTAGAGGCCAGGCCACGTCGTGTAGGTGGTGGTAGAGGAGACGGTTTTCATGACCGTGCTCCTGAGGGTGGTTTCCGTTCCGGTAGAGTTCCAGATCGTTATGGATACGGTTTTGGACCTCGTGACCGTGATTTTAGGAAGAACAGAAGACCGCGCTTTGATCCGCGTTTCAGTCCAGACTCATATGATTCCTTTTGCTTTCCTACATACGCGCAGATGGCTCGACACTGGTTCAACACTTTTACTAAACCTGGCATTGGACCGTTTGGTCCCACTCATGATTATTGATCTTGATTTGGGAGTTGTGTATCCGTTTTTAGGATATTTTGATTCAGTTTTCTTTTCTTCTTTATTTTTTATTGAGTTTTTTTGTGCGTTCATATTATGCATAACCATCAATCACATTTTGAGCTTGCTTCTGTTATATGATTAATTTGCTTTACCTTCTCTAGCTAGTATATGTTTTTGATTACTTGTCGATGATCATGTTCTGTTTCAGTTCACATGATATATCTGATATTTGTCATATGCATGGCTTTTATGTTTTAAAATTGAAAAATGATCACCATTGCTTCTGGTAACTAGCATGTGTAGGCTGAATGCTTTCGCTATCTTT